>SJYV01020496.1:1792384-1836273 GCA_006410875.1 Neotragus pygmaeus
TGCAGTCACCATCTGCAGTGATTTTGGAGCCCCCCAAAATAAAGTCTGACACTGTTTCCACTGTTTCCCCATCTATTTTTCATGAAGTGATGGGACCAGATGCCATGATCTTCATTTTCTGAATGTTGAGCTTTAAGCCAACCTTTTCACACTCCTCTTTCACTTTCATCAAGAGGCTTTTGAGTTCCTCTTCACTTTCTGCCATAAGGGTGGTGTCATCTGCATCTCTGAGGTTATTGATATTTCTCCCGGCAATCTTGATTCCAGCTTGTGTTTCTTCCAGTCCAGTGTTTCTCATGGTGTACTCTGCATATAAGTTAATAAGCCGCACAAGTGAGGGCGGCTGCGATGGCGCACAAACGCGGTGGAGAGGAGCTACCCCACGTCCGAGGTCAAGGACAGAAGCCAGGAGGACCCCACGCACGAGGGGCGGCGGCCAAGAGGAGCTACCAAGTGGCCAAAAATATTTTACAGGCTTTTCTCTTTTCCATTTCCCCTTCTTCTTACTTCTTTTCTAGCCAGGATTAGAGAATCTTGAGTTTACCACATGGCAGTATACTTGGAGTCTGAGAAACTCAAATTATGAGGAAACTGCTATTCAGAGAAATAGGGCTTAGTCAAGATCACAGAGGTCTTCCAGGTCCCTGGCACATCACTCCCTTCAGGATGAGCATAAGCCTCTTTGGTAAACGTGTGAAGGGATAAAGCCTCATCCAACAGCCCTTCAGAAGTGAGAGAACAGGGGGAAGAGTCTATTTGAAAAACAGTGAAAAATAAATAGAAGAATGAGAGTGCACAATGACTTTTTCTTGGAAGAAACAAATATCATAAATGATTATTGTTGTTTAGTTGCTAAGTCACATCTGACTCTCTGCGACCCTATGGCTCCTCTGGAGGGATTTTCCAGGCAAGAATACAATTCCTTCTCCAGGGGATCTTCCCAACCCAGGAACTGAACCTGCCCGCATCTCCTGCATTTACAGGTGGATTTTTACCGCCGAGCCACCTGGGAAGCCCATATAGCTACCTTCAGTTTATCGTAGCAAACGCTTATGGGTTACCGCTTGTACCTGGCCCATAGCTTAAAATGCAGGCTCCTTATATGTATACATACAGCTGATTCAACAGAAGACAAGGCGGTTGGGTGGCATCACCGACTCAGTGGACATGAGTCTCAACAATGTCCGGGCGATGGTGAAGGACAGGGAAACCTGGCATGCGGTGATCCACGGGGTCTCAGAGAGTCGCACATGGCTGAGTGACTGAACAACAAGTAGCTGATTCACTTTGCTGTACAGCAGAAACTAACGCAAAGCAGGCTGGAGAAGCTGAATCTCAACACAGCAGATGAGTCTGAATTCCCAATACAAGTGGTCCTGGAGCCCATTTTGAGAAACTCTGAATAGACTTGATTCATTTATAGACCATTTGGTTTCCCCTTTTCAATGCTTCTTTATCTCTGACTATCCAAACCATTTCACATATGCAGACATGGATTAATAGGATCTTTCTAGAAAAATTCAGAGATGACTACATCCAAAGATGAGATAAGCCTGGTAGAGTGTTGGGATAAATGAAAGCCCCTCTTGGCTTCACTTTCAGTTCAGTCACTCAGTCGTGTCTGACTCTTTGAGACCCCATGAATTGCAGCACTCCAGGACTTCCTGTCCATCACCAACTCCCAGAGTTCACCCAAACTCATATGCATCGAGTCGGTGATGCCATCCAGCCATCTCATCCTTTTAGAATGCTTTTAAAAAAGCAGGCATCCTTACTCCAGTTCTATCTGAGCTGCAGTTGGANCTTCCTGTCCATCACCAACTCCCAGAGTTCACCCAAATTCATATGCATCGAGTCGGTGATGCCATCCAGCCATCTCATCCTTTTAGAATGCTTTTAAAAAAGCAGGCATCCTTACTCCAGTTCTATCTGAGCTGCAGTTGGAACCCACTCTGGTCCTCAGCTCTGGTTATGGGACAATGTGGTTTTAAGAATGTGTGAGATTTATAGCTTGAAAAATGCCAAAAAATCAGGAATTTAAATCCTCCCTGATTTATGCCTAGCTGTCAGAGGCTCTAGGGCTTTAGAAATGCTAAATGTTTGAGTGATGCTCTGAAGGTTGAGCTATATTCCTCTTTCAGCTGATTATTAACAACGGTTGCCTCTAAAGCTTTAGTAGCTCTCAGCTGTAACCTTTACACTTGGTACATTCCTGCTTTGTGAGGGGTTATAAATTCCATGATTTAAAAAATAATTAGGAACATTCTTGGATTTTTGTAGCCAACAGTTCCGAGACTGGTTACCTGGGAGATGGAGGGTTAAGCATCCTTTATCTCTGCTCACATTTCTGAGCCACTTTCCTGTTGAATACTGCAAGTGTGTAATGAGTGTTTACTAAAGAGCAATTCTTTACCCAAGAAGAGACAATGATAAACACAGTCATTTGTTGTCTGTATTTGTGGTTGCTTATTATGGATCCAGGAGCATTTGGTGCTGAAAACCGAACCTGCTTCCCCCACATGGTTACTGTAAATGATTTAAATCAATCCCTTTTACACAGCATCAGGTACAGGAAGCGCAATATGTAGTGACTAAATATGCCATTTAAATTCTTCTCAGGCAAATGTTAAAAGGCAGGGAGGGGAAGCTGAGATTGGTGAGGTAACTGTATTCAAATATTTTTGATAGGTTTCTAAGATACATGTCTCTTTTTCCAAAGCAAATGCATTCATGCCTAAGAGAGAAAACAAACAGGGAAAATGGCTCTTGTGTTTGTGAGCTCATGAGAAATGCCAAAAGAGTTGTTTGTGCCCAGTCGCAAATATCAGGGTGTCTTTATTGTTAAGCTTTGATGCTTGGAATCAGGCGGAACGTTTCCATGGCAACCAACAGACATTATGTTTATTTACTGAATGGCAGGGAATGACAGTGTTGGCCAGTGACATTTTAGTTTTTTTCTCTTTTTCTCCCCAGCAAAGATTTGTTTTAGTTGATGAAAATGGCAACAGCATCTTTCATTTTATTTGTCAGAGCTTCTACGGCCAAAGTAAACGGTAGTTTAATTTGATTCAGCTCTTCCGTGAAACATCCTTTATAGACCCATTGCTTTATGGGTTTTGGAGAGCGCTTATGGTGGGCAGTTGCTGGTGAGATGATTTGCAAACTGAAAAGCAAATTTCAGGTTTTATTCACTTGAAAATGATCTAATAACTGCATTTAGGCTGTATAAATTTACATAGGTCTCATTAATGTCCTCTAAATTTCATGTGACCTTGTTTTTGCTCCTACTGATGCATTAGTAAAAAGGTCTATTAAGACTTTTATCAAGACTACCGCCCCATCAGAGACGGGAGATGGCGCTGCAGGGTGGGTCAGGACAGTTTTTTACTGATTGTAAATAACGATATACTCCTATCTGCCTGTGGCTTGTCTGCCCTCTAAATTATTTGCGGTCAATTTTTAATGCTGAACAGGCTTCCTCCTACTATCCAGCTGGTGTGTGCTCAAGGGATATAAACCAATGTTAGCATTTGCTTTGAGAAAACACAATTAACAAGGCAAGCTGCTATTGCAGGGTGGGGGGCGGGGTTGCGGGTGCAGTCTGGGGTGTGGGTTGGGAGGAGGGGATGGTTATTCATGATACATGATATTTGCTAAAGCAAAGAACTGGCTTTTTAAACTCTTGTTTAGTATTATCTGTGCTACTGCTCTGATTAATTTGAACAATTGAAATGAGACACTTACAGCTCTTAAGGCAAAATCTCCAAGTGCTTTTTGGGAAACAGTTTGTGACTCTTTGGAGGTGCTTAAAATATTATTGTCTGAATCACTTTTCACTGATTTTCTGTGGCTTGTGTAGAAATTAGCTTCTTTCATAGTAGCTTCATAGCTTCATTACATNGGCAAGAATACTGAAGTGGCTTGCCATTCCCTTCTCCAGTGGACCACATTCTGTCAGCCCTCTCCACCAAGATGCAAGAAAATGTTTGCTGGGGTTTCAGGGAAGGAAGAACACCCTTTTGTGTTGTGGTTGGAAGTATGCAAATAAAAAAGGATTAGCGTCAGGATTGCCTGGCAGCCATTTTGCTACCATGAGGGAGAGCATGCCTAAGATTAAAACTGAGGATCTTGAGAAACCAGCAGAGAGAAGTTGGGTTCTGGGCACATTTTTTGAACCTATATAAAATCCCACCTGAAGTTAGTCCCATTTCTGAACTGTTCAGTTACATAAATTTTTGTTCAGTTAAATGACTTATTTTTTAAGCCAATTTGGGTTGGGATTTCTGTTATTTGCAACATAAAGTTGTCCAGCTAATTCAAGCCTCCATAATCAGTGCTACGAGAAATACAGATCTTCCAGTGAGAGAAAATTGTTGACTGTCTCTGTGACATGTTACTGGATGTTCAGCAGAGGATAAGAATGGGAGAATGGAAAGCGTGTGAAGAGGAAGTTTGGTGTCTGCCCCAAGGAACTGAGAGTCCCTACTGAAGACTTCTTATTCAGGGGTAGGGGGGAGGAGCTGCTATGTCCCAGGTGACAGCAATAGGGCCATTCTTTTATAAATTAAAGAAAGAAGACAGTTCGTCTCAATCTGATTTCCCCCTATTAGTCTCGTTTCCTCTACAAAATGAGGATGTTGGATTTCATGAGCTCCAGCATTCTACACATCTTTGTTTCTGCAGAAAGAGCACAGGCCTCAGAACCTCACATACATCACATGCCATATCAGATCCTGCTAACAGCTGAGCGACCTCAGGCAAGTTATTTAACCTCTCCAGGCCTCAGTTTCCTCAGCTACAAAATATGGACCTTGATTGTACCTTCTACACAGTGATTTTTGTGACAACCAAATGAAATACAATGTATGGCCCTTCCCTGGCAGTCCAGTGGTGGTTGGGACTCCATGCTTCCAATGGAGGGGGTACAGTCTCCATCTTTGAGGAACTAAGATTCCACATGCCATGTGTCAAGGCCAAAAAATATATATATATATAAAATCATGTATGAAGTTGCAAGTATAGTGCCCAGTGTGTGGTAAATACCCTGTAAATATCAGCTCCGGCTACCCATCCCACTCCCCTTCTCTGTAAGTGTAAAACACTTACAGAGGATGGGCAGCCTTTGGCCAGCAGCCCATGTCTGGCTCCTGCTTTTGTAAATAAAGCTTTATTGGAACACAACTGTGCTCATTCATTTACCCGTTATCTATAGCTGCTTTCTAGCCCTAAGCAGAGGGTTGAGTAGTCAGAACACAGACTGTATGGCCCACAACACCTAAAATATTTACTGTCTGGCTTTTTACAGAATAAACTTCCTGATGCAGAATGTAAGGCCTGATTAGTTTAAGGAACCTCAGCTATTTTCTCAGCAGAGAGAACTATTGGGAAGGTATAAAGAAACTTCCTGATGCCCCTTGAATCCTTCACGCTGACTCTGGGGACATGCGAGGGTGGCAGCCAGTCTCAAAGGAGAATAACCTATCGCAGGAAAACAACACCCGGGAAAATAGTCAAACATGATCTAGGATTCAGCCCTTCCCCAGTACCTGAGGAAAGGGGCCCAAAAGGAAGATTGTCTCTCTAGATAACAGACACACCCCACCCCACCCCCCAAGGAAGTGACCAGAGATTTTAAATACCAACACAAAATAGTAATTATGACAGTAGGTCTTGGACACTGTTCTGGTGAGAAGATAAGACTTCCTCCGAAACGGCATCTTCTGTGGGTGTGGCATGTAGAAGAGATTATCTATGTTAGGGTCGTGTGTGTTGGTTGATCACAGGATGCTTGGGTAGCCACAGCAGTGACCGTTTGGAGCTGAGCTTAATGCCCCACACAGGTCACCTGATCCACGGTCCAGAGCGACCTTTGGCTTCCTCTGCATCTGTAGCTATCTGAGAAAACGACCCACCCCATGGGTCCCTCTATTGCTGTTAGAGATGGTGCAAGCCACCTAGCTCACCGTGATGGTGTCTGCAGATTGAGTGCAGTTTACACCCCTCTAAGCTGCATGATCATCCCCATAGCAGATACCATCACGGGTAACTCAGCTTTTCCTCCTACAGATAACATGAGGCACACATGCCGCCGAACAATGTATTGTTTTTCTTTCCCTTTTAAAAACTGTAATATGACTGACATGCAGTGTTCTGGTAGTCTCAGGTGGTGATGTTTTTCTTAGCAAGACACACCTTGTTGGCTGAGGCCAGGGGCCTCCATTCTGTGCCCTGACTAATGAAATACCTCAAGGCACTTTATTTGGTTTGTTTTGGGTGGGTTTTTGTTTTGTTTTTTAGCCTTTGCTCTGTGAGAGGAGCTCACCTCTGTGTATTCTTGTGTGTTCAAGGCTGGAGATCACCCTCCGGCCCCATCACCCCCACCTCCTGGAGAAACAGCTTTGATTATCTTGCTCTCCTTCGCTCTTTTCCTTTCTTCCTGTGTTAGAAACACAGAAACCGTCTGCCCACCTGATGGCAAGTCTCACCCTCTGGTGGTGATCACACAGCCCGCACTGTCCTGACCTCAGCACCTCTGGGATCTGGACGGGGCTATGTTAACTCTTTGGCTGCCCTTTGGTCTCCCTGTGCTCAGGAGCCAGTGAACTGCTTAGGTGTTCGTCCTCTGCCAGTGACAAGAGAGAGGCCTGCTGGCGGGGACTGGAATCACCCACCACCAGTCCTGAGCCAGGAACTCAGGTGGGAGCAAGTGTTTCTAAACTAGGAACTCTGAGTACACGAAGAGGGAAGGGGTTGACAAACCTTGCCTTCAAACCTGGAAGAGATTTTAAGTCATTTCCTTCAACTTCTGCATTTTACAGATGGGGGAACCAAGGGCTAGAGGGGGTGGGAGTGGTTTCCCCAAGACCAACAGGTGGCTGTCAACAGCGTTGCAAATCAAGTCCCAGCTTCTCTTTTCTGCATCAGATGGTAAAACACACTGATGTTATTGGGCAGCTGCCTCCAGTGAGGGTGGGTATTTGGTCTCACTTTTTGCAGAACATGGTCTTTCTCATGAAAGGTATGTGGGCATAGGACCGTGACCAACGTCTCTCCTCCTGTTTCCATCACGGAACATCAAAGCCTTTAGGGTAGTGATTTCCAAAGCATGGGGCTCACACCACAGGTGGGATTTCAGTACCTACCCACTTTTTAAATTTTAAGAGTAATGTGTTTATGTTCATGTGCGTTAGGGAAGTGTATAAGTAGACACCAAAGCTGTTCATGTTCATGATGTTTGTATATGACTACTGGGGTGGGGGCTCAGAAACTAAAAATGTATTCAGTCAATAATAGCATGGGTGATTTGTTAATTGAGAAAAAAACATACTATATAAGCAAGTGGCTGAAATTCTGGAAATGCTGTCATGGAGAATACCAACAATTGGGAAGAGATTTAAACCAGGGATTTGCTGGTGATGAAAAAAACACATGCTCAGTCTCATTAATCACCAGAGAAATGAAGAATAAAACTAGAATGAGATAGAGTTTTTCTCTTTTCAGTTTGGTAAAGATCATAAATTTTGGGGACTTCCCTGGCAGGCCAGTGGTTGAAAGTCTGCACTTCCACTCCAGGGGATGTGGGTTTCATTCCTGATCAGGGAACTAAGATCCTGCAAGCCACCTGGTGTTCCCCTCCAAAAAAAGATTATGAAGTTTGTTCTCACTTCAGCAGCACGTATACTAAATTTAGAATGTTACAGTGAGGATTGGCATGGTCCCTGGGCACAGATGACATGCAAATTAATGACAAATCCCGTGGGTTGTTGTATGAAAAACTAATCAAATTAGTATTATTGAGAACAGGGCTCTTTATTGAGGAGGAAAAAGGAGAAAGAGAAAGTGAGATCATTGAGAGTAAGTAAAAATTCTGTCATCCTGAATATTAACTTCAAATCTCACTACAAACTCATGACATAGTTTAAATATGTAATGAAAAGACCTGTAAATAATGACCTGTCCAAACCAATGAACACCTCTACTACCCTGACTGAAGTCTTCAAATGCCATCTCCCACTAAGAAGAACCGGAGCACTCTGGAGAAACAGCTGATTTTATGTCTGGGACAGGGAATTTATCAGATAAGCCTGAAACATCTTGTGAAACAAGAAAGCAACAAAACTATCAGACTACTGGAATGCCGTCAAAAGGCCTCAGAAGTTAACTTGAAGAATCTCCCTCTGGCCAAAGATGGGACGATTTGAATGTCCAGAAGGATAATAACTGCAGTCGAACAAAATCCCTAAATACACTTAAAATCCCTGAATTTATCATTACGCTAAAAACACTGCAAAACAAAAGAAAACCTCATTGGTTGCCTTCAAGGATACTAGTGAACCAACTCATTACTTTAAAAAATTGGAAATAAAGGTTGAAATTATGTAATCATTGTGTGTTTCCTGTATGAACTGTACCTCTGGGTAAACAAATAGTTGCTGAGGGGAAATTTCTCTGCTATGAGAAGGAATGATGGCATTGAACAGTATTTGCAGTCATCATGAAGGACTGCTAACATCACAAGAAAAGACACGATGGCATGATTGCCATCTGAGGCAAGAAGACAACGCCACTTACAAAGCAGTCCTGGTGTGGTTTAGTCGCTAAGTCATGTCTGACTGTTTTGCGACCCCATGGACTGTAGCCCGCCAGGCTCTTCTCTCCATGGGATTCTCCAGGCAAGATTACTGTAGTGGGTTGTTATTTCCTTCTCCAGAGGATCTTCTCAACCCAAGGATCGAACCCACATCTCCTGCCTTGGTAGGCAGATTTTTTATAGCTGAACCACCAGGGAAGTCTCACAGAACAGTCCTGCCCCCTTCCCAAATTAAATCTGATCAGGATTCTAGGTCTAACTACCAGTTCACAGGAGGGACATATTAAAAGATATCATGAGGTTCCCAACAGCAAAATACAGACTGGGAGACTCTACAGGATAAACCATCTAATTTCTTTAACAAATAAATCTCATGGACAGAAGAAGGAGGGGTTGAGGAGACATGGAAGAACTTTTAAAAAGAGGTTATAGACTGTATTATGGAGTGTTTTGAACCCTGATTCAAACAAATTGCCAATAAAATTATGAGATAATAGAGAAATTTAAGACTGATAGTTGATATTAAGAAAATTTCTTTATTGAAATATAATTGATTAATAATGTTTTTTAATGTTTTAATTAAAATTTTAATTTATGCTGTACAGCAAAGTGATTCAGGTATATATGTATATACATTCTTTTTTATACTTTTCCATTATGGTTTATCACAGGATGTTTGATATATTTCCCTGTGCTATACAGTAGGACTTTGCTGTTTATCCATCCTGTATATAATAGTTCGCATCTGTTAATCCCAAATTCCCAATCCACCCCTTCCCCACCTCAGGCAACCGCAAGTGTATTCTTTGTGAGTGAGTCTGCTTCTGTTACCTAGAAATTCCGTCTATAAGTGATCATACATGGTATTTGTTTTTCTCTTTCTGACTTGCTTCGCTTGGTATGATAATTCCTAGTTATAGCTACATTGCTGCAGTATTTCATTCTTTTTTATGGCTGAGTATTACTCCATCATTTGTACCACATCTTCTTTATCCATTCATCTAATATGGAATCATTGTTAATTTATTGAGTTGTAACCTCAGGATTATGATTATTTCTGTTAAGATTTCTATAATATAAACACATACTGAATCATTTACAGATGAAATGTTTAATGTCGTGGGATTTCCTGCAGAATACTCCAGTGGTAGTAGGAAGAGCATGGAAGTTTAAATGAAATAACACTGGCCATGAGTTCAAACTGGGTGATGGGCAATAAGAAATCCTTATAATCATCTTTTTTTGTATATGAAATTTTCCACAACAAAATTTTTTCTAAAAGTTGAAACATCCAATTTCAGTAAGGGTCTAGTGAAATGGTCTCTTTCATATACTACTGATGTGAGTACAGACTGGTACAGGATTTTTAAGGACAGTTTATCAGTGTCTACCCAAATGTCCAGGGAACATGCACTCTGACTCAGGAATTTCACTTTGGAGAACGTAACCTAAAGAAATACTCAACAAGGATGTTTCCTGTGACATTGTTAGTGATTGGAAGAAAATGGCAAATAATGACAACGGCCATCAATAGTGGATATTTCAATAAACTACTGTTAGCATTTGTAGGAGTAGGCAAACACCTGCAATGTCTGTCAATAGGAGATGTTTAAATAAATGATGATATATCTATACAATGGATTGTCATGAAGCTCTCAAAAATAATGAGGAATTTACCTGTGGTAAAATAAAAAATAAATATTTATTTTCTGTCTGTGGCTCAGAGTTCCTAAAACCCTTGGAATTTATTGCCTATTGTAAGTTAGTGAGATGATTCCAGACTGGGGGCTAGATAACTTCAGGATGGGGATCCATGGCCAGAGAAATCAACCACAAGATTAGAGGCTTAGAACTTCCAGCGCCTCCCCTCCCCAACTAGGGAGGAGAGAAGACCTGGAGATTGAGCTTCATCACCAATGACCAGTATTTAAACTATCATGCCTACATAATGAAACTTCCATAAAAACCCCTAAACAGCACAATTCAGAGAGCTTCTGAGTTGGCAAGCATATCCGTATTCCCAGGAAGGTGTGAGTCCCAACCCTATGGGGGTAGAGGCTGCTGCACTCAGGACTTTCCAGATCTCCCCTTATATAGCTATTCACCTCACTGTTCATTTGTATCCTTTGTAATAGTTCATATAATGTTTTCTTGAGTTCTGTGGGTTGTTTCAGCAAATTATCAAATCTGGGGTGGGGCATGGGAATCCCTAGATTTGTAATTCACTGGGCAGAAGTGTAGGTAGCTTGGGCACCCCATTTGTAGTTGGCATCTGAAATAGGGAGTCCCTTCCAAAATGGCTCAGATGGTAAAGAACCCACTCCAGTTTTTTGCCTGGAGAATCCCTTTGACAGAGGAGCCTGGCGGGCTACAGTCCGTGGGATCACAAAGAATCAGACACGACTAAGCAACTAACATTTCAGTTTCATTTTCTAAAATAGGGGCAGCCTTGTGGAACTGAGCCCTTAACCTGTGGAATCTGACTTTAGGAAGTTGGTGTTAGAATTGAAGTAAACTGTTCGTGTCTGAGAATTGTAAAATTGATTGGTGTCAGGAAAAAAAAAAGTCACACAATGTGTATTGTCATAGAAAGATCTCCAAGACCTATTTGAGCTTATTTTTTTAATAGCAAATTTTAATTCATTGGGAAGAGTGCAAATTTTCTGATTGTAAAACAAAATGTTTACAAAGCCACAGTAAAAAAAAAACTTGTGCTGGCATAAAAGACAGACCCATAGTCCAGTGGAACAAAATACAGAGCCCAGAAATAAGTCCTTACATTATGGTCAAATGATCTTTGAAAAGAGTTCCAAAGGGACTTCCCCGGTGGCCCAGTGGCTAAGACTGTGCTCATAATGCACGGGGGCTGGGTTCTATCCCTCGTCAGGGAACTAGATCCCACATGCTACAACTAAGACCCAATGCAGCCAAATGAATTAATAACTAATTTTTAAAAGACAGGTAAACCTAATTTTTTTAAAAAATGGACAAAGGACCTGAAGAGACATTTCTCCAGAGTAGATATACAAATGGCCAACAAACATATGAAATAATTTTCAATATCACAATCATTAGAGAAACACAAATCAAAATGACATTGAGATATTATCTCACAACCCATTAGGATGACCACCAGAAAAACAACATACAAAAAAAAAACC
Source organism: Neotragus pygmaeus (assembly GCA_006410875.1). Lineage (NCBI taxonomy): Eukaryota > Metazoa > Chordata > Mammalia > Artiodactyla > Bovidae > Neotragus > Neotragus pygmaeus. Next base: position 1,804,136 of record SJYV01020496.1, read on the forward strand.
CCACAATTGTTGGTGAGAATGTGGTGATACAGCAACATTTCTGTGCTGCTGGTAGGAATGTAAAATGGTGCAGACACTATGTAAAGCAGTATAGAGATTCCTCAAAATGCTAAAAATAGAAATATGATCCAGCAATTCCACTTCTGGATATATATTGAAAAGAATTGAAAGCAGGATCTCAAGAGATATTTGCACACCCATGTTCCCTGAAACATTATTCACAATAACCAAAAGGTGAAAGCCCAAATGTCCACCGATAGATGAATGAATAAAGAAAATGTGGTATATACATACAATGGAATATTATTCAGTCTTAAAGCCAGAAATCCTGTCACATGCTACCACATGGATAAACCTTGAAGACGTTATGTTGAATGAAATAAATCAATCACCAAATGGCAAATACTGTATGGTTTCACTTATATGAGATATCTGGAGTAGTCAAAATTATGGGAACTGAAAATAGAATGGTGGTTGCGAGAGATAGGGGAAGGGAAAATGGAGAGTTGGTCTTCCGTGGATATAGTTTCAGTTTTGCAAGCTAAAAAGTTCTAGAGATCTGTTACACAACAATGTGAATATAGTTAACATTATTGAACTATACACTTAAAAATGGTAATGAGAGTAATGTTATATGTTTTTATTACAATTGTTAAAAATAATAAAAGACTTAAGAAAAATTTAATCAAAGAGGTGTAAGACTTATACGTTAAAAACTATTAAACATCACTGAAAGAAATCAATTAAGACTTACATAAATTAATTAAGACCTATCCCACAGTCACAACCCACCTCCCAGTGCAGGAGACTTTAGAGATGTGGGTTCAGTCCTTGAGTTGGGAAGATCCTCTGGAGGAGGGCACGGCAACCCACTCCAGTATTCTTGCTTGGAGAATCTCATGGAGAGAGGAGCCTGGTGGGCTACAGTCTATAGGATTGCAAAGAGGCAGACATGCTGAACTTAGCATGCACGCATTCCATGGTCACAAATTGGAAGACTTAATATTGATGGGATGGTAATACACCCCAAATTGATCTACAGATTCAGTACAATCCCTATTGGAAGCTCTGATTTTCTTTTGCAGAATGACAAACTGATCCTGAAATTCATATGAAAACACAAAAGGCTCAGAATAGACAAAACAATCTTGAAAAGGAAGAAAAAAATTGGAGGATGCACACTTTTTGATTACAAAACTTACTACAAAGTTACAGTAATCAAAACAATGTGGTAATAGTGCAAAGATAAATGGAATAGAATTGTGAGTCCAGAAGTAAACCCTTATGTTTATGGTCAATTGATTTTCTATTTTTCTTGAAGTATAGTTGTCTTAAAATATTATATTAGTTTTAAGTGTACAACATAGTTATTCAATACTTTTAGATTATACTTCATATTGGTTTTGGTGGTTTAGTCACTAAGTTGTGTCTGACTCTTGCAACCCCATGGACTGTAGCCCGACAGGTTCCTCTGTCCATGGGATTTTACAGGCAAGAATGCTAGAGTGGGTTGTCATTTCCTTCTCCAGAAGATCTTCCCAACCCAGGGATCAAACCCAGATCTCCTGCATTACAAGCAGACTCTTTACCTCACTGAGCTACCAGGGAAGCCCTGGTAGCTTCATATTAAGTTATTATAAAGTACTATAAATGAAGTGAAGTCGCTCAGTCGTGCCCGACTCTTTGCGACCCCATGGACAGTAGCCTGCACCAAGCTCCTCCGTCCATGGGGTTTTCAAGGCAAGAGTACTGGAGTGGGTTGCCATTTCCTTCTCCAGGGAATCTTCCCAATCCAGGGATCGAACCCAGGTCTCTCACNCAGTATCTCCAACAATCAAGACTTGGAAAGTGATTGTCTCATATTACTTTAGAAGTAGATAGGTTATTTTACAGATCATCTCATCTAGGAGTTTTAAAACTGTGCCCCCTGGAGCTTAAAAGATTATCTAGAGCTGGGCTCCAGGTGTCTATTCTATTACAAACAAGTAGCTCCTTCACTGGGCTTCCCTGGTGGCTCAGTGGTAAAGAATCTGCCTGCAATGCAGGAGATGCAGGTTCAATCCCTGGGTTGAGAAAATCCCCTAGGAGGAGGGCACAGCATCCCACACCAGTATTCTTGTCTGAAGAATCCCATGGGCAGAGGAGCCTGGTGGGCTACACTCCATAGGGTCGCAAAGAGTCTAACACGACTGAAGCAACTGAGTATGCATGCACAAGCCCCTTCATTATCTATTTCAGTTATTGGAATTCCTCATTAGACTTCGTTTGAAGAAGGGTTCCAAAGTGATATGAAAGTCTGGAAACCGCATATCTAGTCTAGTCCTTTTATTCCAGATAAGAACAAAATCTGGAGCAGGCACATAACTTTCCTTCAGGTAGGATACTAGTATCAAACTCTCAGCTGAACTCACCAGGCTCACGTCCCATTGTATAGTTTTCCCACTTGGCAATAATGTTTACCAATGATCAGATTTTTTTGAGGTTCCTGATTTAGAGATAAAAATTTAGACCCTGAAGGAATCTTTACTTTTTTCATGATACAGAATGATGTGCTTTGTGCTCACATTCACTGTCAACATACAAGGAAGATACAGATGCAAATACAAGGCAGGAAAAAATAATGGTCAAAATGGTCATGACTTTTAATAATTGCTGTGAACTTCAGTGTGCAGAATATTATTATTGAATTTCAATATCACTGCCACACTTCTAAGAAGTCTTCTTGAACCATAGAGTGATAAAACATGGAAACTACATTTCCCAGACTTCCTTGTCAGGAGAGTCTCTGTCAGATTCAACCAAAGGAGGTACACTCTGGAAATCTGGAAGGCGGGAGGAAAGGAGGAGCTATTATCCTTGTAGAAGCATGAGCAGACAGCTGATGTAGGATTTGCTGGTGGCTTACGTTACAACATCTTCCTAAGAATAATCTACCTCTGTGCTACAGGCAACTGAGATCACTGGCAGTGACTTCCAATGCTTTGAAAGTCTTTCCAAGAATCAACTATGTTTGTGCTGCAGAAGCTGTGACTGGTGGCTTCCCACCCTGTGTTTCTGGATTTCTTGAAAGTGGCCTCCCCGAGCTATGCTTTCATGACCTTCCAATTGCATGTCCTCTAACTCCCTGGGTTCAACTTCTTCTTGCTCATAATATCAAGCACACTTTCTGTTTTCTGGATTGAAACCTGGTAGTTCCAAAGTTTGATTTCTTCACAGAAAGGGCATAGCTGGGATATAGGTGGGTGGCAGATATATTGATACATGAAACTGGAAGGAGACAGTTTCAAATGTTTGATTCCTATGAGGCTGCCCTCAAAGCAAGGAGAACAACAAAGAAAGAGGAGCCTCTGTGGGCAGAGCCAGAGGCCCTAGAGAACAATGGGTAGAGGAATTCTATCCAGAGAACAGAACCTGGCCTAGTGAGGTACTGTCCCCTCTCCAGGGTTGGGGTCCTTTGGAGCATTTGCTCAGTGCAACTTCAGAATTCTTATGGTTCAGTGACTGACGTGGGACTTCCCTTCTTCATCTTCCAAATGGAAGGGTTTGTTGAAGCTGTCCTTGATGTATTTCCCATCATTGGGGTTTATGTGGTCAGGTAATGGGGTGGGCAGCTTTTTGTTTTAGGTCATGGGTTATCAGATCAAAAGGAGTCTCATTTGGACCTGATGGGGAAGTCTGCACTTCTCCCAGAGATCCAAGATTCAAAACTTTGGATTCGACAATTGAATAGAACTAACATTGAATTGCTCTTCTTGGAAGAAGTGAGTGAGTTCCTTGTGCTGGAAAAAGAATAAAATGGATATTTGATTACAAGAACATAAAAGTGAGTCAGCAACCTGCTGTATGCTTACCCATCTTATTTAGTTTTTCTTGAGCACAGAGAAGATTCTATATCCCAGTTTCCTTTTCTGTTTGGTTGGTGCATCTAGTGGTTTTCTAAACAGCAGAATGTGGCCTGAAATGATGTCTATCACTTTCAGATATTGCATAAACGTTCCTGTATGATCACTTTATCTTTCCCCTCTGATGTCAACCATAGTGCCATTGTTGAAAAAAGAGTTTCAACATAAAAGGAATCTTCTTTGGGGGTCACTGCTTTAGAAAATCCACTCAGGAGAGCCTCTTGACTCACATTAGCCTAGAAGTAAGAAAAATAACCAAGGTTATTGTGATAATGATGTTACCAAGGTTTTTAGTTGTTTGTTGTAGCACTTAGTGTTTCTTGTCCTGACTGAGTCATAAAGGAATTTAATAATGTAATTAGCATAAAACATCTTGGTACCCTTACTTGAAAAGACCAAGAGTGAGGCCATGACCTTCTAATTATGGTGGGTTTTCTGATTCACCCTGATATGATTTCCAAATCCCTACTTGGTCTTTTCAAGTAGGGGTACCAAGGTGTTTTAATTCTGGGATACATTATTAATGTCCTGATAAATCTTCAGGAAAGAGGTATTTCCTCTATTCCCATACCCAGAGATAGACATTTTTATATTTGATAGTGAAAGAATAAGCCTTAGAAAAGAAGTCCTTTGACTCTGATGATCACAAATGAGAAACAAGAGAAGGCCATGTTCACACAGCTCCCAAGAAGGATGGAGGCGCTTCTGTGCTGAGTGTCAGCTTTGCCTACCACCACACTGCAGATGGGGACCTCAGCACAGTGCAGTCAAGTCTGGCTTGGAGGACTGTGGGCTGAGGGGAATGGATGAAGGGGTACAGGAGGTCAGCTGGGGTTAATGGTGCAGATTTTATGGATACTTTTAAAGATGCTCACTTGTCACCCAAAGTCCCATACTTTAGGATGAGTGGTGAGACTAACAATAGAACTTTCAGTCTAAGCACAGATTGATTACCTTGCCTTTTAAAGAACATAATATATATGTTTTTTAATTAATATTAATTGAAATATTTGTTAACTGAAGAACATTTAGGAATTATAGAAAAGCATAAAGTAGAAAAAATTCATAATCCACAACCCAGGAAATAATCACTATGGTTTTGCCATAACACTTATCAATCTTTTAAATTAATATACATATATTTCAAAACCAAAGTTGACTTATACTTTAAGGGTACTTTGTATTCATTGGTATAGGCCAGATTATGCTGCTAGAGCAAAAGATCCTCAAATTTCAGTGGCATATAATATTAAAAGTTTACTTCTCATTCATGCTACCTGTCTGTTCAAGATCAGATCCATCTGTGCTCCACATCACCTCCATTCTAGGGACCCGCAGTGAAGGAGAAGCCCCTGTTTGAAACAATCTCCTGGAAGAGAAAAAAGAGGAATACCTTATAGTGGTCTTTAAGCCTGTGCATAAAGTGACACATAACACATGTCATTTTTGCTTCCCTTAAGAAAATAAAACCCTCTCAGGGAGGAGCAGCAGATTTCTGTGAACAATAATGCTCAGGCCACTTAGCTTATTTAATGTTCCACACTCTCTTGCAAGTACTGGAATTGTTATTAAATTAATGTGATATTGCTTTCTCCGTGTGACAGTTTTTGCATATCTCCCACCTTCGTTTCCTCCCATTTTTGTTCTCATTGACTCATTGACTCTCATTGAAGGGAAGGTGGGGGATGGGTTGGAGACCCTTCCACCAGTGGAAATGAATTTTTTATCAATAAATGGCAACAGTAGGCACAGGAAAATTCTAGAAGCTTACAGAAGTAAATCCAAAACATAGAATTATCACCAGCAGGAATTTTAAATTACACTCTCAATTCAAGAATTAACTTATTCAACAGCAGTCTTCACCAAATGGCTTCCTTATCTGGCTTCTCCATGCTGAGAGAGGGACAGCTTCCTGGCGACTGGCAGTCCTGTCTAGCAGCTGGCTCAAGGGTCCATATGTAATCAGAGTTAGGGTGTTAGGTTTAGATGCCCACATCTACCTATCTCTGTCAGCCTCCTACCTTCTGTTCTCAAAGGCTCTGCCTAGGGGGTCAGCATGCAGCTCCGTAAATCTGAAATCACCTGCTCTTTTTCTCGGTACCCAGCTGTTCACTGAATGATTTAAAAGCAGAAGGAAAGTGTCCGTTCTCCAACCCCCATGTGCTTCTGGCCCTTGGCTTTGTGGACATCACCTCCTGTGCTGAGGAGGGCATAAAACTCAGTTACCATCCATTATGTCCTCGCCAGGGCCCACGAGTGTCTGCCCAGAGACAGGGGAACATTCATAATGCTATGTGGCACCTTCTGATGCTGCCCCTGCCCATGGCTTTCTATTTGGCATGCTGAATTCCTGGGCAGCAGAGATTGTCCCCATTCTACTTTCATTCTCATGTAGTAGAGATCCGATTATTTTCAGACTATAACAAGTCATGTTCATCCTTATCTTGCAAGTGTGATTTGACTTCCAAGTACATACACCCCTGGTGTGCCCCTCTGAGCCCTATCGCTTGACTTGTCCAGAAGTCACCTTTCTGTGGAGCACCAGCTTTAGACAAGCAGCAGCCCCTTCTGACTGTACCATTCGTTTGTCTTTAGCCTGTGTCTCATGTTTACTGTCTCAGCTCTCTCTTCCTAGTCATATTTAGGGGTTGTTTGCATCTATTTATTATTCAGTGGAGACTGTACATGTTTTGCATTTAATAAGTCACTCAACACACAGGCTTCTTACTGAGCTGGAGTGGAATATGGCATTTGCTAGATCAACTATCCTCTCCAGAAGGCAATAAGTAATCTTGTCTCCCACTGTGTCTGCTGGATTCTTTCAAATGAGCACAACTCTAAACACAACAATGTCCTTTAGAATTTTGTTTTCAGTCCTGCTCCTCTAAAGGGATAAATCCCAATGTCTTTCTAATTTTTAAGTATACCATACATTGAAGAAAGACTTCCCAAGCTTTTGAACAAAAACACCAGGTGGCTCAGTGATAAAGAATCCACTTGCCAATGCAGAAGCCACAGGAGACGCGGGTTTGGTCCCTGAGTCAGGAAGATCTCCCAGGGGAGGAAATGGCAACCCACTTTAGTATTCTTGCCTGGAGAATTTAATGGACAGAGAATCCTGGTGGGCTACAGTCCATGGGGTCCCAGAGAGTCAGACCTGACTAAGCACATATACCAGGAATGGAGAAAGTTCCTGTCCACAGCATACACACTCACAAATTTGTCTTTTTTTTTTTCAAATGTCTTCAGTGATTGCAGAGAAAGAAGAGAATTCTGCTAATATGGGCACTTCTTAAGGAAACAGAAATTTGATGTCAATGAAAGAAAGATGGAAGATGGATATAGAATGGTGGGAATGTGGGGTTCAAGGATGAAATGTGGTTAGCTTTGATACATTTCATGATACTTTGAAATGCTGGGACTTTTTGAATTCATGTGCCCTGTGTTGCCTAGTCAGAATGAGCTGAGAAGGAAAAAGCAAACAGGAAAGCATCCTAAGACAAATTGTTCCTTTTCCAAGGCGGTGCTCTGTTTGAATATTTAGAGTAGCCTTCTGAATGCCTGGAGTTTATCTTTGGCTGCAAGACAAGCAAACACTGGGCCTGGAATCAGGAGAGGAGGAAGAGAAAGAANCAGTTGGACTATGAAGAACGCTGAGCATCGAGAACTGATGATTTTGAACCGTGGTGTTGGAGAAGACTCGAGAGTTCCTTAGACAGCAAGGAGATCCAATCAGTCCATTCTAAATGAAAGCAGTCCTGAATATTCACTGGAAGGGCTGATGCTGAAGCTGAAACTGCAATACCTTGGCCACCTGATGTGAAGAACTCACTCATTGGAAAAGACCCTCATGCTGGGAAAGATTCAAGGCGGCAAGAGAAAGGGATGACAGAGGATGAGACGACGGTTGAATGGTATCACCGACTCAAGGGACATGAGTCTGAGTAAGCTCTGGGAGTTGGTGATGGACAGGGACACTTGGTGTTTTGCTGTCCATGGGGTCGCAAAGAGTTGGACATGACTGAGCGACTGAACTGAACTGCACAGGTGATGGGAATGTTTTGGGTCTTCTTCCTTAGCCACACTGCCCCTGAGTTTCAGTTGTGGTTTTATTTCTACCTCTGCATGTGGGTCGTCCACAGGGGTCTCCTCCTAAGGCTGCCCCAGAGGACTTGGGTTTAACCTGTGAAAGCCAGGTATGGATGTGCTGCAGCTGCTTGGGTTGCAGGGGTCTGGCAGCACCAGGTATTCAGGGGGGTTGGCAGCTAGGGCAGTAGGAAATATAGTGCTCTAGAAGGGCATGGCAACCACTATTGGCCAACATGCTCCAGTATTCTTTCTTGGAGAAGCCCCCTCTATGACAGAGAAGCCTGGCAGGCCACAGTCTACAGGGTTGAAAGAGTCAGACACGACCGAAGGTACCCTGTGGGCATAGTTGCCTGTGGCAGCTCTGCCTCAGTGAGACTTGAGCATGAAAGTGGTGCAGCTGCTTGGCTCATGGGGACCCTGGCAGCACCAAGTGTGCAGGGACAAGTACTGCATCCGCCATAGGAGTTATGGCCCTCTGGTCTTTTTCCGAGCTTCTTGTAGCTGGTGATCAGAAAGCTTCTTTGGCCAGACTTTCTCTGTAGCTCCAGCCGTATAGGCACTTAGAGGGCTCCCTTGCCTAGGGTCCTTCTCTGTAGTTTCACAAGTCAGGCACATAGAGGGGGCCCTCTTGGCTGGGGTCCTACTCTGTAGACCGGTGCTTCAGGCAATTAAAGGGGCACCCTGGGCGGGGCCCTACTCTGTAGACTGGTGCTTCAGGCACTTAAAGGGGCACCCTGGGTGGGGCCCTACTCTGTAGTTCGGTGCATCAGTCACTTAGAGGAGTACCCTGGGTGGGGTCCTACTATGTACTCAAATGGTTCTACTTAAATGCATCAGGTATTTAATGGGCCAGCCTCTCTATTGTTCAGCTGCCAATGCTATGGTGATGGCTCCACCCACTATGTGTGACTCAGCAGTACTGCCTTGCTTCCATGACTGCCTGGCTTTCCTCCACTAGCATTTCCCACGACAATCTCCTACCTCACATCCCCTCAATCCGTTTCTCTGCAGTTAACAGCAGCCCTTGCCCTGGGGTTGCTCCACAATCCCTAACTCCAGCTCCCAGCTACTGTGCCTTCCAGGGGACCAGCATTTTTGTCCAGGGTATGTATGGCTGCAGCAAGTACTCTGATTCTCATTCCATTTAGGTTTCCACAGATCAGCTGTTTCACGCTCAGCCTTAAATGTTTCTCCTCTGACTCGGACAATTGCCCAATGTGGGGATCAGACTGCTGCTTCAGTTCCCCCACCCACAGAGGACAGGTCCAGTCCTACTAACACTCCCTTTTCCCCCCAGTTCCTTTGTCCTACCAACTTTTGCACGGTTCTATATATTCTTTTCCACTGGTCAGGTACTCCTGTCCATTCTCAGCTGGTGTTCTGCATGCACTTCTGTGTCTGAAGGAGTATTCCTGATGTATCCATGGAGAGAAATATACTCCACGTCCACCTACTGCTCCACCATCTTGTTCCTCCTCTATTCTTTACTTTTAAAAACAATTATGTGTACTACTTTTATATCTTACACATTTTAAGACAGGCTATATATTTTTAAAAGATAGTCTAATTATAATCACATTTTTGCTTTCTCACTCTAAAAGCAACACTTTACTATATATCATAGTGAGATTTCAGTGTTATTTATTATTTTAAAAAAAATTATTTATTTTTAATTAGAGAATAACTGCTTTACAGTACTGTGTTGGCTTATGCCATATATTAACATGAATCAGCCACAGGTATACATATCTGCCTTCCCTCTTGAACCTCCCTCCCATCTCCTACCCCATCCCACCCCCTCTAGGTTGTCATGGAGCACTGGGTTTGAGCTCGCTGTGTCATACAGAAAATTCCAACTGGCAATCTGTTTCACATATGGTAATGTATACATTTCAATGTGACTCTCTCAAAGCATCCCACCCAGTTCTTCCTCTACTTTGTCCACAAGTCTGTTCTCTGTGTCTCCGTCTCCACTGAATTTCAGCATTATTTTAAATAATAGTATTACAGCACCCACAATCATTAGCACACATGTTAAGTGAGCAATAAATTGTATTTCAAATTTTAAGTAGTACAATTATTTCCATATATTTCAACTAAAAAGTTTTATTAAAAAGTGCAAGAATTTAAAAAAGATGGTTTGAAAAACAGTAGGTTGACAGTCAAAACAACCTATTAATGCAAAGGCCAGGTAATCTGCAAGTCTATTCTAGCAGCATCATTTATTACCTTTGTGAATGGCAATTTTATTTAATGAACATGAAAGTTTTAAAATGATGAGCTGACTCAAAGGAATATTAAAATGACATCCTTCTATACTTTTAAAAGATGAAAGTGGTATAAAGATCATGACTATCTCAAAGAAAAGGTTTTCTTTTTCATCCCATTAAATACATTTAGGAAACTATCATTCATATGTTTTCTGTAAAGGCTTCATATGAATTTAATGAAGCAATTTAAATAATAATCATAATGATAAAAAGATTTTCATAGAATCCTCTGAAGGCTAAGTAACTTGTTAACTTTTATTTTTGTGTGTGCTGCTTGTGTGCCTGAGTGCTAAGGCTGCTTCAGTCATGTCTGACTGTTTGTAACCTTTGGACTGTAGCCAGCCAGGTTCATCTGTCCATAGGGATTCTCCAGACAAGAATACTGGAATGGGTTGCTATGTCCTCCTTCAGGGGATCTTCCCAACCCTGGGATGGAACCTGTTATCTTTTCAATCTCCTGAATTGATAGGTGAGTTTTTTACCACTAGCACCACCTGGGAAGCCCAGCTGAACCCAAAACTAACTCTGAGAAAAGTGGAACAATTGTCTATGTCAATGTATCAAATATCTCTACATTTATTTTCACCACACTAGGGATGCTTCACCTATGAATACAAATATGTATTTTTTAAAAAACTGGTCAATTTGGACTTTTAATTTCTTCACAGTCCAACTCTCACATCCATACATGACCACTGGAAAAGCCATAGTTTTGACTAGATGGACCTTTGTTGGCAAAGTAATATCTCTGCTTTTCAATATACTATCTAGGTTGGTCATAACTTTCTTTCCAAGGAGTAAGCGTCTTTTAATTTTATGGCTGCAATCACCATCTGTAGTGATTTTGGAGCCCCTCAAAATAAAGTCTGACACTGTTTCCACTGTTTCCCCATCTATTTCCCATGAAGTGATGGAACCGGATGCCATGATCTTCGTTGTCTGAATGTTGAGCTTTAAGCCAACTTTTTCACTCTCCTCTTTCACTTTCATCAGGAAGCTTTTTAGTTCCTCTTCACTTTCTGCCTTAAGGGTGGTTTCATCTGCATATTTGAGGTTATTGATTGCAATCTTGATTCCAGCTTGTGCTTCTTCCAGCCCAGCATTTCTCATGATGTACTCTGATATAAGATTAATATAAACTATGTTAAAAACTCCAAGTAGAAAAGAAGTCCTTTGACTGGATTTTAATATATCCAATAAGTATAAATAAGACAAAAGGATAAACATAACAGAGAGATTTATTTGGATCAAACAAAGAATATCTTTTTGACAATAGACCTGTTCCCAAAAAATGGACTGTCTTGGTTTATAGTGGGCTTCCATTAGTCAAGGTGTTCAAGAAAAGGCTATAAAAATATTTGATCATAACTAACTCTAAGATATAAAAGCAGCAATGAGCATTTTTACTTCATTAATTAAGGCGTTCTTAATATGTGAACCCCTATACATGAATGTAGAATTATTTTTAGGTACACATTTTGGGGGGAGATTTTTTCTTTGTTTGGTTTTTTTAATCACAAGCTCTTTTATATGATAAACCAATCAATTAGCTCTCCCTGTAAAGAGTTAACCTCTCTATGTAAAGATTCCAACTAAGTCTTTAAGTCTCCACCTTAAACGTGATTGTTATGATGAAGTTCAATAGACATTTGAGGATAATTTCTAATATGAAAGATGAGAATCAAACAAAGAAAACAGTAACAGTAATGCAGGGAGAAGAGAAAAAAGTAACAACAACAAAATAACTCATTTTTATACCCAGAGAACAAAGAAGATAGCTTATTCAACAGTGAGCTATGGACTATATAAAAGGAGCATGGAGGCAAAAAGGAGTTCTTGGAAATTAAAACTATGATGGCAGACATGAAAAATTAACAAGAAGAATTTGAAGACAAAATTGAGAACATTTTGAGAAAAGATGATAGGATAAAGAAATGGGAAACAGTAGAAAACAATGATAATTAGTCCAGGACATCCAACATTTGAATAAAAGAAAGACCTTGAAAAAATAGAGGATGTCATCAAATAAATAACTCAGGGGAAAATTTCCATCCCCAAAGTACATGAATTTCTAGGTAGAAAGGGCCTAACATCTATGTCCTTTAATCTATTTTTAACAGGTTAAACAAATACCTATGCCAAGGTATATAACATTTCAGAATACTGTTTCAGGGAGAAAATTGTAAGTTTCCAAAAAGAAGGAAAAAGAGAAAAACAAAACAAAAAGCAAAATCCAAGGGGATCACAAACAAAAATGAGACAAATAGTTCAGATACAACAGACTGGAAATTAGAGTGGAATCGCACTCTTGAACAGTAAAATTGAGTAAACAATGGATTAATTTATTATAAAGGGAAAATTGTTTCAACTCAGAATTTTATACCCATCCAAAGATGGTAGGAATGGTATGGGTGTTGGGGGGACAGTGAGGATGGGACAGGAACAGGAGAACAACTTTTTCATACATTCAAGATACTGTACAATGCAAATGTCTAAACAGCATATATACCAGAACTTCTGGAGCACTGTTCACCATGGATATTCATGGTAACAGCATCAGTAGCAGGTGTGAAGTTTTCCCACTGCTCACAACACTCTGGGGAAGAGCATAGGCTGACAGAGTTAAATGTCAGACTCTGGAGAAAGCACTCAGACACTTGGACTTCGGGGTTTTTTAACTGCATCAACACATTCTCTATGTAATCAGAGGCCAGGACACAAGGGTAATGGTACTTGGCCGAAACTTATCTCCAGTCTTCTTCTGCCAAGACACTATTTTTAATTGGAGATAGCACCAACCTCATCCCTAGAGTGATCTGAGTGCTGAAATCCAAACCCTGAGGTTGCAGCCGTATGAAGAGTCATGTAGTGGTGGACCTTATATCATCAACACTCATGGTTAGTAAAGCACCAGCCCTTCTCCTGGAATGACTGGGGAACAGGGATCCAAATGTTGATGATTGGAATTACTTGCCAGAAGCACCAGGCACATCTTGTTTAAACTGAGCTTTGAAGGAAGTCAACACTTGATGGTAGGTCAGTTTGTAGGATATTGGTCTTGAACAATTTATACTTTTCTTCTCAAATAATTTACTTCACATACACCCTTTCTGAGGAAACTACTCAATGATGCTCCACCATACTGAGAGAGTAAACCAAGAAAGAGGAAGATACACAATCTAAGAAAAAGGAGGGGCAAAGATAATTAACAGGATGACAGTGAGGGGAAATCCCCAGGATGATAGAAATGTTCATATCCCACACAGAACTTCACAGGGGTGAAAAGGAGAACAAGACCATGGATTTGGAGTTGTTAGTTTTACTTCCATTTAAATATATTTCACTGTTGGAGTCACTAGTCATAATTTTTCCTCTTTTAGTTCTTGAATCATGGATATGGAACAAAGCAGGACAAACCAAATTTAAATACAAATCCAGTCATGTGTCAGGAGGCTCCTTCTTTGGTTCCCAATGTTCTTAGAGCCTGTCCTGACTCCTGGCTCCCTTGGCAACCCCACTCCCTGAGAGGAGCCAAGTATCCTTTGTGGTTATCTTTCCAAGGAAATTTGGGGAGAATGACATCAGCAGAAGAGCCAGATTAGATAATATAAAACAGCTGCCTCTCTACACTTTTGGATCAACTCCTTTGTGAAGTAAAGATTTTCAACCTACTGCATGCACAAAAATAATCTGGGGAAATTGAAATATATGCATGTATGTATATATTTTAATTGAAATATGCATATATATGTATATACTTTTTTTTTTTTCCTGACTTCAACAGTGAAAGGTCTGATTCACTGGGTCTGTGTTAAAACCCAATTGTCTGAATTTTTAACATATTAGGTGGTTGACTTACAAACCCACCTCAAAGAAAGCCTACTGGTGAGACTGAGCTCTCAGGATCCAGAAGACCCACTAATGAGGAAATCCCATGAGCGTACTCCCCTGTCATTAACCCCAGAGACATGGAATCTGCTTTCAGTGAACGAGCTGGCATTTCTTTAAAGACAGTGTGCAGTGGTCCTAGTTTGGGAATGAGCTTGTATGGAAGAAGCCATCTCACATGTCTTCTGAGGACTATTTTGTATTCTAAGGGGATGCTTCAACAATATGCTGTTAGTGTATGAATAATTCAGTGACATAAAAGTGATGAAGCAGAATTACAAGTAGGATTTTTAGGAGAAATAATCTTGCTTTTGTCCAAGCATCTACATAAGACTTATTTGGCTTCAAAAAAATACTTATTTGGTTTCAACAGAGGGCTCAATTCTCTCCTGTCAAAATCGTAAAACTCCAAGACCCATTTTTTTTTTCACAAAGCCATCACCACCATCAGTATTGCTACTAACTCCCAGAGTCCCCCCAAAACTTCATTCTCCCTTGGAAAAATCCAAGGTGGTTCTGTGAAAGCACTTATTTTCAGCTTTATATATGTGTTTGTCTCTCTAACCAGCTTACAGACCTCATAGGAGTAGAAAAATATATTTTTAATCTTTATATCAACTTGATGGGTGATGATTGAGGTGATCTATCACTATTGACTCAGTTAAATTATATACTTTCCACGGTCATTCAGTATACAGCAAGTGTAATTCATAGTATCTGAAATATTTTATAATATTTTAAAATTAATACTTGTCTAGTTAATAGTAAAAAATTATGAAAAATGGAAATTTTTTTCCCAAGAATATAGTTTCAAAATGAAAATCAATTTTAGAATAACTACTTCCAGAAATTTAACTGGATAATATCTACTCTTTCATTTTAAAAAACAATTATATTAATAGTATTGAATCACTCCTCAGTTTTTATAATGCCCCTAGAACCCACTTTCTCCACTTTTAATAATATAATAATTAAAATAATATTGTGTATTAATGATACTATACACCTAAGGTGAAACTGGGAACTGAGACTTGAGATAATTGGGAAACTGGGCAATTAGATAAATCATGCTTCCAAAACTTTAACTCCAAATATAGAATGATCTTAGGGGAAAGTTGTTTATTTTATTCTTCTAGGCCTCAATTTCCATTTTTCTGCATTGACACACCCAAGAGATCACAGTAGGGTGTATAATAGTCAATCCTCAATATTCATGCACATTAGCTTGCTGTACACATTACTTCAGAGCCTCCCAGAGCTCACCTGCATGGGCTTCAGCTGGTTTCATTCAGGTGCAGCTTGAGGTCCCTGCCTCTCCTCCTACCCAGCACATCCCTGTCAAGTGAGCAGCCGTGGAACTGCTAGTGCCTGCACACGTGCAGCCGCAAATGCAGGGTAGCTAGTGCCCAGCCTCTGGCCACTGCGGGGGTGGGAGCCAAGGCGTGAATTCTTTTCTTGTGTTTCCCTCACATGGATGGTTCTGAAATACCATCCGAAACTCAGCTGTTGGCTATTTGGTCCTGGAGATTCCAGTTACCAGTTGNCAAAGCCATCACCACCATCAGTATTGCTACTAACTCCCAGAGTCCCCCCAAAACTTCATTCTCCCTTGGAAAAATCCAAGGTGGTTCTGTGAAAGCACTTATTTTCAGCTTTATATATGTGTTTGTCTCTCTAACCAGCTTACAGACCTCATAGGAGTAGAAAAATATATTTTTAATCTTTATATCAACTTGATGGGTGATGATTGAGGTGATCTATCACTATTGACTCAGTTAAATTATATACTTTCCACGGTCATTCAGTATACAGCAAGTGTAATTCATAGTATCTGAAATATTTTATAATATTTTAAAATTAATACTTGTCTAGTTAATAGTAAAAAATTATGAAAAATGGAAATTTTTTTCCCAAGAATATAGTTTCAAAATGAAAATCAATTTTAGAATAACTACTTCCAGAAATTTAACTGGATAATATCTACTCTTTCATTTTAAAAAACAATTATATTAATAGTATTGAATCACTCCTCAGTTTTTATAATGCCCCTAGAACCCACTTTCTCCACTTTTAATAATATAATAATTAAAATAATATTGTGTATTAATGATACTATACACCTAAGGTGAAACTGGGAACTGAGACTTGAGATAATTGGGAAACTGGGCAATTAGATAAATCATGCTTCCAAAACTTTAACTCCAAATATAGAATGATCTTAGGGGAAAGTTGTTTATTTTATTCTTCTAGGCCTCAATTTCCATTTTTCTGCATTGACACACCCAAGAGATCACAGTAGGGTGTATAATAGTCAGTCCTCAATATTCATGCACATTAGCTTGCTGTACACATTACTTCAGAGCCTCCCAGAGCTCACCTGCATGGGCTTCAGCTGGTTTCATTCAGGTGCAGCTTGAGGTCCCTGCCTCTCCTCCTACCCAGCACATCCCTGTCAAGTGAGCAGCCGTGGAACTGCTAGTGCCTGCACACGTGCAGCCGCAAATGCAGGGTAGCTAGTGCCCAGCCTCTGGCCACTGCGGGGGTGGGAGCCAAGGCGTGAATTCTTTTCTTGTGTTTCCCTCACATGGATGGTTCTGAAATACCATCCGAAACTCAGCTGTTGGCTGTTTGGTCCTGGAGATTCCAGTTACCAGTTGCTTCTATTATATGTCCTTGTATTGGCATTCCTTTCTTCTTCCCTTCCTCTCAGCACCCCCCACCCCAATATTTATGTGCATAAATACTGAGGATTACATTAATCAAATATCCTCTCCTACATGCTCTATGTTCTGAGGAACCTAAACAATGATACGAGGTTTCAGAGTAGTGGGGAGATAACCAAACTGTGGAGGTTCTAGACTTTGATTTTTGAGATGCAATCGGGTTTTTTTTTTCTTAGGCTGATTTAAAAATGTGCTTGTATTACTTGGTCATGATTGCTTGGTGAAAGAAAAGAAAGCCATTTTGGATTAAAGTTTTGTCCCAGATCATCCACAAAGTAGATAGTTCACATTCAGATAATCTATGAATGACCATCGTTACACTAACACTAGTGGAGCTACTACCTAGAAAAATATATAAGACAGTGATGATAAATATTTATTATTATTTTAAAATTCACTTGGCTGCACTGGGTCTTAGTTGTGGCGTGTGGGATCTAGTTCCCCAACCAGGGATCAAACCTGGGTCCCCTGCATTGGGAGTGTGGAGTCTTAGCCACTGGACCACCAGGGAAGTCCTACCAATAAGTATTTCAGTATGGTCCATTGGATCTCTAATCCAATCAGTACAGCGTTTAGAAAAAACTTCAAAGCCATTAGAACACCAAACAGAATTAGCAAGAATGAATAGCAATGTAACACTTGATTGTCTTACAAAGTTTCCCATACTGTGTAGATCTATATACTGCAATTGGTATGTCTTAGGTTTCTTTTAATCTATGTTAACCCCTTTCCTCTTGTAAATGCCAATATTTGTTCAAGAAACACAATCATGTGTTCAGTTCAGTCACTCAGTCGTGTCTGACTCTTTGCGACCCCACGGACTGCAGCACGCCAGGCCTCCCTGTCCATCACCAACTCCCAGAGTCCACTCAAACTCATGTCCATCGAGTCAGTGATGCCATCCAACCATCTCATCCTCTGACGTCCCCTTCTCCCCTTACCTTCAATCCCTCCAGCATCAGGGTCTTTTCAAATGAGTCAGCTCTTTGCGTGAGATGGCCAAAGTCTTGGAATTTCAGCTTCAACATCAGTCTTTCCAATGAACATTCAGGACTGATTTCCTTTAGGATGGGTTGGTTGGATCTCCTTGCAGTCCAAGGGACTCTCAAGAGTCTTCTCCAACACCACAGTTTGAAAGAATTAATTCTTTGGTGCTCGGCTTTCTTTATAGTCCATTCACACATCCATACATGACCACTGGAAAAACCATAGCCTTGACTAGGTGAACCTTTGTTGGCAAAGTAATGTCTCTGCTTTTTAATATGCTGCCTAGGTTGGTCATAACTTTTCTTCCAAGGAGTAAGCGTCTTTTTATTTCATGGCTGCAGTCACCATCTGCAGTGATTTTGGAGTCCCCTCAAAATAAAGTCTGCCACTGTTTCTTCATCTATTTCCCATGAAGTGATGGGACCAGATGCCATGACCTTAGTTTTCTGAATGTTGAGCTTTAAGCCAGCTTTTGTTCTGTAGATGTCCAAATTCTAGCCATTGTCCTTCAAAATGAAATGAAAGTACAAGAGAAAACTTCTCTCAAGTATTGTCAAAAGGCATTTTTTTCCCCCTTGATAAAGATTCTATACACCTTATTCCTCTGGGGATTAGTAGTCCTATTTAATACAAGAGTAAGTCAATAATGAAATGTGTATTTTTCCCATTACTGGGAAATAATGGGAATTTTAACTCAACCTTGACAGCTTTACTTTTATAAAAATTTTAATCATTTTTCTGCTTAAATTTTAAGTGGAGAATGAACATTATTTTCACCAACCATGCAATGAGTTTTGTAACTGTCATCAGAATCTGGGAAGCCTAGACTTATGATGGATTCCAACACATAGGCTGTACAGATGAATAAACGTGGGCTGAGAGATGCCAACGACCGCACATTAGCATCACTCAGCAGCCTAACAGCACTGGGCCCAGAATCCTAGACTCCTGCTTACCCATCCTTACTCCCGATTACCCTGTGGCCATTCTAGTGGCCACTCTACTCTGCTCATCCACTGGTTGCAGCCTTACTTGACCAAGGCTGTCAATGCTTCTGAGGTCAGGATGATTCTGTCTTTATTTTGCCCAAGACCTTTCCATAAATTCATTTGTATCATTTTTTTTTAGATTCCACAAATAAGTGATATTGAATGATATTTGTTTGAATTACTTCATTTAGTATGAGAATCTCTAGCTCCATCTATGTTGCTGCTGATGGCATTATTTCATTCTTTTCATGGCAGAGTAATATTCCATTGTGTATATCTATTTATCCATTTATCTACTGATGGACATTTAGACTGCTTCCATGTCTTACCTATTGTAAATAGTGCTTCTATGAACCTTGTAGTGCATGTATCTTTCCTAATTAGAGTTTTTATCTTTTCTGGATATAGTCCCAGGAGTGGAATTGCTGGATCATATGGTAACTCTATTTTTAGTTTTTTAAGAAACTACCATATTTTTCTCTGTAGTGGCTGTACCAATTTGCATTATCATCAACAGTGTAGGAGGAGTCCCTTTCTCCACATTCTCTCCAGCATTTGTTATTTGTGGATGTTTTGATGATGGCCATTCTGACCCATGAAAGGTGATATCTCATTGTAGTTTTGATTTCATTCTTAAGATGTTAAGCATGGCTTGTGAGTTCAATTCACAGATATACTGAACTATACTAAAATGTATCTGAAAGTTTGCTGAATTATTGGAAGACTGAGTCTTGCTATGGTCAATACATTGCTCTTTTCATCATTATTTCAGAATACTGTCCATGAACTCAGTTATTCTACAAGCTGATGTTCATCCTTAGCAGTTAATATTTCTGAAGATTCACCCAATTGAGAGAGAAAGATAGGAATATGAACTACCATGAAATATATAGAAGTAACATAAATATGACTTAATGAATATAATAAGCTGAACTTAGAGTAAGAGTGTTTCCCATTTTTATAGGAAAAGATTATAAATTAAATTATTTGTCAATAAACATTAGACTTCTTGCTAATTATTGTTTAGTCATTCAGTTGTGTCCAACTCTTCTGTGACCCCATGGACTGTAGCCTGCCAGGCTCCTCTGTCCGTGGGATTTCCCAGGCACGAATACTGGAATGGGTTGCTCTTTCCTTCTCTAGGGGATCTTCCAGACCCAGAGATGGAACCCACATCTCCTGCATTGGCAGGCAGGTTCTTTACCACTGATCTACTAGGGAAACTCCTTCCTGCTCGTTAGTTGAAGTAAATTAACAAAGAAGTCCTTTGGAAAGCAGCTTCAGCTGAGTTCTAGTCTGAAGGCTGTATCAAGGCTGCTATTAGTAGTAGTAGGAGTTTTATTACCCTGCTATCTAGGACCTTGTGTCCTGGAAGAGCTGTGTTGGGGTTGAGCCTTCTGTGGGGAATAAATCTAAAGAGTGTCTGAGGTATTACAGAGCCTTCCTGTTCAAAGTCTAGCTTCTTCACTGGCTGGTTGTATGACTTGGGACAGAGATTTTGAAACTTTTCAAGTCCTAATTTCCTAATCCAGAAATGAATTTTTAGAGAATCAGATGAAATAATGATTGTAAAGCACTCAGTACACTGTCTGGCGTATAGGAAACACTCCATTACTCCATGAACTCTGCTTCTTATCATCTTCTACAATGCATGAGACAGTTCTTTTTATTCAACGACAGTATCACCATGGCCCAATAGAGGAGGGCTGAACAGTACTCCATTTTGACAAGGTAAGATGAGAGATGAGATGCATCAAAAATAAGTACTAAGTAATGTAAGTTCATTTTTTCCCATAGGATCATAAAATAGAAAAAGAGTTCTGCTGAGTAAGAGAAAATATTTAAAATGATCATGGAGATGTCTTTTTATTTTATAAAGAAAAAACTCAGTATCTACCATTTTAAAAAAAAATTAGCAAGAGCTAGCATCCCTACAATCATCTAAGTTAGTGGGGCTATTGATTTATAGGGGGCTTCCCATGTGGTTCCGTGGTAAAGAATCTGCCTGCCAATGCAGGAGATGCTGTTTTGATCCCTGGGTGGGAAAGATCCTCTGGAGAAGAGAATGGCAACCAACTCCAGTACTCCTGCCTAGAAAATTCCATGGACAGAGGAGCTTGGCGGGCTTATAGCTCATGGGGTTGCAAAGGAGTCAGATACGACTGAGCGACTGAGCATATTGATTTATTTAGCTTGATTTCTTGGTTTGGATTAATTGGTTGGTGAGAGTGTATTGAAAGGAAATTAATCTCTGGATAAGAACAGTGCTAATGTTAATGGATAAACAATTGCATACACACTCTTACCCATTAAGGGAAGCTGGAGAAACCTGGGTAGAAGTATATTATTTGAGGGTTGGGAAGAGGTGGCACTTACTTGAAGCCACCCGAAGAATCTAATTACAGCAGATAGAAGAGAAGGGAAAAGGAAAAGGGAATAAACAATGGCAATGTGTGGGGTGTGGATGGGGGTGTGTGGTCCTGAAGCCTGGCCATTTATCACATGAAATATTGGACTGGGCTGAGGTTGGGTAACTTCGGACACTGGAAAGGCCTGATCCTTACTCTCTGAACCTTGGGGTAATCTTTAGACATTACCATTAATTATTTAGACTCAGAAGACTGCAAAAACATCTTGATTCATTGGCAAAGTGACAAGCATATGGTGTGTTTTGCAAAGCCCTAGGTTTCTGTTGAGAGGAAGCTAACATTAATTTCTTACAAATTCTACAGGGACTTTCCAAGCCAGCCATTGTTAACATAGTTTGACATCAAAAGTGAAGAGCTGGGAGGAGTTTTGAAAAATAAGTTAGGTCCAAATTAGTAGCTTTATTCAGGCTGGCAACAAGGAAGCTTCTAAGACACTGTATGTTTCCCACAAAGAGCAACAGAGCATCGGACAGCTTTGCAGCTTGATTGATAGTAGAGGTGGCAGGTCTATTTAGCGGGTCCTACAGGATGGTGCTTAGAATCTGGTGTTTCCTGCAGTGCTTGGCAGTCTTGCAACCCTCAGGCAAGAGTCCCAGTTCAGACTCACCAGACATGTGGTACAATCCTAGTCAGGGCTGCCCTCTAGGTGAGTGAGGCAAGTAGCCCACCAATACGCAAGCTGTTGGGGGGCATCCCCTAGGGACAGAGAGAGGTGGGGAGAAAGGAGGTGTGGGTATATATGAAGTAAAAGATGTACAAAGAACTCCTCACGGTTTGCAGATACTCATTGTTTGGGCTGCTTCTGACAGGGCTTCTGACTTGAGCTGCAAGGCTTCTCTTGTTCTAAGGATAGATTTGTTCCATCTTCCATCCTGCAATGGACTCTTAATGACCCTAGGGGCAAACAGTTCATATCTCACCCTCTATCTTCTCTGTCGTCTTTGGACCTCCTCAAATCTCCATCAGAAAGGTGTGGTGAAGTTTGAATTTCATTTATTGTACAAATTTATAGAATGCAGTTTGCATAAGCATTCTGTCTCTCATGGCAATAAGGTTTAGTGATCAAGGCATAAATATTAATAAGTGGAGCTTTTCTTAGGAACTACCAGAAAAAAGCCTTTGATAATTCAAGCAAAGGCAAAAAATTAAAATATGAACTATTCATATTAAGGGAGAGAGTGTACACAGATGTAGAGTAAACAGGATTTAAATAAAAATATTTATAAAGAACCTGAGGTATTTACCGTGGGCTGAAATGGCCCATTCTAGATTGTTAACAGACAGTTTGACCTCTTCAGCCCAGAAATAAAGCCTCTACTCTGAGAGGGGTCGCCATCTATTTCAACATGCTTTAGGCAGATTCACTCATAAATTATGTTAGAGATACAAGCATTGGCCATAGTTTAAAAACAACTTCTTTGTCTGGAAAACTCCTATATCCATTCTAAGCCTTTTTGGTTATATGTATACCATTTCCCTTCTGTCCCCAGAGAAAATAAATTCTAAAGATGATAAAAACTTCCCCTTTTCCCCCAGTAAAGCCTTTTATATATGGTGGTCATATAATCACTGTTCCATCTTCCCCATGCTTTACAATCCCAGTTTTATTCATAGTTCCCCACAGGTGCTATTTTCCATGTGTCTAATCACCTGTTAAGCACTCCCACTAGTAGACTTTCCCCATATTCCACTCCCCATACTGAGCACCTCTTATCTACACCCAGAGATTCTAGGAAAGTGGTAATAACTACCAAGAGCAGACTGTTTACCTATTGTGACTTTGGTTTATCACTTTTGTTCATTTGTGCTTTACCTTCGCTGATAAATTATCACAGGATCATGGCCACATCTTCTTGATACTCTCCCAGGGTCAAACCTACATCCTTCTCAAGTGTGGACAGTGCTTTTCAGATGTCTGAATCTCTTCTTCGCAAACAGGGTGCTCACCATTATGGGAATGGTATTTCATGGTTCCTCTTTAGACTTTGACACATCTGTCCAGCAGCCTTGGGACCCAGTAAGGACCACTCCTGGTCAATTAAAGGCCAGGCCCTCTTCTGTGCCTTGTGTGTGCTGGTTCTTTGTCTTGGTGTTTTGTCTATAGCCCTTTCTTCCCAATGGAAATCTTCTCCTCTTCCTTAGGAATCCAACTCAAACATCGTCTCATTAAACCCCTGTGATGGATGGCATATTCCTCATCACTTTGTACTCCTACAGTCACCCTTACTATCCAATCCCCAGGTTGAGGTCAAAGAGAGCAAAGTCGAGGCTTTATTAAATTTGTTATAGTCCTAGAAGCTAACAGAATATTTGGCATACAGTAGATGTTGTATTTCCTGAATTAATTAATTGATCATTTTATTAAATACTGGAGTTGGAGAGAAGAAAGAATTGAAAGTCACTAACAAAGAACTAATGTGGTCGGCTGTGATGGTGCACAGAGTGTGGCCAAGAGGAGCTACCTCACGTCTGAGGTCAGGGGCAGAAGCCGGAAGGACCCCGTGCCCGAGGGGTGGCAGCCAAGGAGAGGTACCCCATGTCCAAGGTCAGGGGCAGCAGCCAAGAGTGCCAGGCTGCGACGGCACAGGAACGGCCGAGAGGAGCTAACCCACATCCAAGGCCAGGGGCAGCAGCCGGGAGGAGCAGCCCCACGTCCATGGAGCGGTAGCTGCATGAGNTGGCATCACTGACTCAATGGATGTGAGTCTGAGTGAACTCCAGGAATTGGTGATGGACAGGGAGGCCTGTCGTGGTGAGATTCATGGGGTCACAAAGAGTCGGACGTGACTGAGCTGCTGAACTGAACTGAACTGAACAAAGAACTGTTAAGCCACAGAGTGGCTCAGAGCAATGGAGAATAGAGAGAACAAATGGTAAAGAATCCAGCCACAACAGCTGTCAACAGTGTGTGTGTGTGTGTCTGTGTGTGTGTAGAAAGATGAGCTGACGAAGAGTGCTTGGTGACAAACCACAATACTGTTATTTTATAGCCGTGAAGAAACAGAATTTCAAGAAGGAACATTAAAAACACTCTTGCAACAGCACTCTGCCTGATTGAGCATCTGCCCAGCTCCGTAACTTAATGTTGTGCCTCTCTTCCTCACTGAAGGCTTTATTTCACTTCCAGAAGCATCGGCGCTCTCTCCTCTCTCACAAACGCGCCACTCACTGTCCCCTTGCCTGCAACGCCCTCTTCTCCTGCTCCTCTCAGAGACGTCACCTCCACCCTCACTGTCATGCCCGCTCCAGACACCCTCCCCACCAGTCTCCACAGGCTCCCATTTACTCCTCAACCTCTCGCTTGTTTCCTTCCCAGAACCGATCAGATTTTTAATTACTAGAAGCATGCATGCACATATTTTTCATCTGTCCTTAGGATGTAAACTCTACAAAAGATAATACTTAATGAGAGAAGACAGAAAATAATAACAAAATAAGGCATCTGTGGACCCTGTTCCTACCAGAGTTCCCTGCTGAGTACCATTGGCAAGAGGATGGGTTTCCGCTCACGTCAGCAGTCATCCATGCCTCCCGCCCCCTCCCCTGTCGTAGTGCTGGGAACTAGACTAGACACTCTCTCTTGCCCCTTAGCACTAAATGTCATGGGCCACTCTCACCATTATCCTGCCAAACTAGGGCTCTTCCAAATCCATTTTTAACAGATGTGAAGGCTCCTTTTACTTCCAGTTCTTGCCTTATCAATAAAGCTAAGCTGTAGGGCAAAGATTGCAAGGAAGCCTCTGGCCCTGGGAGACCCTTGCATGGAGGGGCACCATGGGTGGCTTCATTGCTATTCTGGGCTTTGGAAATGGAATAGCAGGTCTCGTTGCCTCCCCACAGCTGCTCTGCAGGGAGCATGTAAAATCTCTGCAAACAGTCCCAGTGTGCTTATAAAACCTCAGGTCACTGACAATTGCAGTGCTCATTTGCTGTGGCCAATTTAGCGCTAATAAGCTGAAACTGGGCTTTTGGGATTTGTTTCCATGGCATGTAAACTCCCTTTAGAAACGGAATCCCCCCCAAAGAGATTGCAACCTAATAGGTTTCTTGTTTTCATTCTCCATTTTTGTGAATTGACTTGCGGTCCGTTTAGGAAGTGCCAGAATCATCTCTTCCACGGCTTCGTCAGAACCTGTGCTCCACTAGGGGGCAGCCCAGCTGCCACTGGACTTGAAGGGACTGCAGGCAAAGAAGTGCCGGAGCCCCTGGCCTCTCCTGTCTGGGGACATGTGGCCAGCGAAGGCTGGGAAGGTCAAGTTGCCTTCACATCTGGGTAGCAGACCTGGGTGCGTGCAGAGTGCTCCAAGGGCTGCGGACAGGCCCCATGCCAGGGTACCCAGGTGGCCCTCTGTACTCTGGCCCTGAGGCCCTCTGTGGGGGCTGCCCCCGGAGAAGCCCAGCTGAGGCACACCCACTACTCACAGATGGCTCACAGCCTCCCTTCCAACCCCTGACCTGGGAAGGAGCCCTCTTGGAAGGAGTGGATCATTCCTGTGGCTGCATGTCAGAAGAAGTCTCTCCATTTTGGACTTGATTCCCTGTGACTTGGAGGCAGGCAGCAGGCCCACAGAGCATTCAGCTCACTTCTCCCCGCTGCTAGGAGAGCTGATTAGCTACCAGGCTCACAGTTTCCATAGATGTGGAACAAGATGGAAAGGGGGCTCTTTGCCTTCAAGGACTCGGTGTACCTCTCTCCCAACAGACAATCCCTGTGGATTTAGGAGACCTGGTAGACTTAACGTGGTTGCCATTTTGAAGCTCCTCCGTGATCGCTGACAATCCAGATTTGCCCCAAATAAGCAGTTCTGGTGTTCCTTCCAGCCTCCTCGAGGCCTGGGGACGCTGAAGGAAAAGCTCCTTGGTTCCAACCAAAGCAACATTTTACCAGAAATCTGGCTGTCGCACAGCCTCGCCATCCCCATGGGCTGATTATAGAGTGCAGTCACCTAATTGTTTGTGATCTGCCAAACCCTGTTAGGAATTTGCTTGTAGCTTGGAAGTCCTGCCAAAAACTTCTCTCTAGTTCTGGGCAGAGACACTCGGAGACACCTCTGGGGCCAACTTTCTTTCGTCATGTTCGGCTAAGATGCAAGCTGTCCTGAGAGAGCCAGAGTGACTAGGGAAGTAGGGGTGGAGTGGGGTGACCCTGAGAGTGACCCTTTCTTATCTTCTCCAGTGGAAAATCACCGATTTACCAGGCCATACTCTATCATCCACGAAGGGCAGCTGATGTTCAGGCTAGTGAGGACAGTGGCCAGTTGCCATGGGGGCAGCTTCTAGAAATCTGCCCTTCCTGTGTGATGCTGTTCCTCTGGGATGGGAGATTGCTATGAGATGGATCACTGCAATTTTCTTCTGAGAAGGAAGGTTTCATTGTGTACATTGTGGTGTGTGTGTATGTGTGTGTGAGATTGAGAGAGGGAGAGTGAGAGAGAGAGATGGGGGGAGAGAGCAAGTTGTGGTGTGGGTTACTGCAATTTTTAACCTAGTCATTTCTCAACACCTACATTTGATGCAAAATGTATAACCTATACTGGAATCAAATTATTGGCAATGAACTAACCCTGCCAGGTGTTTGGCCTCCATTTGGCCTGTGTCTCAGGACCACTTTCATTGCTTACAGTTCTGATCCTCCCCCATTGTTGGACAAAACCCCATACTTTCCAAGGCGCAAGCTGCCTCCTTCTTCCGTAATGAATGAGAGCATGTACCGTATCCATTTATGCCCATCAAGGGCATATCTCACATCCTGGCCGCTGATGAAAGGGAGTTGGCAAGTAAGACAAGACACCTGGTGGCCAGACGCCCTTTGACATGATGAGTGTTTGCTCTCTAACCCAGCTGGGAGACAGGCACTTGATTGTTGCTAGGTGAGTGGAGAAATCCCTCCACAGAGGGGAGGCCAACTCCTCTCCAGGGAATCAGGAAATGCGCAGGCTGTCTCCCTCTGATCTCCAGTTGCCAAACTATCTCTACAAGCGGTGTGGTCTCGTCTAAGGAAAAAGTTAAATCCTCTTGAGCAAGATGTTGGGATGTTATTCATTCCTTGGGCATTGGCTAACAGTGTCAGCCAGGTAAATTATTTTCCACCTTTATATTTCCATTTTTTCCCCCTCTGATTTCTACTCTATCTCACCTTTGCTCACCCTTGAAAACTGCTGGTAGCAAACAAGAATCCGATGAGAATAGGTTATGTGGCTGGTGCACTTCGAGTTTTGTAAAGGAAATGGGCTACAAGTTCAGATCTCATCCCAGGGAGACCAGAGAGAGAGGTAAACTCTGCGGAGAGGTGATAAACTTGGTGTTGGTTATGGTTGCACTTGAGGTGAGGTTTGGTTTCATTAAGGGCCACAGTTTTGAATTTTCTTGTTGAACAGTTCTTTAAAGAAGTCCACTGGCCAAAAGACAAGAGCTGAAGGGTAAAGTGTTGGCATCATAATGCATGGAAACACTAAAAAAAACCGAAGGTGCTTGTTCCGCAGAAAACTGGAAGGACCAGATTTTAAGCATTTAAAGGGTTGCCACTTAGAAAGATCACAGTTGTTCTGCGTAATCTTTGATTGACAAAAGCCGAAAGGAGCCAAAATTTGAAAAAAATTTCTAACAATTAGAATTGTCTGATTGTACAGTTCAGTTGGAACAAATATGAACCAAACATAGATGAATAAAACCTAGATGATCTCTGATTCATAATTCTATGATTTTCTTTTCCTAAATCTAAGTCTCCCAATAGTTATATTTAACTTACCACCTATTTAACAAGTCACCTTCATCTTTACTCCTCAAACAAACTTGCTGGGATACCATGTAGGCAGTTTAATTATTCTCAACTGTCTGTGTTTGTTTATTCCTCTGCTCTAAACCAGGAATGTGTGAGCCTCCTCCATACCCAATCAGTTTAGTGTTGTATGTATCCAGTTGCTACATCATTGTTTTTACTGGTTAGCTCTATTTATTTTGTTGAGTGCTATGGTGAATGTAACATCTCCTGCCTAGCATCTCCCCATCCCACTACCAAACGGAGAGGGCCATCACGAAATGTGGTTACCATGAGAGTGGCCTGGGGGTAAATTCTGCAAAAGCCTGGACATGTACTGATATAGAATCTTTAGCCTTCTAGCCGTCAAGTCCACTGCAAGATTTTTAACTTTCGTAAACTTCATAGAGGAAGGTACCACACTGAGGCCCTGTGCTGGATTTTACCAAGTTTGATGAGTGTCTAAAAGTATAGCCTGCTTAGATATTGTTGCCATTTAGAATGTTGGCCAAAAAAGCAGATAAATCTGTATACTAAATTTACTATGCAAATAATACAATTGTGTGAAAATAAGTAATTCATGTTCTACTTTTATCGGTTTTAATCATTCACTCAACAAATATTTACTGAGTGTCTCTTATGTCTGATGACCTGAGGTAGATTCAAAACACCATCAGATAAGGCAGCTGCCCAGAAGAAGTGTTTGTGACCTTGCCCACTCCTGAGATTATTTTGAAGGTGAGATAACATAATAGATATGAAAGCATTTTTTAAACTGTGAAGTACTGTGTATCTGTAACTAAAAAAACCCCAAATCATGAAGTGTGACATTCATAATGTCTCTGTTTCATTTTAAGTGACCTTAAGTCTATTCACACATATTTATTGTATAATATATACTACAAGCAGGTCTTTTCCCAACATCATCACCAGGCCATCAGAACTCACACCCAAGTCTCTGAGACAGTCTCGGCTCTTCCACTAGCCACTCTTTCCCTGCTTATGCGGGTGCAGGCCTGGGTCCTTTCTACCTGATCTGATCATCATTTCAGACTCGTCCTGTGTCACTGGAACATGATGGTGTTCTCCCAGCCCTCTTCTCCACCCTGTATCCTCTGCTTCTCTAGCCAGAAGGTATGTAGCTGGCTCTCTCACACAGACTTTAAGCGAAGAAAATGCTGTGAGCAGAACGTTGATCGTATTGCTGTGATGTAGCTCTTAACAGGCAATTTCAAATAACAATGTTAAAACAAAGTGTTATAAAAATATGCTGTTTTAACTATCATGATGCAGTTCTCAACTTAGAAGTAAGCTTTGGGGCTGGTAAGAATTCATTTTGTCCTTGAGTGACCTCTGCTGGTGATTCCAGGATAAAATTGTGTTTAAACGCTGCATTAAAGAAAGAAACTAGGAAATTCTGAAACGATGGCCAAAGACGCAGTGGGAGGAATCCTCAAACACCAGTATTGTCTCTGGGCAAACTCATTTGGCCCTCAGTGTGCACACTAAGGCACCATGCTAATCATTTACTCCTCACTAAACTCTCTGCAGAATTANACGATGGCCAAAGACGCAGTGGGAGGAATCCTCAAACACCAGTATTGTCTCTGGGCAAACTCATTTGGCCCTCAGTGTGCACACTAAGGCACCATGCTAATCATTTACTCCTCACTAAACTCTCTGCAGAATTATTATGAACATCTTGTTGTTTGGTAGCTAAGTCGTGTCTGACTCTTTGTGACCCCATGGACTGCAGCACACCAGTCCTCCCATGTTTGCTCAAACTTATGTCCTACCTGCCATGTTTGCTCAGACATGTCCTCTGAGTCAGTGATGCATCCAACCATCTTATCCTCTGTTGCCCCCTTCTCCTCCTGCCCATGAACATCTTACAGAGTAGGAAAGGGACTGTGAGGGAGGTTAAACAACTTTAAGTCAGTAGTAGAAGCAAGGTTCCAACTCAGGGTCACCTGGTCTATAATCTAGGCTTCCCTTGTGCTGGGGTTTCCCTGTTTGACTTCAGGAGCCTCCTCTGCTAGCCCAGAGAGATGGTAGGATGGTAAATAAGGTTGCACAAATAGGTCCTTACATGGGCTGCTTGGGGAAAAGAGTTTCTACATAGGAGTAAGACATTACTGTCTCCATAAAAAAATGGCAAGTCTTCTCTTCTCTTATCTTCTCTTGTAGTGGGAGCTTAGCCCCCAGGTTTGCTAATTTGTGAATGACTGTTCTAATTTAGGTCATGGATTTTGCTTTCATTTTCATGATCAATTTGAGTCTTCAAAAGTTTGGCAATTACAAACTTGTGGGTGTGGAAATGTATTTTCCATATTTTCATGTTTTATGATTAATGTCATAAAAGCAAGTGAATGAAAGTGTTAGTCACTCAGTCATGTCCGACTCTTTGCCACCACATGGACTGTAGCTGGCCAGGCTCCTCTGTCCATGGAATTCTTTGGGCGAGAATACTGGAGTGGGTAGCCATTCCCTTCTCCGGGGCCATAAAAGCAAACACACAGCCAATTTTCTGGGCGCAACAATTTAGCACCTTGTTCGTGCCCATCAGGAGTTTACGGCTATGCAAAGCCAAAGCAGAGGGGAAAGGAAGAGCCACCGACACTGACCTCTTCCTGTGTGGTAGGGAAGAGAAAGGGAGAGAAACTTTCAGAAAACTTGGAACCTGAGCTTCCAAGTAAAGTAGGCATGAAAAAGCAAAGGTGGACTGCACAGGTGGATGAAGAGAATGCGATGAGGAAACACCTGGAGACGGGAGGCAGATGGCCTTCTTGGGGGGCTGGAAGGAGACTCCATCGTTTGGGCGGAAGGTGGAGATGGAGGTCATTGTGGTTGGAGGGGGAGACTGAGTCCAGATGGTCAGAGGTGAACCCGGCGAGAAGAGGATCTCACTGAGAGAATGGAAGGTCCTTCTTTTCTTTGAAAAGTGTTCCAGATACTAAGCATCTAACAGGCATTTTACTTTCAGTTATCCTGTGTCTACCCTGGTGGCTCAGATGGTTAAAAAAAATCTGACTGCAATGCGGGAGACTTGGGTTCGATCCCTGGGTTCAATCCCTGGGTGGGAAGATCCTCTGGAAGACAGCATGGTAAACCACACCAGTATTCTTGCCTGGAGAATTCCCCATGGACAGAAGGGCCTGGTGGGCAATAGAGTCGGACAGGACTGAGCAACTTAAGTACATACACACATCCTGTAAGCAGATAGTGTTTTCACCCTCATCTTACAGGTGAGATGATTTAATGCTCTGGAACACACAGGTGCACTAACCATCTGTGTGTCTATGTTGCAAGCTGAAAATTCAGTTCAGCTCCCCTGAACTGTACCCCTCTGAACTTTACAATGGGTCATTCACGCTACAGATGTCTAGAAAAACATCATCTCCATTGTGAGATGAATCTTTCTTTTCTCTGCAGGGACAACAGTACAGGAAAAGTGTCCTAGGATATGTAGGTAAACTGAACAAGTTTCTTTCACAAGATAAGTTTGCAGTTGGAGAGTTCACCTTTGAAAGGAAAAGGAATTTATGACAGTCCTTCTAAAAATGTCCAGATGGTGGCGCTACTCCCTCAGTGATTCCACACTCTTTTCTACTCCTTTTAGATGGGTTTCGGTGAGAAGAAAATTCAGGAAACCTTAAGATTCACATATTTTCTAATCTATGGTTGTTATCAGGACTCATTATTTTTCAAGACTAGATTTCACTAGGTAATATAAATCAAGGTAAGTTGGGAACTTAGCACAATTAAACTTCTGTTTTCTGTAACATTCAGCTAGCTGTTTAGAACTTCTCTGAATCAATTTTTACAAATGAAAAAACCTATCACAGTTAGGATGAATTTCCTGTTATTGGAAATGGAGTGGCATACAGAACAAAATTATGTTCCGATATAAGAACAGTACCAAATAAATATAAAGAGAGGAGGATTTTAATACCCTCAGCCTAAGTATAAAGTAAATTCTAATGTTCTACAGTTAGGTGAAAACCTTTCTTGACAAAATGAATACTTTCTCTTCAGATATACAGCCACAGACATCATCAAGAGGTTTTTTTCTTTGTTTTCAGCCTTATCTACCCCCCCCCCCCC
>SJYV01020496.1:1836400-1904200 GCA_006410875.1 Neotragus pygmaeus
CCCCCCCCCCCCCGAAAAGCCTTTGAAGTGGCTATTTTGTATTTGTTGTATTAGTGGAATGGCCTGATTTTGGCCCCTGTACAGGCATCCAGGCCAAGTGGTTAAATGTTTGATGTTTTTGTATCACCCCCTTCCGAGGATTGTGTCTCTCCTTTGTTTTATTAGCAGTACTAAAGCCAGCAGACCCACGGCCCTGGAGAAGGAGAATTGCATTATTTATTCTCTTGGAAGTAGCTTTAAAGCATTACTTTCCTCCCCAAACAATGTTTTCTAAACATTCTCTCTGATTACACAAAATTTTTAGTCTGTCCAGCTAAACCATATATTTTAAGAGACATTTTCAAACAAGTGTGTTCAGGAACTCGTGTCCAGGGACAAAATGCAGCCGTCTGTGCCGCGTCTAGAAGTTAAGTTGCCTCCTGATAGATATACAGCGTGTGTAACTGCAGGCTTGGGAGGTCTGTTCATATCTGTGGGAGTTAACAGCATAAATTCCAAGGGAATTCAGAGAACAGACACTTAAAATAACACCAGTAAAGTCACACTAACTGCAGCATACTCAACACAGTCTGTTTAATGTGGTGTGATTTTTATTAGGTAACGTGTGGTAACTTTAAGCCACAAAACAAAAACATCTAAATAGGCAGAACTTGGGATAATCCCTTTCTAAACAGTTAATGAGAAACAAAGTGGAGAAAACCACTCATCTGAACCTGATAACAAAGAGATTTTGTGTAGGGTTTTCTCCAGCCACATTGTGTTCAGATAACTAATATCAGCAGTGAGGTTTCTAAAATCCATCACCTGTAACTTTTAGCTGACGTGCTCTCTATTCACAGTCACTGTGATGGCAGCGCATGCTAGCGGGACATTTTCTCTTTGCTGGAATCTCCCAGTGGCGCCCTGGGAATAGTTTGTGTTTCTTGGTAAAGGTTATCTTTATTTACCCATGTCGTGGGTCAGCAGAAGAAAACCCAATGCATTAAAATGTCACGGGGCCATCGACTTTTGTGTCTTGCCAGTCTGGGGTCCTGCAGTGGATCTTGTTCAAATCAGAAGTTCAACAGCTGTTAGGCTTTTGGTGGAAATGGGGATGGGCTTGGTGGGTTATTTTGTACTCACTGTATCAGGAGAAAATTAAACACAGAGACAGGGTTTTATTGACCAAGCAGAGAAATCCAAAGTGGGTCTATGAGGAATAGGTACAGATATTTTCCTTCTT
This sequence comes from Neotragus pygmaeus, assembly GCA_006410875.1. NCBI lineage: Eukaryota > Metazoa > Chordata > Mammalia > Artiodactyla > Bovidae > Neotragus > Neotragus pygmaeus. Next base: position 1,837,623 of record SJYV01020496.1, read on the forward strand.
TTTAATTTTCTATCTCTCTCCCATGCCCCTTCATTAAAAGTGATTAGGTATCCTGAAAAATTCCTTTTATTTATCAGTGAGTATGTAAAACTTTTCCACGGTTAATATTCTTCATCAGAACCATTTAGTCCAATGTCCTTTCTAGAATAAACCCTTGCAAATCTACCCCCCATGAAGTCTGTAAACTTGGGACATGGAGGTTTGAACAAAAAAATATATAAATAGTTAACTCTGCTTCAATTATTGAAGGAGATTCCTAGTTAATAATGAAGGAGACTCTAAGAAATAGATATATATTTGTAGATACTTTGATAGAAGTAAAACACAGCATTTTGTATTCTAGAAAAAGTCTTTTATTTTTTTTCCTTTTGGGAAAGTACTTTTTTAGTAGACAGAAAAGCACCATTTATTCTACTTTTCTAGCATCCAGTTAATGTACTTTATTCATGAGTGGAAAGAAGTAATTATTAATGATTCCATTGTGAATGGCCAGAGTGGTAGCCACGTTTTTTCTTAACTGTATTGAATGGAATCCACAATTAGTGAGGTCATCATCTTACCCTTTCAAAAGTAATCATGGTAACCTGGAATACAGTAATTGCTTAATATGACTTATCTAAAAATGCAACAATGAATTAATTACTAATTATAAAAGATATTTACCATCCCAAAGTACAAAATTAGTGATGTCTTAAGCTCGTTCTCTGTCGCATGCCCTTCATCTCTTATTGGCTGCTGTTTTTTTCTCTATTATAGCTTTTGCTAAGTAACTAGGGGTGGTCATCAGACAATAAATTGTTTGATATCTCTTTCAGTTTCCTTCAAGATGGAGTGCAGCTTGCCCCTGAGAAATTTAAAACATTTTTGTTTGTTGTGGCTTAAATTGCCTCCTGTCTTTTTTTCCCCCTGGGTAGCTATAGTTTACTGTTATCATAATAGTAAGAACAAAATGAGATGGTTCCAGAGAATATACCATTTAGAAATATATTTTACCACCCTAATTCCCTTTTGAAATAATGTTTCTGTTACTGATTAAATAAGGAGTTTGAGTGAGTGTCACAGTGTCTATAAATAAACTTGAGAACATGCATTATAAAGAGCCATATTTTTACAATCTCATCTCCACTAAACAAAACAATATTTTCTGGCACCTGTACACTCAATGTTGCATGTAGTTCTTATTATGGAATTTCCTTTCTCCTTTTGAGATTGAAGATAATTACTGAATGTGATAGAAACTTTATAGCCATTAAAAATAGAACAGAAAAATGTTACCAGACGGCAAGTTGTTCAAAATAAATATGAAACAGGACTTGAGTCCTGTTTCAAACACCGGTTGGCCCCGTTAAGTTCCAAAAGGATCTAGGTTTCATTTCTTGCCTCTTGATTTAAAAGAAGAATTCTTTTAAGAGGTTAGGAAAATGTTTATCAAATTATTGCGTAGATTTTAATTTAGTAGAAAATCTGGCTATATGTAATTGCTTTTTTGTGTGTGTTTAAAATGATTGAATATTAAAATTTTCAAATAGTTTAACCTGTAGTTGTCCTTTTTCAATCAGCTTTGGCAGTGCTATATTGAGATTTGGATTGGTTTAAGTAGACAGAATAGCATCCAGAAATATAATGGTGAAAACAATAATACAAGGGTGCCCTCTGAATTTCCCTATTCACCAAGACTTACTGACTTCTTTATTATCAGGCAAGAAGAAGGAGATTGGAAATGAAATAGACATATAGGAGTATCTGTGGGTGCTTGTACTACGTTTGCTAGGGCTTTCAAAACTTCTGATCTTTTATATGTTTATTATCTGGTTTGTGGAGATGGTAACATACATGTATACAGATTTCCAATCACACAATATCATTTACATTAATTATATGCAATTTTCTGTGTGTGCACTGCACTTAGTTGCTCAGTTCAGTCGCTCAGTCGTGTCTGACTTTTTGCAATCCCATGAATTGCAGCACGCCACGCCTCCCTGTCCATCACCAACTCCCGGAGTTCACCCAAACTCATGTCCGTCGAACTGGTGATGCCATCCAGCCATCTCATCCCCTGTTGTCTCCTTCTCCTGCNACTTTTTGCAATCCCATGAATTGCAGCACGCCACGCCTCCCTGTCCATCACCAACTCCCGGAGTTCACCCAAACTCATGTCCGTCGAACTGGTGATGCCATCCAGCCATCTCATCCTCTGTTGTCTCCTTCTCCTGCTGCCTGCAATCCCTCCCAGCATCAGAGTCTTTTCCAATGAGTCAACTCTTCGCGTGAGGTGGCCAAAGTATTAGAGTTTCAGCTTTAGCACCAGTCCTTCCAATGAACACCCAGGACTGATTTCTTTTAGGATGGACTTGTTGGATCTCCTTGCAGTCCAAGGGACTCTCAAGAGTTGCTCAGTAGTGTCCAGCTCTTTGTGACCCATGGACTGTAGCCAGCCAGGCTCCTCTGTTCATGTGGATTCTCCAGGCAAGAATACTGGAGTGGGTTGTTGTGCTTTCCTCCAGAGGATCTTACCAACCCAGGGATTGAACCAGATCTTCTGCACTGCAGGCTGATTCTTTACTGTCTGAGCCTCCCTGAAGAGGAAACTCCTGATCCCCTTTCTTTAAACTTACCAAAAATGTTTAGATCCTAAAAAAAAAAAAAAAAAAAGGAGTGGAAGCATATGGCAAATCTGCTGAGATCATTTGCAATTTAAATCTGAATTAGATCAGCTTTGTTTCCAAATTCATCCTCTTACAGCTCAAAAATAAGGTCTTTCTTTAAGATTTTATAATAACTTTGCCTTTATTGTATCTTATTATTTTGTTTTACTAGCCTAAATATGGAGTGATAGTCACAATCTCCTTTGTGGGATTCTTGTGGTTAGTTTCAAAATTGCTATATGAAAACAGGGCCCAGCTCCTTTAGAATGTAAATTGTGTTCCTTTTCCCCAGAGTTAAGGATCCTGTCTTTAAGTTTCACACTGGTTGAAAATATCAGGCAGGCTCTATTTCACCAAAAATGACAATGCTTTTCTGCTTTTTGTAGCTACCTGTTTTGTTTTAAATTTTTATTGGAGTATAGTTGCTTTACAAGAGACTTCCCTAATAACTCAGATGGTAAAGAATCTTCCTGTAATGCAAGAGACCTGGGTTCGATCCCTGGGTTGGGAAGATCCCTTAGAGAAGTTGTTTACAATGTTGTGCTAGTTGTTATCTAGTATGGGAACCCTTTTATGTGTAACTGCTCTTAATATTCTGTAGAAAACACTTTGGGAAGATTTCAAGATGTTGTGTAACTGCCAAGGATTCTAGATGGTATTCAGTATAGAGTATGGGTGACCCTGTCTAACTGGTCAAATTTCTGTGCTGTTGAAGGTAAATAAGAACAACAATGCTGTTTCCAAATAGAGGTATTTACCATTGGGTGAAGTTAGTGGCCTAAAACTGGTCGAGGAGACAGCAATTACACGTTTTAGGCAAGGGGCATAGCAACAGACAGGGAGACGGGAGGCACTGCTTGCCCTGCACCCAGGGGACGTGCTCAGAGTGCAGACAAATCTCCATTGACTTCATGCTGCCTGTGGCCACAGCCTCTTCCAGAAACATGACTCCCATCAAGGAACTGGGTAAGGTAGGAACGTGGAAGCCTTACAGGAACAACTCGACCACCTCCCAGCTCAGATCTCTGCTTCCTAAATCTGGCTGTCAGAGTACAACTGTTCAGCTGGGGAACAGTTTATGAAGTTGGAATTAATTGGCAAGTGTGTTCTTGAGAACACTGGACCTGATTTTGCCTGAANCTTACAGGAACAACTTGACCACCTCCCAGCTCAGATCTCTGCTTCCTAAATCTGGCTGTCAGAGTACAACTGTTCAGCTGGGGAACAGTTTATGAAGTTGGAATTAATTGGCAAGTGTGTTCTTGAGAACACTGGACCTGATTTTGCCTGAAGATAAAGCTTGAAGTTTGCCCACTGATGGTGATAGTTGTCCCCATGAGGTTGCAAAACTGAAAATGGCCCCGGGGGTTTTGAATAAGGATAGAAGGAGGAGGTCCTTGGAAAAAGAAAAACCTGAGAGTGAGGCGTGGGATGGCGGGTTGCTCTTTGACTAATTACAGTGGCTTTCCAAAAAAAACGTTAGCATTTATCTTACTGCGACATTTGCCTCATTGAAGTTGAGCTGTTTTCCTCTCTTTTCAATGAGATATTGAAGGAGCTCTGAACTCTGTGGCAAATGTTAACTTTTTAATGAAAACCCTTGCACACTGTGTCCCAGAGGCAGGGCCTTTGTGGGACTGAGAAGTAAGCTAAACGAACCGCTGCTCAAAATTCCAGGAGGTTAATAGGCAAATCAACCTAGAAATGGAGAAACCAGCTGTAGCTCTTCTCTTTCCCTGCTTTTCTTACAATTCAAGGCATCTGGGCACCATCTTAGTGCACGGATATCCCATTTTTCAACTTCTGGGGGGTTTTTTGGCTAAAGGAACCATTTGTTTTTTATTATTATTAATGGCATCCTCTATTTGACAAGCTCCAGACAGCCTTGCCAGCTCAGGTCACCGAGGTGGGCTGGGGAGGTAGGAACCGTAGCTTGATCCCTTGCCTGACTGAAGCAGAAAGGTCACATTGCCTCTTCTTCCTGCTTCCTGTCGCCAGTCTGCTCATGGGGAGGGAACATGGTGGGGATGAAAAGTCCTAGACCCGCACAACTTGAGCTGACAAATAACTTCAGGTGGTCTAACCCATGGACCCTCAGCCTTAGCTACACACCAGAATCACCCTGGCAGCAGCCGGTGGGGGAGCGGGGGGTTGGAAAGACTGAGTCTGCTCCACCCCCACCCCAGAGGTTCTGATTTAATTAATTGGGGGTGCAGCCTGGGCATGGGGATTTTAAAGAGCTCCCCAGAGGATTTTAACATGCAGCAAAGATTGAGAACCCACTGGTCTAACCAAACTGAATTCTGCAGTTCTACGTAATGGTAATAGATATCTCCCTCTCCTGAACAGCCACTGACCACTCTCTCCCACACCTGCCCCCACCATTCTTCACTGACCCTTACTCCAAAATACAGCCCAGATGGTTCAATGACCATTGGGACTAACCAGGTTAAACATGGTTTTGCTTTATAATAAGATTTCTCAGAACTTGAATATAATCCTCTGGAGGGTTCAGGGGGAAGATCTCCCCACATCTATTGGACCCCTAATTTCATGATAGGACTCAGGGAACTAGGGAGCCAGTGACCTATAGACCCTCCCTCCTTGAGAAACATCGCCTCTGATCTAGGAAAGAAGCCCTAAACAGATGGGTTCACTTGTTTAGTGTGTACTTAATGTATTTGACACTCCCAGTGGATCACTTTTAACACCTCTGTCTTCTATACAACAAAATTATTTATAGTAATAAACATGTATAATCAGTAATCACTATTTTGGGAGGTTTTTTAGTTGTAAAACAGTTTAATATTTTTAAAGGATACATTTTGATGGAAAAACATGATTCAAATTCCATTAACTATTCCATGAACAAATGAAAATTTGCATTTGTCAAACAAAAATTTTATAACTCACCACATGTACTGCTTCCCTCTTGTCAGTTTTAAACAAGTAAAATCTCCAAGTAGTCACATAGAAAGACACAACTGAAGTAACTCAAGTTCTGGGTTTTGTTTTTATAATCACTTGCCGTTATTGTTTATTCCAAATCTACTGTTTGGGAGTCTATCATATCCTGAAGCTGAAGATGCAGACTGAGCTCAGAGCAAACTTGAATGATTCCGAATCATTACAAACTGATTCTGGAAACAAAACGTATATAGTTGAGTCCATGCTTATTGGAGCCCAACCTAAAAACTGGGAGTTTTTAAATTAATTTCTGTGTAGCATGCAATGTTTATTAAAAGACAAGTAATAGGAATGTGCTCATTTGAAGTATATATATGTGTGTGTGTGTGTGTGTGTGTGTGTGTGTGTTTGGTTGATTGATTAGAATCAATTGCTTAGAACTTAGACCAATAAAAGATGTGAAGGGAAAGAGGAGGGTTTTATCACTGACACTGTTGAGCATGGATGAATCATGATAATAAAAGGCAAACTGGCTTTAGTCAGCTTTGCTCTTATTTAAATTTATCTACAGAAAATGCACCCCCCTTTTCCTTACCCCCAGGGCAGACCATTCCCACCACTTCATCCTGGTACATCATTCTCAATATCCACGGCCACCAAATCTAAGCATGGAAGGTGAAACAAAACCCAGGTCTTCTAATTCCCATATCAGTACTTTTCTGTGCCTAATGTGTTGAGAAAAATACATTTGTCTCTACAAAGGTTTTAGAAACATTAGATGAAACCTCCAAACTACCCTATAATGAACAATAATAGCAACACAATCTGAAATGTAAGAGTCAGCCAAAATGTCTATTAGTCCATTTGGTTCTGTTTGTACTGAGTTTCAAATCATTTCAGCTCATGGGTTTGGGTGACATGTGTCCCTTTAGAAAATAGAGATCACTTTAGCTTTAATAAGAAGAAAATTGTTATTTCATTTTATTAACAGGAAGCTTGTATCATACTGAAAAATTCATTGTGTTCAGCTTGAATATTGTATTCATTATGTTTCTTAATCTGTGTGATTACTACCTGTGTAATTTGATGTCTGGCATCTGCTATCAGAATTCTTTTAGTCCATTATATTTCCCATCTTTTTTTGGTAATGGAGGATAAGATGGGGACATGGAAAATTGCAGCAGACTGCCTAAGGGGAATTGCAACCAGCCGGCAGCTGGATAGAGCAGGAAAAGATGCGAAGTTACATAAAGAATTAGAGGAAGGTGGCCTCTAGTTCTGCAGTCTGCTGGCACATCACTGAGGAGGAAATGGAATTGGCCAGTTTTCCAATGTGGTGATTGGCCATTCCTGAATTATTCCTAGTAACTCAGGCTGGCATTATCCATTCAGCGAAATTATTAGGGTAAAGTATGTTGGGAACTTACAGATTGTTAAATAGAGTATCATAGGTAAGAAGTGGGGATGGGAGCCAAACTAACCAATTTGTACCAAATTTTGGTTAGATAGATATGAGATGCGCAAGTCACAGACAAAAACAGAAAGAAACCAATCATCCTTTTCTTTTTTCTGCATTCTAACTATAAGAACTATTTCATGTAACAGATAGTACGAGTCAGGTGGTTTAGCATCAAGACAAGAGAATGAGCACTGACATCAGATATACTTAAGTGTGGATCCTTTTTCTGATCCATACAAGCAAATTAAAACTCTTGTTTCCCTTGTTAGAAGGGGGAACTATAATATCTACTTTTCAGTCGCTCCGACATGTCTGACTCTTTCTGACCCCATGGACTGCAGCACGCCAGGCTTCCCTGTCCATCATCAACTCCTGGAGCTTGCTCAAACCATTGAGCTTGTCCATTGAGTTGGTGATGAGATCCAACCATTTCGTCCTCTGTTGTCCCCTTCTCCTCCTGTCTTCAATTTTTCCCAGCATCAAGGTCTTTTAAAATGACTTAGTTCTTCACATCAGGTGGCCAAAGTATTGGAGTTTCAGCATTAGTCCTTCCAATGAATATTCAGGGTTGATTTCTTTAGGATTGACTGGTTGGATCTCCTTGCAGTCCAAGGGACTCTCAAGAGTCTTCAACACCACAGTTCAAAAGCATCAATTCTTTGGCATTCAGGTTTCTTTATGGTCCAACTTTCACATCCATACATGACTACTGGAAAAACCATAGCTTTGACTAGGTGGACCTTTGTTGGCAAAGTAATGTCTCTGGTTTTTAATATGCTATCTAGGTTTGTCATAGCTTTTCTTCCAAGGAGCAAGCATCTTTTAACTTCATGGCTGCAGTCACCATCTGCAGTGATTTTGGAGCCCCCCAAAATTAAGTCTCTCACTGTTTCCATTGGTTCCTCATGCCATGAAGTGATGGAACCAGATGCCATGATCTTCATTTTCTGAATGTTGAGTTTTAAGCCAACTTTTTCACCCTCCACTTTCACTTTCATCAAGAGGCTCTCTACGTTCTTCGCTTTCTGCCATACATGTAGTGTCATCTGCATATCTGAGGTTATTGATATTTCTCCTGGCAATCTTGATTCCAGCTTGTGTTTCATCCAGTCTGGCATTTCACATGATGTACTCTGCATAGAAGTTAAATAAGCACAATATGCAGCCTTGACATACTCCTTTCCCAATTTGGAACTAGTCTCTTTTTTTCATGTCCAGTTCTAACTGTTGCTTCTTGACCTGCATACAGATTTCTCAGGAGGCAGGTCAGGTGGTCTGGCATTCCCATCTCTTTAAGAACTTTCCATAGTTTGTTGTGATCCACCCAGTGAAAGGCTTTAGCGTAGTCAATGAAGCAGAATTAAATGTTTTCCTGGAATTATCTTGCTTTTTCTATGATCCAACAGATGTTGGTAATTTGGTCTTTGGTTCCTCTGCCTTTTCTAAATCCAGCTTGAACACCTGGAAGTTCTCAGTTCAAGTACTGTTGAAGCCTAGCTTGGAGACTTTTGAGCATTACTTTGCTAGTGTGTGAAATGAGTACAATTGTGTGGTAAGTGTGAACATTCTTGGCACTGCCTTTCTTTGAGATTGGAATGAAAACTGACCTTTTCCAGTCCTGTGGCCACTGCTGAGTTTTCCAAATCTGCTAGCATATTGAGTGAAACACTTTAACAGCATCATTTTTTTGGATTTGAAATAGCTCAACTGGAATTCCATCACCTCCACTAGCTTTGTTTGTAGTGATGCTTCCTAAGACCCATTTGACTTTGCCTCCAGGATATCTGGCTCTAGGTGAGTGATCACATCATCGTGGTTATCTGGGCCATTAAGATCTTTTTTTAATAGTTCTACCTTGTTGCTGCTGCTGCTAAGTCACTTCAGTTGTATCCGACTCTGTGCGACCCCATAGACCACAGCCCACCAGGCTCCCCCATCCCTGGGATTCTCCAGGCAAGAACACTGGAGTGGGTTGACATTTCCTTCTCCAATGCATGAAAGTGAAAAGTGAAAGTGAAAGTGAAGTCGTGTCTGACTCTTTGCGACCCCATGGACTGCAGCCCACTAAGCTCCTCCGTCCATGGGATTTTCCAGGCAAGAGTACTGGAGTGGGGTGCCATTGCCTTCTAGAGTCTTGTTATTAAATTGTACCCTATTAAACCATATATAGTTATGTAGCAAGTCCCTTCAGACCATGGCTCATAAATGGCCCTCAAAAATCAGTTAGAATTATTTAATGTTTATGGGCTTCCCTGGTGGCTCAGTTGGTAAAGAATCTGCCTGCAATGCAGGAGACCCAGGTTTGATCCCTGTGTCAGGAAGATCCAGTGTAGAAGGGAATGGCAACCCACTCCAGTATTCTTGCCTGGGAAATTTCATGGACAGAGAAGCCTGGTGGGCTACAGTCCATGGGATCACAAGAGTAGGACACAACTTAGCAATTAAACCACCATTTAATGTTTATACTCTAGAGGCAAATCAGACATTAATTTCAAAGCATTTACTTGCCATTGCATTGCCTCATCTATGTTTAGATAGAATTTTCAAAAATTTCCTGACCAGGATGGCAATCTGGTCAGTGTGCAGCCTCTTGAATCATCCATGCATGTGTGCTAAGTCACTTCAGTCATGTCTGCCCCTTTGTGACCCTATAGACTGTAACCCACCAGGCCCCTCTGTCCATGGGATTCTCCAGGCAAGAACATTGGAGTGGGTTGCAGACCTGGATTTAGACCTCACTTTGCCTTTTCCCATCTATGTGCCCCAGGAAATGTCCTTAACGTCTTTGAGCCTCATATTCCTCCCCTTTCCCCACCCCCTGCCCCATACCATGAGGGAGAGTAGGAGTAGAAGGAGAAAAGAAGTTAATGCATGGGGATTGCCTGGTGCAAATTTATCTCTCATTTTAGCACCTTTGTGTGGCTTTATGTGAGTTTATGTTCTTCTTTGTTTGATGAGGCCTGGTTTATCCCCTAGGTATGGGCATACAGTTTCCATTCCACCCTCAGTTTAATTTGGTTCTTGAAATCCCAGTAGTCCTGGCATTGCTGGTGGCGGTAAGAACACCTTGTCTCCTCTTCCCAATTTTCCATTTCCTACTCTCCCTGCCCATTGTCCTTGTGTCCTGCTTTATCCTCCTGTTTGCCCTCTCTCTCTCCACTACCTGAATGTTGCTTTCCATGAGATCCAGGATTCATAACAAATGTTGAGAAAAACAGAGACCATTACTTCTCCTCCACATCAAGGTTAGACCCTCACTCTCCACCCCTATGACAACATGAACCCCTGCGGAGCCAAACCTGGGAGCACTGAGGGATCCAGTTCTGGGCCTTCTCTCTGCTTAGGGCCATCAGGCGCAACAGAAGTCTGCACGGGGAGCTTTGCGCAGGCGCAAAGAGCTTTTTCTCTGACCCTCACTAGGAGACCCCTGTGCAGTAGCAGTGGTCAACCCTCTGCATGTGCCCTTGCTTTGAACTCCCACTTCCTTCCCTCCTGCAGAAGAGGGTGAGGGGAGGTGAACACATTCATGCTCTCTGAGCAGACTTCCTTTCTGTAAGATTGTGAATCAGCAACCTTGTGGCCCTTTCCCTCGCCTACAGCCTTCTCCCCAACCAGGGCCACTCTCTGCCTAAGGAATGGGCCAAATTGAAGGTTTAGGAGAAGTTAGAGAGGATTGGATACTAGCATTTACCAGCAGTGTAACTTTGAACAGCCTCTGCAAACTCTCTGGGTCTCAGTTTCCTTAGCTGCTAAGTGGAGATAACAATGCCACATATTTTGTAGAGCCATTTAGAGAATTAAATGAATGGTGCCTAGATATACAGAAGGAACTCAGTAAATGCAAGCAGCCTTTCTTTCCATTCTGTGCTGTCTATATTATATACATTTTTAACACATTACTATTTTTAAGGTTAGTTTGTGTCTTATAATCAATAATATCTTGTGATGAAGTATAATAAAAACTATCATTTATCAATGGCCTACTGTCTGTGATTTTTTCTGCATATTATTTAATTATCCCAGTAGCTTCATGATGTCAATATTATTTCCTCTATTTAGTCAGTGAGGAAGATGAGATTCAGCGTAATCACAAAGCTGGTAAAAGGCAGAGCTACAGCAGACTCCAGAGCCAGTGCTCTTAGTAGGCCCCCGATCACCCATGTCTGCTTCACCAAAAATTGTAAACTAGGGGAGACTTGTCTCACCTCCTTCACTGAAGCTCACCTGTCTCTCCTAGCATTTCCCTCAATCTTATCACCCAAGGCTGAGGAGCGCGTGCCATATACTCCATATACAAAACTCTTCATTCTCTGCTGTCCGCCTGATTCGATTGGTCCTGGAGTCAGTTGAGCTGTTACATATCGTCATTACTGACTTAGCTGGTCAAGACTGAAAAAATACAGTAAAGGGGGCAAATATTTATATAGCACTTGTTATGTATCATATCCTGTTCTAAGCTCTTGGAATAAAACATTCAACCTCACAACATTCAACCCTGTGAGCCAAACACTACTGACAACTTAGTATGACAGATGAGGAAGCTAAGGCATGGAGAGGTAAAGTGACTTATCCAAGTCACGCAGCCCACACGTGGTAGAGCCAGGATTGAACTCCTACCATCTGGTTTCAGAATTTGTACTCAGAAGCCATCATCCAGACTGCCTCTCTATCTCCTCTGAAAAGAAGAGAGAGGGGACATATGTATACCCATGGCTGATCCATGTTGATGTATGGCAGAAACCAACACCATATTGTCATTATCCTTCAGTTAAAGACAAAATAAAAAATAAAAAGTTCATGGTTAAAAAAGTAGAGCCCTAGAGAAAGAACACTTCCACCAAATGTGTTAATCTTCTGAAGCAGTTTTCAGCCATGAGACCAATTGTACAGAGTGCGGGATGCTCCCCAGAGCCACCATCTTGCACTTGAAATGGTTTTCTGTAGCTAGCCTTCATTCTTTAGACAGAGATGTCTGTCCTTTTTTTCGTGGCATCCCATGAGACCAAGATCGTCTCCCGGGCAAGGGCCGCGTTCAGGCTGTCTTTTTGCATCTCTGTCCCCTCACCCTGGGCCCTCTACCCAGGCTCTGCTTTGGGTCCTCACTGCTTTCTCGTGGACCACAGCAACCGTAGCCCAACTGCCTGCCTTTCCCTCACTGGCCCTGCTTAATGTTTTCCATGAAAGCTGTTAAAATGTGCAGCAAGTTTTGTTGCTCTCCTCAGATTCCTCCTGGCTGATAAAAGTTTCTCCAGTTATGCTTCTTAGGACATGATAGCTCTGTGAACAGGATTTCAGTGGGAAAAAAAAATACTATGGAGAGTTTTGTGATGAAAGTTACTGATATGTATAAAACTGCAACATTAAGTGTATTTATAGTTGTTATTATGTAATTATTTACCTTTAAGAAACGTAGAGTGCACATTCTGGAGATTCGATCTGAGCCTGGATACCTAGGCAGCATTTGCCTACTGAAACTGTATTGGATATTGTCTATATGATATATATGCACATATATTGTCTATATGATATATATGCACATAGACTTAGTATTCAGCTTATCTTAAACATCAGTGTATACTTGTGATATTGTCTAGCAAATACTATATATGAAAGCTGTCTAATAAAACTTTCTGGGATGATAGAAAAATTTTCTGTCTACACTGTCCAATAAACTAGCCATTAGCTCCAGGTGGCTCTTGATCTTTTCAAATGTGGGTAGTGCAACTGAGAAACTAAATTTTATAATTTACTTGATTTTAATTAATTTAAATTTAGACAGTGCCATGTGGCAAGTGAGTGCTGCACATGGACTGCGTGAATCCACATTTGTTCTTTTCTTGCCACAAGCTGATTGTGCTGGGTGGCCATTGTTTTCCATCTCCTTTAGTCAAGGCTGATATTCTCTTGGCAAGCCAATTTCATCTTATGCTACCTTCTGCTTTGCTTTAGTCATATCAAAATCTTTCCTGTTATTCATATATATTCTGCTCTTTCTTTTCTTGTTACTTGGCTCACTTTCCTGGCTGTCTTTTCCTCTTCTCCTACTCATTCTTGAAATTCAGCTCAGGTCTCTAAGTTGTCTGCCATCAATACTTCTATTTTTTGCTGTGTATATCTCCAGATCTTAGCAGACTTCCTTTTTAGTTCCATTGATAACATGATAATCTATATAGGAAAAGTGTATCTTCTGTGGTATTTACAATGTAGTATTTTGTTGAACACCTTTCTTAGATGAACAACAGCGTATTAGAAATTGCAACAGTTCTGTTTCTCTGCCTTTTCTCCTTAGTGCCTCAGAGCAGAAGGGGTGTGGCATATGCAACATATTCGTTATCTATGGGCATGTAACAAATTATCCTAAAACTTTGCAGGTTAAAACAACAAACCTTTATGATCTCAGTTTCGGTGGGTCAGGAATTGGGGAGCAGGTTAGCTGGTTCTAGTTCACAGTTCCCGCGAGGCTGCAGGCAGGCTCTCCCCTGGGGCTACTGTCATCTGAAGGTTCAGCTGGCGAAGGATCCAGGACCAGGCTCATTTGTGTGATTGTTGGGTGGTCTCAGCTTCTCACTGACTACTGAGAAGAGAACTCAGTTCTTTGCCATCGGGCCTCCCAGTAGGCTGCCTGATTGTCCTCACAAGCTGCCGCGTAGCTTTATTAGAGCAAGTGGTTTGAGACAGAGGAGGGAGATGGAAGCCTCATTATATGTCTCAGAAGTGACATGCCACCCCTTGCTGTATCTATTGGCTACACTCGCCAACCCCAGTACAGTGTAAGAGGGGCTGCACATGGGTATGAATACCAAGAGGTGGGGATTTGGGAACTAGCTCTCATCCACCTTAACGGCACTATTGCTCTTTAGGGTCTCTGGACCACTGTAATAATGCTGAAATCAATGAGTGAGAATGCTACCTAATATGTCCTCAGATAGCAGACCCTCAGCAACCAACTCTGTCACAGGACCTTCTCAAGCATGAACGCAGATGAGAAAACCCACAAGCAGAGTTTGGCTCAGAACCTCCCTCTTATCTTCAGGCCCTCAGCTTTGTCAGCAGATGACACTTACCCAGGCAGTATAACCCCTCTCGGGCTTCCCCTTGGCCAAGTCAACCCTCTAGCATCCTCATTTGTGAAATGGGNTCAGTCTCTGTGGGGTCTCTGGGTCCTGGTGTGCACAAGGTTTGTTTGAGCCCTCTGAGCATCTCTGGCAGTTATGGGGTTTAATTCTAAATGTGATTTTGCCCCTCCTACCATCTTGCTAGGGCTTCTCCTTTGTCCTTGGACATGTGTTATCTTTTTTTGGTGTATCCAACATTTTACTATTGGCAATATTTCAGCAGCAAGTTTAATTTTGGAGTTCTTACAGGAGAAGATGAGTGGACATCCTTCTGTTCTGCCATCTTGAAGACTGTGGCTCAGATCATGAACTCCTTATTGTCAAATTCAGATTTAAACCAAAGAAAGTAGGGGAAAACCACTAGACCATTCAGTATGATCTAAATCTAATCCCTTACAATTATATAGTGGAAGTGACAAATAGATTCAATGGATTAGATCTGATAGACAGAGTGCCTAATGAACTATGGACGGAGGTTTGTGACTTTGCACAGGAGGTAGGGATCAAGACCATCCCCAAGAAAAAGAAATGCAAAAAGGCAAAATGGTTGTCTGAGGAGGTCTTACAAAGAGCTGAGAAATGAAGAAAAGCTAAAGGCAAAGGAGAAAAGGAAAGATATGCCCATTTGAATGCAGAGTTCCAAAGAAGAGCAAGGAGAAATAAGAAAGCCTTTTTCACTGATCAATGCAAAGAAATAGAGGAAAACAATAGAATGGGAAAGACTAGAGATCTCTTCAAGAAAATTAGAGATACCAAGGGAACATTTCATGCAAAGATGGGCACAAGAAAGGACAGAAATGGTATGGGCCTAACAGAAGCAGAAGATATTTAGAAGTGGTGGCAAGAATACACAGAAGAACTATCCAAAAATATTGTCATGACCCAGATAACCACAATGGTGTGATTACTCACCTAGAGCCAGACATCCTGGAATGTGAAGTCAAGTGGGCCTTTGAAAGCATCACTACAAATAAAGCTAGTGGAGGTGATGGAATTCCAGTTGAGCTATTTCAAATCCTAAAAGGTGATGTTGTGAAAGTGCTGCACTCAATATTTCAGCAAATTTGGAAAACTCAGCAGTGGCCACAGGACTGAAAAAGGTCAGTTTTCATTCCAGTCCCAAAGAAAGGCAATGCCAAAGAATGCTCAAACTACCGCACAATTGCACTCATCTCACATGCTAGTAAAGTAATGCTCAAAATTCTCCAAGCCAGGCTTCAGCAATACGTGAACCGTGAACTCCCTGATGTTCAAGCTGGTTTTAGAAAAGGCAGAGGAACCAGAGATCAAATTGCCAACATCCGCTGGATCATGGAAAAAGCAAGAGAGTTCCAGAAAAACATCTATTTCTGCTTTATTGACTATGCCAAAGCCTTTGACTGTGTGGATCACAATAAACTGTGGAAAATTCTGAAAGAGATGGGAATACCAGACCACCTGACCTGCCTCTTGAGAAATCTGTATGCAGGTCAGGAAGCAACAGTTAGAACTGGACATGGAACAACAGACTGGTTCCAAATAGGAAAAGGAGTACGTCAAGGCTGTATATTGTCACCCTGCTTATTTAACTTCTATGCAGAGTACATCATGAGAAACGCTGGACTGGAAGAAACACAAGCTGGAATCAAGATTGCCGGGAGAAATATCAATAACCTCAGATATGCAGATGACACCACCCTTATGGCAGAAAGTGAAGAGGAACTAAAAAGCCTCTTGATGAAAGTGAAAGAGGAGAGTGAAAAAGTTGGCTTAAAGCTCAACATTCAGAAAACGAAGATCATGGCATCTGGTCCCATCACTTCATGGCAAATAGATGGGGAAACAATGGAAACAGTGAAAGACTTAATTTTGGGGGGCTCCAAAATCACTGCAGATGGTGACTGCAGCTAGGAAATTAAAAGAGACTTGCTCCTTGGAAGAAAAGCTATGCCCAACCTAGACAGCATATTAAAAAGCAGAGACATTACTTGGCCAGCAAAGGTCTGTCTAATCAAAGCTATGGTTTTTCCAGTAGTCATGTACGGATATGAGAGTTGGACCATAACGAAACTTGAGCACCAAAGAATTGTTCCTTTTGAACTGTGGTGTTGGGGAAGACTCTTGCAAGTCCCTTGGACTGCAATTAGATTCAACCAGTGTAAAAGGGAATCAGTCCTGAATATTCATTGGAAGGACTGGTGCTGAAACTGAAACTCCAATACTTTGGCCACCTGATGTGAAGAATTGACTCAGTTGAAAAGACTCTGGTGCTGGGGAAGATTGAAGATGGGAGGAGAAGGGGATGACAGAGGATGATTGGATGGCATCACTGACTCAATGTACATGAATTTGAGTTCGCTCTGGGAGTTGGTGATAGCAGGGAGGCCTGGCATGCTGCAGTCCATGGGTTCACAAAGAGTCAGATAAGACTGAGTGACTGAACTGAACTGAACAGTTTGCTCTTATATTTGTTTTTGTTTGAAGCCTCACCATTCTCCCGTGAGGTGAGCATGAGTAACTGAGTACTACAATTTCCACCTTTCAGATGAGGAAAGGGAAAGCTACCTTCCCAAGCAGAATTTGGCCTGAAGCTGGGTCAATTGGCTCCTAGTCCAGTGCTATTCCCACCACATAACACTGACTCTATGCTCAAAGAGCTCCCACCAGAGGTTTGCGGGAGGGAAGAACACGTGTATGCATTAAAATGTTCTGAGAATGCACAGTAGGTAATAGGACACTCCAAGTTACTAATGAGTTGGGAGCATTTGTAGACAGCCAGGTGGGGGTCCTCACCCAGTGTAAACTTCTCAGTGCTGCAGCTGGATGGGAGGGGTGGCAGGATCCTCTTGTTCTTCCTGAACTTAGGCAGTGTACCAGACATCCTTGACCTCTCCGGCAGACACAGGATGAGAAGCTGAACAGACCTGCCAGGGCCTGATCAGCTCCTTCCATTTGGTGAACATGAGAGAAGTACAAATTTGGGTCCACCATGCCTGAATGTGAGGGGGGCAGGTGGGTCCAAAGAGGGACGTCCTGCATTCTCCCCAGGTCCACGCAGGGTGTTAACAGCTAACCCCATCTCCTTCCACTGAATCAGATAACTCTTCTTCCTCTTTTGGAGAAGGCAAACTGTGAGACTTGAGGGAGGTGCTAGAAGCATTGGTTTTCATATTTGCTCTCTTGTGGGCTGAAATGGAATCAAGTATACATGGGAATGGGAGTTAGGATTCTTCCTGTGGCAGGTAGAATGTGACTAAGGGCCATAGAAATCTTACTGGAAACAGGAGCCATGAGGAAATAGGATGTTATGGGCAGGGTGAGGCTCCATGAGGGCTTAGGAGTTGACTTGGGTCTTGAAGAGGAAGTGGAGTCTGAGAAAATGAAGTCTTTTGCTGAATATCTTCAGATTCCTTGATTCAAGGTATATGAGGTGGCTTTTGGGGATTGATCTGAATAAATCTGATATGGCTAATAATTTACTAACTACTCAGATGGAGCTGAAAACACCACGTTGGGGGGTTGTAATGGAAGCCCAGCATCACAAGGATGTGTGACAGGAACAGGGTGTTACTCAGCCAAGCTAGCTAAACAGTCCCTTTTGAGATATGCTACTTTTTATTTACTTCTGAAAAGCTCAGGAGGATGATTGTTGCAATTTTGAGAAAAAAGATTCATCAAATCACCATGTACCATGATGTACTCGGTGTTGTTTTGAGATGTTGAATCCTGGGTTTAAGCCTAACTCTGACATATATGCGCGTGACCTCAGACATGTGGCATGTCCCCTCTATAGCACAGCTTTCTCCAATGACACAAGGATGATAGTAGCATCTATTACAAAGAGTTGTTCTGAGGTTCAGATGAGATAAAGCATGAATATGAAGAGTCTAAGCTCCTGATGTACATTATGTGCTTAATAAATGCAGTTTCGTTAATTACTGGTTTTATTGTCATTTTAGACCCTGAGATTCATCCTGCTGTAAAAATGATTCTCAATGGTTTTTCAGGGCCAGAGCTGTCTAATCATGACCAAAAACTTACGTTGCTTTGCTTTTTGTCATTTTTGGGTTTCAGAATTTTTTCTTTGACCTCCAGGAGATTTGTCACCTTGAATGAGAATTTGAAATGGGTCTTTCTACCTTTATTAACATTCTGTCCATCTTTCAAGTTACATTTCAAATTCCATTTGGGGAAATTAGGAAACACTTTATGGAGGAGCTGGTGTTCATCTCTCCCTCTCAGCTCCCACAGGTCTTTATAATTTTATTACGGCATTTATCATATTCTATCCAGTACTGCAGTTATATACCATCTGTCTCTTTCACCACACAGTAACTTTCCTGAGGGTAGGAAGAAGAAGGTCCATTTATCTTGGAAGTCCCCACAACACAGAGTAGAGTACCTGGCACACAGTAGATGCTCAACAAATATCTGTTAAGTTGGAATGATCCCCAGAACTTTAGAAAGACTTCCTTATAACCATTCACTTTTCTATTTGTTCTTTGAGCTTTCCAGCTGGGAAGGATAATTTGGGAGATTATCATGAAGCACTCTCAAGTTTCATGAACCAAAGGTAGAGTGATTATTATTCTTGAGATTTTGATATCATTCCTCATAGAGATGTATATAAAATACAGAGCAGCAAAATACTGAAGAACTATTGTTACCTGGCATTTGTGGGCTCCAACCCTGCTGTTGTGACTTGAACTGTGTGACCTTCACTAAGTCTTGAACCTCTCTGAACCTGTTTCTCTGTTTGTAAAATGAAGGTGTTCTTTCTCTTTTACTTATAAATCTAAATAATTCCTGGTTTCTTTAGATACAAAGAGGAATTTTGCCATTGTTCTCAAAAATGTAAGTTGAATAGGTCAGTTTTCCTTTAACTCACTACTAATCCTTAGGACCTAGAAAAGTGTCGAGAATAGAGGAAGTGTGAGTGTGTGTGTGTGTGTCTGTGAGAGTCACTCAGTTGTGTCTGACTCTTTGCAACTCCATAGACTGTAGTCCACCAGGTTCCTCTGTTCCTGGACTTCTCCAGGCAAGAATACTGAAGTGGGGAGCCATTTCCTTCTCAAGGGATCTTCCTGACCCAGGGATTGAACCTGGGTCTACTGCATTACAGGCAGATTCTTTACCATCTGAGCCACCAGACTGCTCAACTAATACTAATTGACTAAATGAATGAAGAAATAAATACATTTAGACAAAATTCAGTAGTGCTGAGATACAGTACTTAGAAATAGTTATAGTTCTGTTCCCTCAAAATACCCTGTTTCTGGGAGATTCTTACTAAGGCAAGAAGTACATTGTGGGAGCAGACAGGGAAAATAAGACCCGAGCTCTTCTTGACCTTTTTCTACACTGTGGCATGAGCTTCACAAGGTTAAGTCTGTGTATACCAGAGCAATGAATGTTTTACATGGGACAGTTTTTTATTGTGTGCAAATGTCCCATAGAATGTAAGACACTTTATTACCCAGGAAATGTCAGTACAAACCCCAATCATTCATGTCAACCAAAAATCCACCCCCAAACACTCTCCCTAGGAGCAGTGTGCAACCTCTCATGGAGAGCCACAGTCTGTCCTCTGACTGGTTGAGTTATGGATGGAGGTCACTGCATGTCTTCTCTTCTTCACTGAAGAAATTTATAGTTTGATATGAATAAGACAGCATCAACTTTGGTCCTTCCTTGTTAAAATGATCAGACATATGAAAACTGTGGTCTTGTGGAAAGTCCAGTCCTTTACTAGGGACCTGGTCTGCCCTCCCACTCTCATCTCCCGGAGAGATGAGGACCAAATCCAAGCGGTGATCTCATGGAGAATTGCTGTAGAATTGTTGTGACTGTTCATTTGATATATACTTAGAAACATGAGTAACTCAAGTTATCAAAACCTCAGTTGATGCAGCATTACTGGCCAATCCAAAGCCCAAATCTTCCTGATGAAGATTCTTTGTTCACCTTAAGGTTTTAGTTCCAAGCTAAATGGACTTCAATTTTTATCTTTTGTCTGATGGGACCTGAAATGTTAGAAGTTAATGCTTCTTCCTCAGTCCTAATGTGGGGGAACCTTAGTGGTAACATTCCTGCTCAGCTCCATAGTGGGTAGGCCTGCAGCTGACCACTTGTCCCCACGAATACTGGGTTCAGTTCAGTTCAGTTCAGTTGCTCAGTCGTGTCCGACTCTTTGCAACCCCATGAGTCGCAGCACGCCAGGCCTCCCTATCACCAACTCCCGGAGTTCACTCAGACTCACGTCCATCGAGTCAGTGATGCCATCCAGCCATCTCATCTTCTGTCGTCCCCTTCTCCTCCTGCCCCCAATCCCTCCCAGCATCAGGGTCTTTTCCAAAGAGTCAACACTTTGCATGAGGTAGCCAAAGTACTGGAGTTTCAGCTTTAGTATCATTCCTTCCAAAGAAAACTCAGGGCTGATCTCCTTCAAAATGGACTGGTTGGATCTCCTTGCAGTCCAAGGGACTTTCAAGAGTCTTCTCCAGCACCACAGTTCAAAAGCATCAATTCTTCGGTGCTCAGCTTTCTTCACAGTCCAACTCTCACATCCATACATGACCACAGGAAAAACCATAGCCTTGACTAGANGCCATAACTTTCCTTCCAAGGAGTAAGCATCTTTTAATTTCATGGCTGCAGTCACCATCTGCAGTGATTTTGGAGCCCCCCAAAATAAAGTCTGATACTGTTTCCATGAATACTGGGTAATTGTATTTAATTCTGGGTGTTTAGTTCAGTGTTAGGAAACCCACTCTCCATAAGCTTGGGTCACATATCCTCCAATATCTGCATTAATCAGTATTTATAGTGATATTTTGGACTGCAAGGAGATCCAACCAGTCCATTTTAAAGGAGATCAGTCCTGGGTGTTCATTGGAAGGACTGATGCTAAAGCTGAAACTCCAATATTTTGGCCACCTCATGCGAAGAGTTGCCTCATTGGAAAAGAACCTGATGTTGGGAGGGATTGGGGACAGGAGGAGAAGGGGACGACAGAGGGTGAGATGGCTGGATGGTATCACTGATTCAATGGACATGAGTCTGAGTGAACTCCAGGAGTTGGTGATGGACAGGGAGGCCTGGCATGCTGCGATTCATGGGGTCACAAAGAGTCGGACACAACTGAGCAACTGAACTGAAAGTGATGTTTTCATCTCTTTATATTTTACCCTTTTGTCTTATTTTTAACTCAGCTTATAATTTGGGAGGAAAAGAGGGTTCCTCAACTCTAACACTAGTTATGAAGCTTAATTTTTTTGTGATGGCATCCATAGACATGCTAAGATTTTTTAAAATATAACTTTCCAGTGTACAATATAGTGTTTCATAGTTTTAAAGGTCATATTGCACTTATAGTTCTTATAAAATATTGGCTATATTTCCTGTGTTGTACTATATATACTTGTAGTTTATTTTATACATAGTAGTTTGTATCTCTTAATTCCCTACCCCTATCCTACCACTCCTTCCTTCCCTCTCCCTAGTGATAACCACTAGTTTGTTCTCCATATCTGTTGAGTCTTTCTTTTTTATTATATTCACTAGTTTAGTTTTTTAAATTACATATAAATTATATCATACAGTATTTGTCTTTCTCTGGTGCATTTCACTTAGCATAATACCCTCCAAGTCCATCTGTGTTAAATTTCATTCTTTTTAATGGCTGAGAGATATTTCATGTATATATTTATGTATATATGCCTATATACATGTGTATGTATATATATATATATATATATATATATATACACACACACACACATACATACACTGTATCTTCTTTATCCCTTTATCTGTTGATGGACACTTGGGTTGTTTTCTCATCTTAGCAATTGTAAATAATGCTGCTATGAACATTGGGGTGCAAATATTCTAAGATTTAGAAAAGCTTTAGGGTAGTTAATGCAAAAGAATTCTGTTTTACCTAGCCACTCATTGTAGTGATTAGGATACAGTTTCAGTTCCACGTTAGTAGCCACTCATTGTAGTGATTAGGATACAGTTTCAGTTCCACGTTAGTAGCCACTCATTGTAGTGATTAGGATACAGTTTCAGTTCCACGTTAGCAGCTTAAGAGAGTTAGAGTGTGAGCTGCTGTGGTGGCAAGTGCTCAGTGATACCTCCAGGGGTCCTGGCTCTTCCATCTTTTTGCTCCATCATCTTTAATGGATTACCCTCATCTACATCGTCCCAAATGGTTTGCAACCAGATTCACTGTTCTAGCAGGTTTGAAGGAGAAAGAAGAAGGGAAAAGGGTAGCTTTTCCTTTCTCTTTGAAGGAACAGCGTGGAAGTTGTCTGCACCACCCCCACTCACATTCTGTTGAACAGAACTTAGCCGTGTAGAGGTCATCAATAAATGATTACTTATTGAATGGAGAGATAAATGGATAATCCATTGCTGAAGGAATCTCTGGAATGAATTCCGAGAAGATTGGCTCGATGAATTTTTGTGTCTAAAATTTCACTCATGCTTACATGGCAGGTTCCCTAACATAAATGTAATCCAGTAAGTCTGGCTAGTAGAGAACTTTGTTTCGAATTGAAGTCCTAGGGCTTGCTCTGCTCACTGGCTTTTGTGTCTTGCTTTTGTTTATGCTGGAATGATGTCTTGTTAGTATTACACAGATGCCAGCATCTTTCCTAAAACTCCAGTGGTTCTTACCAAGTAGGGAAAGCCATTCTGCCAGGCTCACTAAAGAAAGAAAGAAAATTGTAAAACCAACTTCCAGTACAGGAAAGCAGACATTCCTGGTAAAGCTTTTGAAACATGACTTGTTGATCAGCCTACACAGAGGAATCAGATATTTGGAGGTAACAGGAGAGATGATTCATGCCATGACTTCAGTGAGACTATGGAGCCTGGAACTTCCACTTGACCACATGCACATGTGGTGAGATGCAGGAACCATTAATCTGTCTTCACACCTCTTTTTCACCCAGAATGAAAATTGTTTTGCCTAGCAAAAGAGGTGGGCTCAGCCAAGGGGAGACACATCAGATTATATTTCCTGAAGGATCTATGTTGTTATAGTGAAAAGACAGCAATAACTTGCAGGGATTCCAGGGGAGATCATAAGACCCCCGCGGTCCCACCATTCTGCTACTTTTAGTCAAGCAATCAGCATGACGAAATGTAATATGTGGTGGAGAGGCTCTGGTTCCTTGTATGTGGTAGACAGATATTTTTTCCCTCTAACTTGGGAAATCTGCGATTTTTACACTGTCGCAGAACAAATGGATCCGTGACTAATGTTATACAATTTATGTAGCTGATTTCACATAGTTTTCACAGTTGGTTCATGTTTATGACAGTTATAAGGTTTTTCCCCCTCCTCTGAGATTTATAAGGTGGGATGGAATTTGCCTATCCATAGCTCCCAGGGTTGGTTTATATTCTCAAAAACCATCTGCTCCACTTTACCTATTTTACAGATGAGGACGTTGAGGCTGTCCCCGGCTCAGTGACTTGTCCATGGTCACATAGCTGCAACGTAACAGAGCAAGAGACAAAGCCAGGTTCCACAAGTACTGGTCACAAGCATATTTATTTGGATGGTTAGGATTCTGCATGAAAAGTGATATGATGCTTGATTCTCCTTTTTTTTTTTTTTTTTCAAAAGAAAGAGAAACATCTCTTTTCCTTCTGTGTCACCATTGCACTCTCTCCATTTTGCACTGCAGCCACCCACCCCAAAAGAAGGGAGAGCTGAGAATACTGTTCATTGCATGCAGGCTGATGTCTGTTTCCCCAAGCGACAGCCTGTCAGATTTTACTTAGTAGGCTGGATCTAATCTTAGGCCAGGAAGTTTCTGTTTATCATCTTAAAAATGAAACAGTTTTTACAAAACTACAAATTGTTTCAAATTCTGACCGATGATAACAGGAATGCACACTTAAGCCCCGCTCTCACCAGTCACAATGAGCTCTTTTCTTTAATTTGATAGCACGGCCCCTTTAAAACATAAAGCCCCCATGTGTCTTAAGTCACATTCTCTAGAGAAAACCTCGGATACTGATTTCTTGAGCAACAAATTTACTGAGAGATTTGCTTTCAGATGAAACCTGTAAGAGAGTAAGGGAAGCAGTACAGGGCAGGAAAGAAAGGAAGCAAAGACGTGGGTTCAAGTGTAATCTTGCCTCAGCCAGATCTCACAGGAGGCTCTAGAGGTGAGCAGTTGTTCATTTTCAAGGAAAAGGGGCTGGGCATTTATATAAATATATCAGTCAGTGTCTGGTTGTCAGCCCTCCTGGGAGGGGTGGTGCAGAACCTACCAAGCATCTCTGAGCTCTGATGTCCAGCTGGCCATGGCAAATCTCTGGAGCCAGGAAAGGTGCAGCTGGGAGCTGTTAGCAGCCAATTTGTACAGCAGCTGGGAGATGGGTGCGCAGTAAGGGGTTTGGGCAGGACATCAAGAGCATACACTAAACATCTCTGTATGTCCATGTCCCAGAAATGGAAAAAAAAAAATAAAGCCACCATAACAACACAACTCAAAA
The DNA here is from genome assembly GCA_006410875.1 of Neotragus pygmaeus. Lineage (NCBI taxonomy): Eukaryota > Metazoa > Chordata > Mammalia > Artiodactyla > Bovidae > Neotragus > Neotragus pygmaeus. Next base: position 1,862,246 of record SJYV01020496.1, read on the forward strand.
AATCAGCTTTGTTCACCATAAAGCATAGCTCACAGTTGTGTTTGTTTTGTGATTACATAAAAGTCACAAACAAGGCACTAACAACAAAGAAAAACTATAGTCACCACCAGTGGAGGGATGGATCTCTTAGAACCACGTCTGAACCAGGACAGCTGGGTGAAAATGGAATGTTCACTGTGGATGCCCTCAATTCTGGTTCCCTTAGCTTCCTAGTCCCTGTGATTCTTTTCTTCATTGATCACAACTCCCCCACTTTTGACTTAAAACCTGTGCAGAGACAAGACAAGACTCAGGGTCTGAGCAAAGAAAGCAGCTGTTTTGGAACTACTAATTGGGAGACTCTGCTTAATGTTCTCTTGCCTCAACAAAATTATAACCAACGTGACTCTGGCTCCTTCTTAAAACAGAAAATAAAGGACAGACTTCTGTCCCATTGTCCCCAAAGGTGAAAAGAACCTATGATAGGTCAAAAGCTGTACTAGTCATCATTTAGACATAAACTCATTGAATCTTTAGGTATCTATTTGAAGATGAAAATTGTAGCGATGAGCAATATCTGTAGAAAACAGTGGGGCCAAATACTTGTCAGTGTGTAAAGCAAGAAACAATTTCATGGTGCTCTCACCTCCCCATCTTTTTTTGGCTATATGGTAAATTTTTGAAAAATTTATGAAGTAGGCTATCATGCTGTTTACTCCACAGTTTGTCATGATGATTGCAAAAGGTAATATTACTAATACGATAAACTTTTGATGGTTACATTTATTTACTACTTTGGCCACCTGATGGGAAGAGCTGACTCTTGAGATAAGACCTTGATGCTGAGAAAGATTGAAGGCAGGAAGGAAAGGAGGAGAGAGGGTTGGATGGCATCACTGACTCAATGGACATAAGTTTGAGCAAGCTCCAGGAGATGGTGAAGCACAGGGAAGCCTGGCGTGCTGCAGTCCATCGGGTGGCAAAGAGTCAGACACAACTGAGCGACTGAACAGCAATATGTGACAAAAACGTAGTTTATTATTTTTGTTATTACTAAAAATATCCCCTTCCTCACAGCCCCCCCCCCCCCATTCCTGCTTGAGATGGAGAGGAGATAAGGATGTAGAAGACATAATCTCATCAGTTAATCGTTGCTTGATACCTCTGGTTTAAGGCCATCAGTTTCAAGTCGGTATTTGGCCCTTAGGAGTAGCAGTTGCCCGTGGCACTGCTTTCTCCGCTTAGAAGTCCTCTATCGTATAGCCTCCCACGGTCTACATGTGACACTAGGGCTTGGATGTCAAGGACTCTGTTTAGAAAAAGGTGAGGACTTCTACAATAATGAGGCATCCTCAAAAGTCCAAATAAAGTTCAATTCAATTTTTCTTATCTGTTCAGTTAATTATGCATATAAAAAAAGTTCCCTAGGAGAATGAGAAAGTGACTAAAAGGGCTTCATAATTTAGTTAATGTGGCTTTTCTTTGACCCACTTCTCTTACATGTTGAATGAATTTCTTTGGCAAATTGAATAATTTTCACAAGTCAATTACGTACCTTCCCTCAGCCCGTTTGAGTGTAATGAAATAGCTTAATAGAATGAAACAATAACTCCCAAGATGATGATGTTGGCCATTATTAAGTATAACAATAGGAATTAATTATGACAGCAGAAGAGATAATTGATGGTTTGGAAAATGGATTCTCAAGCTCTTCTCTATTGTAACTTCAGAGACCTTTCAAGAGTTATATGACTTTCTGAATGCTTTTGAACAGGATTGTTAATAACATTTTTTCTTAATTTCTCACATTGGGTTAGTCTTCTGCAAAACACTGTCATGTACAGAATCTTGTTTTTAATTTAACCAACACTTAGATAGAGCTTGTCATATGCCCTGTTCAGAGCATTTTACATATATTAACTCACTCGACCCCCAGTACTGACACTCTCCTATGTGATTCTGGGTACTCTTTTACAAATGAGGAAACTCAGGCTTAGAGTGAGAGGGGAATTTTTGCTCTAGGCCCCCCAGCTGGGAAGTAGCAGATGGAGGATTTGGGTCCAATCTGCTTCCTGAGTCCCTGCTGTTAACCTCGACACTGTTGTGCCTACCTCTCAGTCTCACCAGCACCCTCAAACTGGGCAAGTTTGGGCCCATTTTTCTGAGGATTAATCACTCACTGTCCAGAAATTAGGTTACTTGACAAAAATGTAGGGCTAGTTAGTGAGTGCCAGAGCTGGAATTCCCAAATCAGTATACTTCCTGATGTGCCTTTATGAAGCAAATTTATTTTATTCAGAGTGGTATATATTTCCAGAACTTTGGTGCACTGAGTAAAAAAATAATATGATATATCCTTTTGGGAAAAAAATTGGACAGAAAATTTTAGGGCTGATGGAAACATATGCAGTTTAATTAGAAATGTTAAACAGACTCATAGAATGCTTAAACTATAAGAGATCATATTGTTTCCTAATAATTCTGATATTCACTGTGCCCGAAATGTCCTTAAGAATTTGTGGTTAATTCAGGTTCTCAGTCTCCAGCCTAGGAATTTTCATTCGTTATACCTGAGATCAGGCTCAGGAATCTGAATATTAACAAACATGTGCATGTAAACCCACAGCTAATTCATGTCAATGTATGGCAAAAATGACTACAATATTGTATAGTAATTAGACTCCAATTAAAATAAAAAAAAATTTTTTAAGAAAAGAAAATCTTAAAAAAAACCCAACAAACATGAGATGATTATTGCTTATTTTTGAAATGAAGGAAAGCAGGTACAGAGAATTGAATAGACCTGCCCAGATTTACCAAGATACTAGGGAATTCAAGACCCTAAGGTCAAAATGCAGTAGGTATACTTTGGTTTATTCATAAGATAACATGTTTTATTTATGAAATTCCAAGATTAATTTATTCTCGTAAGAATCACAAACTTACTAGTGCAGTTTATTCTTAAGTGAGTTAAATTTTTCTTATTTTAACTCTTATGAAGCTAAGAGCTACGGAATTTTAAGGAACTAAATGTTACTGAGGTTTTGCGACTTAATGAACATAAGCAGCAGCATTTACTTTCCCCTAAAACTTGGTTTGATTAATTACATCAACACAATGTGTGAAATCAAATATATGTAAAATGACTTTAAAGAGTTACCTACCTAGAGATCTAGACAGAAATAGACTGTAGCAAACTGACATTAGTCCAGTTAAGAATATATCAACAGAAGGAGGGGGTCTGCATGGAATATAAAAAAATGGTAACTGGGGAGCCAGAAAGGCTACAACCATATAGAACTATGTGGTGACCTGGAAACTCTGCCCTGCTCCACTCAAGGCTGTGCTATTGGCCCCTCTGGTGTGTCTGCCCAGCCCAAAGCCCCATTCTCTGAGCTTTCCCCACCCACAGCGATTGATTCTAAAAGTCATATTTGTAGTATGCCACCCTAGCCCCTAGGCCAAAGCTGATTGGAGGGATCAGGCTCCTGACACAACTGGGGCAATCAGATTCTCCATCAGAGAAAATTGTAATTGAGATTCAAAGGCTCTTGTTAGTCTCTTCTAGTAGCTTCATATATAAACTCAGCAGGTTTTGGAGCCCAAGTGAAGAAGTGCCTTAAAGAGAATGCTGAAGGACATGACATATGTCCTGTGCAATTCAAGGGGGCTCAGATGCTTGTTTCTGAATCACACCTGAGAAATCTAAAGTGTGTGAGCTTGGCTGAAGAGGTATACGGCAGCAGGATTAAGAAGTATGGCTTGGAAAGTGACAGACTTCCCACAGTTGTTGAGAGAAAAGGATGCATGAGTGTTCCCAGGCCAGATGCGGCCCATATGTGAGCAGGACCCGCGTAGGGTTGTCTCATGTACAGTCCAGAAGGGCTGCTTTGAGGTGTGATGGGAAACTGGAGATTGCTGGGTGCTGCATTAGTTTGCTAGGGCTACCATAATAAACTACCACACACTGGATGGCCTAAATCACTGGAAGCTATTCTCTCACAGTTCTGGAAGGCAAAAGTACAAAATCAAGATGTTGGCAGGATCATCCTCCTTCTAAAGCCTCTAGGGAGGGATGTTTCTTTGCCTCTTTCAGCTTCTGGTGGATGCAGGCAACATAACTCAAATCTCTGCCTCCATCTTCACACAGTCATTTTCCCTGTTTGTCTTTGTATCCATATGTCCCTCTTCTTTCAAGGGCACCAATTATACCAGATTAAGGGTCCACCAAACTCCAGGGCCTCATCTTAACTTACCTAATTACATCTACAGTAACCCTATTTCCAAATAAGGTCATATTCTGAGGTTTAGGACTTGGAATTTTCTTTTGGGGGGACGTAGTTCAACCTATAATTCATTAAAACCTAGGCGCCGAGGAAGTTCAGCAACAGGCTGAATAGAGACACGTGTAGGTATCTTCTGTTAGGGGGATGAAGATGAAATACATCCTTTTTCTCCCCTCTTCCACTGCTCATGATGGCAAAGTGCTGCTTGTGGTAGTTGTTCAGTCACTAAGTCATGTCTGACTTTTTGTGACCCCACCAGGCTCCTCTGTCTTCCACTATCTCCTGGAGCTTGCTCTAACTCATGTCCGTTGAGTCGGTGATGCTATTCAACCATCTCATTCTCTGTCGTCCCCTTCTCCTCCCTCCTTCAATCTTTCCCAGCAAAAGGGGCTTTTCCAATGAGTCAGTTCTGCACATCAGGTGGTCAAAGTATTGGAGCTTCAGCTTCAGTATCAGTCCTTCCAATGGGTATTCAGGGTTGATTTCCATTAGGATTGACTGATTTGATCTCCTTGCAGTCCAAAGGACTCTCAAGAATTTTCTCCAGCACCATATTTGAAAGCATTAATTCTTCATCACTCAGCCTTCTTTATGATCCAGCTCACTACCCCACCGATAAAAACCACAAAGACTCAGACAATGCAGTACAGTTCTAGGAAAAGTATGCCTATCTCCCTTACCTCTCCTCCCCCTCCCTGCTCTGATCATGAAGGGTCAAATCTGTGACTAAGAGAAAAGCAACTCAAGGAGAGGAAACTGGGAAAAATGGACCCAGTCTCCCTTTGGCTTCAAGCTTATGCCTGCCAGTGGGCCGAATCTGGCAGAGGGAAGAAGTCACAGGTTATTGATTATTGCATTGCACCGAATACCTTAATTACTGAACTGAGACTGTTTTTCCACTTGAACTGTAGGACCTTTATTTATTAATTAGGAATGACCAGACACATTGTTTGGCCTTTCCAAGTCTTCATGCAGAGGGCAAAGAAGAGCCAGGCAGACTCATGGAATTCACACTTAAAGTGATAAGCAAAAGCAAAAATAAAGGTACTTGTTGCTTACGACACATTAGCTATGCTTGTTTCGCATAATAGTTCCCCATGAGTCTTTAAATAAAGAACTTAACATTCTGGCCTATATTTCAATCTCCCATGAACTTGGCTAAGGTTCATCTGTGACCCTATTAACCGGTCTATATTTTATATATTGACCAAAATGTATTTTCATTTTCTTTTGCTTGTTTTTGGTCTAAGGAGCAATATACCGATAAACACTGACACATCTAAGGTAGAACAGGATCTATATTAAGGACACCTGACTCGCCCTTTCATCTTAGTGTTTACCTCTTCAAGTCCCGACATTAGGTAGATAAACGTTCAATCATGCAATCAATCCTTAAGCGTTTATTGAGCACCTACTTTTCAAGCTTCTGAGAGATTATGGAGAGCAAAGCAGACACTGTCCTTGCCTTCATGGATAGACTATTCCATGAAGAAACTGACAGACAAATAAATATAGCCAGATAGATAATGTCAGGTGATAATATAGGAGCAATATAATAAAGCAAAAGTTATGATTTGTGACTCAATGTCCTTTACCAAGAGAAGCAGATTGTAATACTATATATGAAAAGAAATTGAAAATACCCAAAGACAAAAAAAAAAAAAACAACTTAATGTTGATATTTGATATTTTTTGTATAGAATTGAAGAGTCTCATTTCTTGAACTATCATTTTCAGAAAGAAATGCTTGATTTTTAACATCTTCTTGGATTTCTGAAACCCAACTAATGCCCAGATTATAATGAAGTCTGACTCTTGAATATTTGTTAATATCTAAGTCTTTCTTTGGTTCTTATTCTTATTCTGTTTTTAAAATAATACATGTGAGTTAGAGAGAACTTGCAAAACACAGAAAAGTAAAAGAGGAAATTAAAAATCATCTCCAATTCTACCATTTCTTAATTTGTTATATGTCCAAGTTCTTACTCTCCTTCAGGAACGATGAAGGAAAGAAGAAAATTAAAATGGCCTTCAAATAAAATGAGCAGGGACTGTGGTTATGCAGAAGTTTTACTGTTATATGGTAAGAGATGGGGCACTAGAACATTCTGGATTGTTTCTGGACTTCAGATGTTTTACATGATACTCTGTGTGAAAATGCCATTCTATTATGTTCTCTTGTATTGAGAATTGTCACACCCTAATAGAAACTGAAGGATCACTGAATCTAGAGCTTCTGATCCCCAGACAACAGTGCAAATCTGATGACCTAAATTATCCGCTATGAACTTCAAGAATTAAAGTGGGTAAGGAGGCGGGTGTCAAACCATAATCACTACTGTTCAGGACACAGAGGACATAAGGAAGTTAAAATTCAGACCAGCAGCTGGGAAACACCAGTTTACAGATTAGGAATCCAAAGCTGAAATCACAGCCAGGAGACTAACTGATTGCTATTTCAGCCTCTGATGGCTAATGAGGTGCTTCGTGCTACCTCTAACTTAAGCATGTTATTTAATCTTTTTCCCTTAGAAACAATAGCCTTTCCCAGTTCATCTTTTAAGACTTTGGTAACCAAAGTCAAGCCTGATTCAGAGGCGATGACTTGTAGGGAGTTTTATGTACGCTTGCTACTGTATGGCTTTTAGAAATAGCTTTGGGGTAGTAGTGCTAATTGTCAATATGTGATGAACATTTATCCTGAATATAAAAAAATGATTTCTGGTCCACATTTCCTTCTTCAGTACTCACACTCACATACCTATGTGAGTGCACACACACATATCTATCTTTATTTCTCCCTTTTGTTTCCTTTCTCCTAGAAAAAAAAAAAATTTAAGCTGAAAAATATTTTGGTGCTTTTGCACCAATTTTCCATTTGAAATAGTTCAGCAAACAGCTGGCTATACTGGATGAGCCCTTGGAATACTCTCTTTTATGAAATTCCAGATTAAAAAGCTACTAGAAAGAAAATGACAAGGGCCTAAGTGGATTTTTAGAACCCTGAAGACAGAAGTGAGAATCTGATATTAAAAATAAAAAAGACAAGAAACAAAGCAGCCAAAAGGGTTTAATAAGACTTAAGATATGAATGCAATGTATAGGAATTAGACAAAAATGATTTTAAAAGAAAGTGCCATTCTCATTGTGTTAAATTGGCCTCCTATAACCATAGCTGCTCTTATTACACATGACATTTAAAATACATATATTTATTTTTAAAGAGCTCTTGATATTCCTCTCTTCAGCAGTTTAATGAAAATAGAAAAGACTACATAGGCCCATAGATGTTTTAGCTGTGTTTTTATCTTTTCTCTTCCTTGCTTCATTCTTGGCCAGTCTAGGACATTATTAGGATATTTTATTTGATTTCCTTTTTTTCCAGGCGGTGCATTATATACCTATCAAATAATGTTTGGTAATCAGTCCTTGATCTCTCCTGGAGGTTGCTCAGTGACACCATCTAAACTGTCATCTCATTTCTTTCTTTAAAGAGAATCCATCTATTTCCTTTGAGCACATATCAAATGCAGGTAAGATACTAAACCATTCATGAACGAGATGACATTTTTTCTTAAGACTGTCAGACTTCGCTTCTATAGGAAGATGAACTTAGTTATTAAAGGAGTCTATTTCATTTAAAGTTCCAGATAATATGCTATTAACTCAACTCTTCTCTTCATTGCAAGATCTCTTTATCTCTTAGTTACTTTGATTTTGAGGGTCGAGAGTATACATGGAGGGGGAAGGATATCAGGGATTCAGATATGGAGAAGCAGAGACATAAAGTCAAGAATTCTGAGATTCGAATCAGGGAAAATTGTAAATGGCTATATGTTTATGCTGCACAGAACAGAGTATAAATGTGTTGGGAAACCACATCCCCACCCCCTCAGGCAGATTAGTAGGCTAAAGGTCATATCCTAAGTTAATAGAATGAAAGTGAAGCAACAGTGGAGAAGCCTTGAAATTGTGGCTGAGTGATTGAAGAGATCATTTAAAATCAAAGACTTGAAATACTAACATGCCGACTGTTTGTGCTCACGCTCAGAGTCTTCTCATGTGCAACATCCATTTATGGAGAGCACAGTCGGTTATATAAAGTTTTATTCCTCCTGCAGATTCTGAGTCTTTCAGAGACAGACTTAAGTGTTATTTTTGAAAGGTTTGGTAAAAACTCCAACAGCCATTTCATCTCTCTGAATGCTTGTGCCTCGAGGTGGCTGGGGGCCATTTTTAGCTTTTCACATTAATAATTTGAAAAAGATGCAATGCCTATACATAATGATTTCATCTTGTCTGCAGAAATGATTCAAAACAGCAGTTGCTACATACAAGTTGGTCTCATTAAGTGAGATTTTAATGCAAGAGCACAGGTACTGGTGTCAGTGACGCTGTTGGGTAACTACTTCACTGTGGAAATAATGGCAGAGCAGAAGGTGTGAGAAGACATTAACACTGATCGTTATTCTGCTGGGGGTTTAGCGTCTCCACTCGATTTTCCCTTTGTTTTCCATCTGAAGCAGTGTACAGCACTTTAGCAAAATTCCTTAGGGCTTGCAAGAAATGTAATTGCTTTTTTTTTTTTCTTTCCAGCCAGGAATTCACTTTAAAGAACATTCTAAGGTTTTTATGAAGATCTTTGTAGAGACCCTTATTTCACTCTATTATCAAATCCGTTTCTTTTTTAAATATTCTGATGACTAGTTTTGATGTGTGAATAACAAAAAAAGACACAAACCAACAAAACAACCACACTCCTACAAAATAAACAAAATGGTGTAAATTATGGTGTAAATACATTTCTTCAGTGAACCTGTTTTGACTCTCCAAGTGTAGAACAATGTCTGAAAACCAGGTCACTATTAGATCTAATAATTAGATGTTCTGAGACAATGCTCTGGGCATATCCCAGGGACTATGGGAAGAAGACGTGGAGGTCTAGCTAAGACTCACATCAAACCTGGGGTTCCCAGCTCTCATCATTCCCAGCTCTCCATGCACATTTCGAAACAGCTAGAAGCTCCAGATTTCCAGTTATGACTGAATCCACAGGCATAACCCTTTTCTACTGAAGTAGACAGTCAATCGGGAAAGCCATTCTTGTTTCTTATTTTCAGTTTGACTCTCCATGGCCTATATCCTGTCACTCTGTGTCTTTGATCTGCCCTTTGAACAAAGAATTCCAGTGTGGCAACTACGACATTGAGTGGGACAGAAAAGTCAGTATCGAAAAAGATGGGCTTTACGTCAGATGGTATATTGAAGATCTCTGAACTGAGGCCAGAAAGGGAGGGATTTTTTTCCTTTCAATGAATTTTGCTCCAATGTTAGATTCATTCAGACAGCATGACGTAGTAGGGTTAAAGACAGTGGCCTTGGATTCAGGTAAGTATGAACTTCCATCTGACACTCAGTAGTTGTGTGATTGTGAAAATGTACCTTAACCTCTCTGAGATTTAGCTACTTACTGTGCAAAACAGGATGATTAAAAATATTGTTTCATAAGATGTTAGTTAGGATTAATTGAGATCATGCATATAAAGCATTTAGCCCAATGCCTAGAATAATTAAAGCACTCAATATATCTTTTAAAAAGGGGGGCTCAAGAAATATTTCCATGATCACAGAAGCTGTCTCATGAAATGATGACCAATGCTGGAAGTGGACCTGACTCTTCTTTAAAAATTTTTTGTGATAAATTATACAGAACACAGAAGTTATCATTTAAACCATTTTTTTGATGTATAGGTTAGTGGCAGTAAGTATATTGTGTAACCATCACCACCACCATCTCTAGAACTTTTTCATCTTCCCCAACTGAAACTCTGTACCCATTAAATACCAACTCTCCAGTGCTGCCAGGCCCTGGCAACTGTCATTCTACTCACTGGCCCTGTGATATTTGACCCATCTCAATAGCACTACCAACCCTAAGTATTCCTTGACTTTGGAACTTTTTGTTGTTTGATTTTTAAAATCCCATCAGGGAAAATACACAGCAACTAGGGAAGGCAGAAACCTCCAGGAGAAGGTTTCCAAACCTTCATTTGGAAGAATGATTATGCCAATAATAAAGCCTGTGAAAGGAGCTATCATCTCCGAATGAGGCAGGCTCTTCTTGCCCAGGCTGTGCCAAACTGAAGGCAATGTTTCTGCTTTGAAATGACCAGTGATAGAGAGCACATTTATGCTGCAACTGGGAGAGAAATTCAATCACCTGGACCCAGGAAGCCAGGGTGTGGAAATGGATGTCTCTGGGATGTGGCATGCAGCTATTATTGAGAGAAGAAGTGTTTGTTCTGGAGTCGTTGTGATTGACATACCACAGGGCAGTTGGCTCATTTGTCTTGGTTTATCTAATTACCAGACCAAGGTGAGGATTTGGAATGGTTTATAACATAGAAATGCAGCCTACTTGGGTCTCAAACTGGATGAAGTCCCAGTTCAGTGAATGACATGCAGTTATTTTCCCCAACTTACCCTCTCTATTCCTCTCCAACACCCCCACCTTCATGAGAAAAACAAAATCCATTCAAGTTGAAAAATAATTTACATGGGCAAAGTAGAGAGTGGAAAAACAAGATTAATAGCCAATCTGGAAAATTCTGAGCCTAGCAACGATGCCATCCCCTTCATGGCAGAAAAAGGCCATTTTACCCGAATCATACTTCAACTCATCACTTCCCTTTGTATGGACACAACATAAAGTTAAATTATGTCTCTGGTCCCAGGGATATCATTCTATCATTCTGGAAAGTCTTACTCATTATATATATATATGTAGATATATATAAAGATTTCAGCAAGTGTTCAGTTTACACAAGGGAATAAATAAGCACATGGGGACATGAATTTCCTGCAAAGAAAAGAAAAACCAACTCTAACAATTAGTCTATCGGTCTCACTTAAACATGCAGTAAACCATTTGTAAATGCTCTTCAGGGGAACTTTTCACTGACTCAAGGATATGAGATCCCAAGTACGTGCTAGCTAAAGACAAGGCATAAACTTCTGTTCACATGATGTGCGGTACCAGAAAGGTTCCATCAGGGTTATAGGGAGATCTCTTTTGACCTGGATTCAATTCCCGGCCAACGCAGCAACTTTGGGCTTCCCTGATGTCTCAGTTGGTAAAGAATCCATCTGCAACACAGGAGACTTCAGTTTGATTCCTGGGTCAGGAAGATCCGCTGGAGAAGGGATAGCTACCCACTCCAGTATTCTTGAGCTTCCCTTGTGGCTCAGCTAGTAAAGAATCCGCCTGGTGCAGTAGACTTGTATTCGATCCCTGGGTTGGGAAGATCCCCTGAAGAAGGGAAAGGCTACTCATTCCAGTATTCTGCTCTGGAGAATTCCATTGACTATATAGTCCATGGGGTTCCAAAGAGTCAGACACAACTGAGTGACTTCCAATTTCACTTTCTTTTAGGACATGAGAGCAGCTGAAGATATGAGTTCTTTTTACCTATGGATATTGCTAGGCTCTCAGGGGCAATAAAAGGAAAAAAATACACCATAAAAATGAAAGACTTCGTAGGTTTTTTGATGTCACATATTAAATCCTTATCATAGAAGAATACATTTCTTTATCAGATTAGCTGAGAATGGAACAATAGATTGATATGTTTTGAAGCGGGGAAGGAGTCAATCAGAGAGTCACAGGCATGTCGTCAAGGAAGGCAGATGTCTTTGGGGGTTTGCAGTCGGGGCAGTGCTGAAAGTGAAGAGCATTTAAAAGGGACAATGGTAATATGGCCATTTTAGCACAGGGAACTGTATTCAGTATGCTGTGAAAAAACATAATGGAAAAAAATATAAAAATGTATATCTATGTATTGCAGTCTTCCCTTATGGCTCAGACAGTAAAAAAAAATCTGCCTGCGATACAGGAGACATGGTTATGATCCCTGGAGAAGAGAATGGCCACCCACTCCAGTATTCTTGCCTGGAGTATCCCATGGACAGTGGAGCCTTGCGGTTCTCTACAGCTTGATGATAGTTGGACTGGTCCAGCAGGACTAATTCCACAAGGCCACATGAATGAGATATGCCCCAAGAATTTCCCACGGAGGAGAGGGATTCATTAGAAGCACACCTGGAAACATGAGATAGGCTGTCACTCTGAGGCCTCGTGGCCTTGGGCCCCAGTTTCTTCAGCTCTGAAGTGGGGCAAGCAGTGAGAAGAGTTACCAACTTCCTTAGGACAGATGTGGGATAGCCTCTTTTTTTTTATACTCTGCCTTGATCCTCCCTAAAGAGAGGCACAGTACATACAAGCTGTGGTCCACTAAGGTTAGTCTGATGTTGGTCAATTGGAAAAGCAACTTCTATCAAAAGAGAACATGTCCAGGCCATGGATGGCTGTCTTCTGGCTGCCTCCATAGTATCCAGTCCGATTGACCATGGTTAAGGGCTTCCCTAATGATTCAGCAGGTAAAGAATCTGCCAGCAATGCAAGAGACACAGGAGACGTGGGTTCGATCCTTGGATCAGGAAGATCACCTGGAGGAGCAAATGGCAACCCACTCCAGTGTTATTGCCTGAAAAATCCCATGGACAGAGGGGCCTGGTAGGCTACAGTCCAGAGGGTTCCAAAGAGTTGGACATGACTGAAGCAGCTAAGCACACACACACCCGAGATTTGACCTAACAATCTGTGTTTCATGAGTAATATAGGAAAAGTTTTGTTTAGGCCACTGTTCACTGGAAGTGTGTTAGTATCAACCTTGAGACTTATTGGACACTGATATGACAAGATATGAAAGCCAGATTTCCATTGGCAATGTGTGTGAAGCAGAGAGGGTTGAGTATGTGGGTTAAGAGCACAGACTTGAGTATCAGGTAGACCTAGGTTCAAGCCTTGCCTCTACCACTTAACTTGTACACTTACTGAGTGTACAAACTTGGGTGGGCTGCTAACCTTCTTTGTGTCTCAGTCTCCTTATCTGTAAAATGGTAATTATGACTATGCTCGTGTCATGGGATTTGTTGTGAGAATTAAGTGAGATAATGTATGATAAACACTTGGTACAGTACTTGGCCTAAGACCCTGAAGAGTGCGCTTTCTTATTATCACCATTTTAAAAAGAAGGAAACTGAAGCTCTGAGAAGATAAATAACTTTGTCCATGGGACTACCAGGTGGATGCTAGTATCCCTTTTTTAAACAGAAAACTTAGTCACTTACTCAAGATCACAAGCTCTGGCCCTCAAGACTAGGTGTGCTGGAATGGAACCAGTGAAGGCAACATCTTCAAACTCCAACCTTCACACAAATGCCCCAGAACATCAGGAAAAGATCCATCTCTTCTGCTTTTTCACAAGGAGTCATTGTGGAAGCAGCCTATTTGTTTGCAGGGGTGGGACAGAGGGAAGAGACGAGAAGATGGGGAATGCTAGGAAACAATAGACTTGATCCTCAGGAATAACACAGAGCCTGTCTTTGAATATGGGCTTTATTCAACAAGAAATGTTCATTCTGGACTATAAAAGATTAGATAGGCATCAAATACATTCAGTAATAGATAATTCCTCACTCCTTTGTGAAACTTCACATAATTAACTGGTTGCTTTTTCTATTCACACAAGACAAGTCATTTTTATGGTTTGGTTTTTTTTTTTTAACCAAATCAACCAATTATTTCAACATCCTTATAAAGTGCCAACATTTGAATCTTCAGATGGATTTTGTATTGATATAAGTCCAATGAGTGAAACTCAGATAGAGCTTTCACACTGAATAAGATCCTCCTGCTGTCATCCTCCATCGAGTTGACCACTTCTTTCACTAGACCAACTAAATCAGCAGTTATTTTAAATGCAATCATTTTTCCCCCACACTGTTCATAGCCTCAAATAATCAGCATCTCAGCAGCTCATGTATCCTAAAAGTGAAATAGGAAAATTGAATTTCCTTCTTTACTTTCTATTTCAAGAAAATGTTGGGAAAAGGGGATATATAATACAATTTTAAAACTATAAATTCACTTCCTTGTACATGTTCCTACTCTCACTTTGTAATAAACAGGTATTAGTGTATGATTGTTGGGTACAATGGTACCCACCACTTATTTGTTCTATTGATTTTCTTCTGCCACAGATGTACTGAAGTGCAAAGTGTTACATACACTTGCAGCTTATTTTTGTCCTCTATTGGGAAGAGAATCATAAATAGAGCTGTTTAATCTTGAGATTGGAAAAGATCTGAAAAGTATTATTGATGAGATATGAGTGTTTAGATCCTTTCATCTTTCTGAACAGAAGACTGAATAAATGCAAAGCATTCAATTTCTAAATAACCCTGACATAACAAAGATTTCCCAAATACTTACCACAGTGCCTAGAAAAATATCTATTTATTAATGTATAAATGCCACAAAAGGGAACCTTTGGGTATATGATGCTAGTCATCTATAAAACATTAAAATGAGGCATATTTGCACAATGGTTTATTGTACTGAATACTGTCATTGGTTCCTCATTATAATATCTGTGCATTTTATATTTCAGAAAGAAAATTCAGAGTACTATCCTTTATGTTTGCTTGCTGGTAATATTTTCCTTATAAAATCTGCAACTTGTTGAGAAGTTGTCAGAAAACATTATGACTCATCTTTCATCTTAAACATCTCCTTCAGGTTGGTGCATGAGCCAAGCCTGCAGAGAGCTCTCCCACACCTAAGGTGCCTTCCTGTCTCCCACATCCCTCACCACACAGCTGAGCATTGCTATGCTAACTGCCTAAAGCAGTGGACTCATATTTCTCCTAACAGATTATAATGTCCTTGATGCAAGACAAACGTAAAAGAGGCTTCCAAACTATACTATGCTTTTATCTTTTGCAGCCCAGAGCATGGAGCTGGGCACCATAGGAGTTGCCCAATGAGTATTACTCATTGAATGTTCTGCAAAGAATAGGGGAAGATGCCTTCTTCCTCTGTGAGACATGAAAAGTTATTTTCACAGTAAATACATCATGATAAAGAGAATCCTTAGGTGGAAATAAAACAACAACAGAGAATGGAGTCTATAGTTTGTGGTTTGACCTTTTCCCTGTGAGACATATAAACCTTTTCCTCAAACATTAAGGGTTTAAAATGCAACTTCAATTACTTATCTAACATGTAACTCATGGGATTAAAATCTGACCTTCCTGCCCACACGTTAATACCCCTTTCCCAGGCCTGCCCTGGCTCTTGACTCAAGAGCACCCTTTCTCTTTTCTACGCTCCATCCTTGTCAGTTATCAGACCCATCTTCCTGATGTATTTATTCTTGTTTTACAAGGCCTTATCAGTAAGGCCTTCCTCAGAGTCTATACAAATAATATTTTAAGGAAAATTAAGATTTTTCCTAATATAATATTAATGTTTTACAGTACAAAAAATTTGAAAGTCAAAATATGGAAAGCAATAAAATAAAAATCATTGATCATCCTATGCTACAGAGATCACAGCTGCTCTTATTTGGTGGATGTCATTCTACTTTCTAGTCTATATTCTGAGAATTTTAATGCATTCTTTCTGTTTTACAAATGTAGAATTATACTACACAGGGACTTCCCTGGTGGTCCAGTGGTTGAGACTTATACTTCTCCTGCATGGGGCGTGGGTTTGACCCCTGACTGGGGAACTGAGATCTCACATGCCTTGTGGTGCAGCCAAAAAAGAATTACTCTACAGATATTACATAAGGATATTACCTTAAACATTATGTATTTTTCTACCACATTGACTCTAAACCTTTACCATGCCCGAGAACCATCGGGGAAGAATGCTCAACTGCTCATTCTTAGTTCTTTCACCCAGAGACCCTGAATCAATGAGTCCAAAGTAAATCCAGGAATCTGTAATTTTCTTAAGCACTACTAGCTTTCCCAAACCGTATCTTTCTCAAACCATACTTTAAGAAACATGGTCCTATTCTACAACATAATTTTTCCTGTACAGATGTATACATATTCCATAGTTTATACTATCTTAAAAATTCTTATTTTAGGAGTTGCACATACATGTAGAATGAAGTAGAGTGGTATGAGGAAAAGAAGGATCTTGAGTCTACAAAAACTGAAAAATTTAATGTTAAAATTATTTTGTATATTGGTTTGATCTGCTCATGGTGTCATTTTGTTCAAACTACTCACCTGGATAAATCCCAGAAATGAATACATTCTCCCCGAGTATACAGTGATGTAATTTCTTGGATGAATTTGGTTAATAAGAATTACTTTGGCAACATTTTACAGAAATTAAAAATGCTATTACAAAATCCAAGTGTAGCCCAAATATATTTGCAACAAAAATCTCAAGAAAATTCCGTTATGCTTACTTCTTACTGTGTCTTAGTTCCTTATCTAGATTGCCTCTGTGCCTTTATGTGCAGTACCTCTCTGGATTTCTCCTTACGTGTATGCCATTTCTATTCTTTCCAGAACATTCTTACTCATGACATCTCAACCTCTTATAAACTCTCTCCAACATTCTCTTCTACCACAATCTCTGTATCTCTGTGGTATCTGTAACTTTTCAAAGGACATTAAAAAAAGCTGACAACATAATGAATTGGGTGCTTTAGTTAATACCTGGGTGAGGTAAGGGAGGATGAGATAAAACCAGGAGGATCAGGAATCTGGCTTTCAAAGTAAATTCACCAGCTGACCTTTTGTTAACTTCGGAGGCCACCCATATTTAAAGTCAGCCATGGCAGAACTGTTGAGAACATTGCCCTCCTACAGGACCCAAGTGACTGACTTAACCTTTGCCCTGAGTGGACTTCATTGTTTATATCTCCCTGTTATCACAAGCTTCATGAAGGCAGATACCCTAGGACTGTGAAGGAGCCGTGGGAGCTGACAAGTCTGATGAGAGCAGCAGGTAGAGCCCTGTTTACAAATGATCACATAGCTAGTTTTAATCTTTGTTTTAAGCCCTTCATTTTTAAACAAATGAGTTTAAGGTAAGAAAACAGTTTGTTTACTTTTAGTGTGTACAAAGTATTCAATGAGTATTAATGTGCTGCCAAAGACTGGAGAGAACACAGTCCTAAGATGATGACAACGATGATGGTGATGATGTTAGGAAGTTCCAAAGGTTTGAAATGTTTAGACAATTCATCTGAGAGTCTCCAGCTGCCTCAAGACAGAGGTTCAATACACTGGCCCTAAAAACTGGGCTATAAATCAGCCTATACCTGATTTCAAGCATCTTTACTTTCCCAATGATGAAATTCCACTTGCAGGAGCCTTTCCTACAAGACTTCATGGCCTCCATCTCATTTGTATGAACACATTGGACCATTTGCCTTAATGCCGAGCAAAATGGCAAGGAAAGAGCCCAGGCATTTTGCAAGTGACAGTATAACTCTAAGAGGGTTAAGGGATCCTCATAGAAGTGGTTAAGGAAACTGTTCAAGGTAAAAAAGGATGAGGCATAACTGGACTTTGAACCTAGATCTTATTTGGCTGGAAAATGTCTCTCATCTTTCCACGTCTGGTTCTTTTCCCTCTGCCTTCACATGGTAGAAAATTAATGCTATATAACTGTCCATCATATAGTTCATCTTCTTTTTGTAGCAAAACCTTGGGTTATTTTTAGAGAATTACCCTTTCTCACTAAATACAAGCTAGTAGGACTATGAATTGAGATGATTTTGTCCATTCAATAAGGTACTTCCTACCCAAAATTCAAATTGCTTTGTGAGCAAAGCAATAAAAAGAATGGCAAATAACTGTTCTTCATTCATTCCAGCTATTGTTCCTCAGGCCCCCTAGAGTTCTGGGGTCCTTGCTATTTCCGTGCTGGGTTCTGCAACCTTCCTGATAATTCTCTGAACTCCTTGAGACCCTTCCAATAATACTGAGTCAGTTTTCTGTTGCTTGCAAACCAGAATTCTAAACTTAAACTTGTTTGCACCCTGAATACGTGAAATGGGAATGTTTTCTAAACTCATCTGATCTTAGCATTAGTCTAGGACTGTTATAAAAAATACAGATTTGGGGGTTCTACCTCAGGCCCACTAAGTCAGCATTTCCAGGAGTAAGGCCTAAGATAACTGTTTTATAGTAGGCTCTCCAAGCAATCTATTTTTTCCTAGAAAAATAAATTTAATTTTTGACATTTTCCCCTCAATTTCTAATTCTAACCATCTCCTGTGTGGGTTCCTTTCCCTATGCTCTCAATTTACAAATGACATCATACCTGTCTACTTCTTACTTTCCTCATTCACTATATTTTTGAGATATATATTTATATCAATGTGCTGCATGGAATTTTATGATTTGTATATATTGCAGTTTGTTTATTCATTCCTCTATTGATGGGAATTTGATTGTTACCATTTTTTGCTAACATAAACAGTGTTATAATGGACATCCCCCTTGTGTATGCCTATGAGAGTATTTCTATTATATATGCCAACTTTGGAAACTTTGGATTATAAGCATATACACAGAATTTAACTAAATTATTCCAATTGCTTTCCATTAAATCATCAATTTACCATAAGAGCAAAAAGTTTCATCCACAACCCTGATGGTGTTTAATTTCAAACGATTTTTTAAAAAAGTTTTGCCAATCTGGTAGACATTAATGAGATATCATCATTCTAATTTGCCTTCCTCTGGTTATTATTTCTTTATATGCTTATTAGTCATCCAGGCTTACCTGCTATGCCTACTCACATTCTTTGCACATTTCTTTTAGATTTCCTTTTATAACAGGTTATATCTCTTAAAAATTACCTTAGTAATATTTTCCATTCCACATTCACTTCCAGAACTTTGTCACTTTCCATCAAGATATGGAGTCTACTCCCCCTTCCATGAATCTAGAACTCTGTAACCTCAATGAATAGAACATGGTAGAAGTCACTGCAGGACTTCTGAAGCTAGGTCACAGAAAGCGATACAGCTTCTCTCTCTTTTTCTCTTCCCCTCCCCTCTTTGTCTTTCTCACTCTCTCTTGCTTCCCTTGAAATCCAGCCACCATATTGATGGAAGCCAAGACCACATGACAAAACAGTGTTAGACGTTCCCACCTACATCTCTAGCTAAGCATTCAGCTGCTTGCCAGTTGTGATACATGTGTCACTGAGCCATTAGGACAGGGTTCAGAGGACATTTTCTTAAAGAGCCAAATATTAACTATTTAAACCATTCTTAGTCCATGAACCACACAAAAACTGACAGGATTTGGCCTGCTAGGCTGTTTGCCTTCCCTATACTGCAGCTAAAATTCAGTATAGCAAAGATGGGCTGTCCCCACTGAGGTCTGCCCAAACTGCAATTCCATGAGCAAAGCAAATGCACTGTTTGAAGCCACTGAATTTAGGAGTAATTTGCTTTGCAGTTACTGTTCTGGTTCAGTTGCTCAGTTGTGTCTGACTCTTTGCTACCCCATGGACTGCAGCACGCCAGGCTTCCCTGTCCTTCACTGTCTCCCAGAATTTGCTCAAACTCATGTCCATTGAGTCGGTGACGTCATCCAACCATCTCATACTCTGTTGTCCCCTTCTCCTCTTGCCTTCAATCTTTCCCAGAATCAGGGTCTTTTCCAGTGAGTCAGTTCTTCACATCAGGTGGCCAAAGTATTGGAGCTTCAGCTTCAGCATCAGTTCTTCCAATGAATATTCAGGGTTGATTCCCTTTAGGACTGACTGATTTGATCTTCTTGCAGCCCAAGGGACTCTCAAGAGTCTTCTCCAGCACCACAGTTCGAAGGCATCAATTCTTCGGTGCTCAACCTTTTTTATTGTCCAGCTCTCACATCCATATATGACTATTGAAAGAAACATAGCTTTGTCTATAAGGACCTTTGAAAGCAAAGTAATGCCTCTACATTTTAATATGCTGTCTAGGCTTGTTGTTGCTTTTCTTCCAAGAAGCAAGCATCTTTTGATTTCATGGCTGTAGTCACTGTCCACAGTGATTTTGGAGCCAAAGAAAATGAAGTCTGTCACTGTTTCCATTGTTTCCCCATCTATTTGCAGCTATGTAACTAGGGGATGTAAACGTAGGGGATTCTCTTTTTTATTTTTAAGAATTCTTTTTTTTTCTTTATTTTATTTTTAGTATTGGTTTTGCCATACATCAGTATCTGTCTCTTATACACATCTAGATGTGTATAAGAGACAGCCTATATGCAGGTCAGGAAGCAACAGTTAGAACAGGACATGGAACAACAGACTGGATCCAAATAGGAAAAGGNTTTATTTTTAGTATTGGTTTTGCCATACATCAGTATGAATCCACCATGGGTGTACATGAGTTCCCAATCCTGAACCCCCCCTCCCAACTCCCCATACCATCTCTCTGGGTCATCCTTTGTTCTAGATACTAATCATTTGTTAGTTTTACATACTGTTAATATCTTCAATTTGTTAATTTTGTCTGTGATGCTCTTCCTTAAAGTATAAATCTTCATTTTCGCTGCTGCTTCTAAGTTACTTCAGTCATGTCTGACTTTGTGCGACCCCACAGATGGCAGCCTACCAGGCTCCTCTGTTCCTAGGATTCTCCAGGCAAGAACACTGGAGTGGGTTGCCATGTCCTTCTCCAATGCATGGAAGTGAAAAGTGAAAGTGAAGTCATTTTTAGGCTGTCACAATATCAGTCATTAGCTGTATAAATTGGGAATATTTTTTTAGTTTCCTTGCCGATTAAACAGGATGCAGGATGCTTGGGGCTGGTGTACGGGGATGATACAGAGAGACGTTGTGGGGTGGGAGGTGGAAGGCGGATTCAGGAGTGGGATCTTGTGTATACCTGTGGTGGATTCATGTTGATGTATGGCAAAGCCAATAGAGTATTGTAAAGTAAAATTTTAAAAAATTAATTAATTAATTAAATACAAAAAATAAAAAATATTAGCAAATCAAATCCATCAATATATAAATATAATAATGCAGCACGAGTGACATTCACTACTTCTGGTCTTTGTACCCTTTTCTTTAATAATTAAAGCAGTTGTAAAATGTAAAAAAAAAAATAGTACCTAGTTTATAGAGTTGCTATGCCAGTTAAATGAATGAATATCTGTTAAGCATATAGAACATTGTCTGACATGTACTAACACTACCAAAGGGTTAAAAAGGAATAAGTGATTTCTCAGGTGGCTCAGTGGTAAAGAATTCACCTGTAATGCAGGAGACATGGGTTCAATCCCTGAATTGGGAAGAGCCCATGGAGAAGGAAATAGCAACCCACTCCAGTCTTCTTGGCTGGGAAATCACCTGGTGGCCCATCATCCATGGCGTCCCAAAGAGTTGAACACAACTTAGCAACTAAGCACCAAAAATTTCCCTTTATATCATGTCTTTTTGTGTCTTAAGAAACCCTTCTTCTGCTATCCACATCTAATTTTTGGTATAAAGGTTATACTAACCTTGAAAAAATTTATTGGACATGTTTTCTCTTTCTTTTCTCTAGAATGTCTCATCTTATCTGTTCCTTAAATATTTGATAAATCTCACCAATATAAATGCCTTATGTAGGGGTTGTAGTGGATATGGAGAGATAATTATTGTTTCAATTTTTATAAATGGTATCAGTTTACTCAGCCTTTCTGTTTCTTTAACGTCATGGCATCTGGTCCCATCACTTCATGGGAAATAGATGGGGAAACTGGAAACAGTGCCAGACTTTTTTTAGGCTCCAAAACCACTGCAGATGGTGATTGCAGCCATGAAATTAAAAGACGCTCACTCCTTGGAAGGAAAGTTATAACCAACCTAGATATCATATTGAAAAGCAGAGACATTACTTTGCCAACAAAGGTCCGTCTAGTCAAGGTTATGGTTTTTCCAGTGGTCATGTATGGATGTGAGAGTTGAACTGTGAAGAAGTCTGAGTGCCAAAGAACTGATGCTTTTGAACTGTGGTGTTGGAGAAGACTCTTGAGAGTCCCTTGGACTGCAAGGAGATCCAACCAGTCCATTCAAAAGGAGATCAGTCCTGGGTATTCATTGGAAGGCCGGATGCTAAAGCTGAAACTCCAATACTTTGGTCACCTCATGCGAAGAGTTGACTCATTGGAAAAGACCCTGATGCTGGGAGGGATTCGGGGCAGGAGGAGAAAGGGACGACAGAGGATGAGATGGCTGGATGGCATCACGGACTCAATGGACATGAGTTTGGGTAAACTCCAGGAGTTGGTGATGGACAGGGAGGCCTGGCATGCTGCGGTTCCTGGGGTCACAAGGAGTTGGACACACCTGAGCAACTGAACTGAACTGAAGGTAAATGTTAGCCTTTTTATGCGGGCTTCCCTGGTAGCTCAACTGGTAAAGAATCTGCCTGCAATGCGGGAAACCCTGGTTTGATTCCTGGGTACAAAAGATCCCCCTGGAGAAGAGATAGGTGACCCACTCCAGAATTCATGGGCTTCCCTGGTGGCTCAGATGGTAAAAAAAATCCACCTGCAATATGGGAGACCCGAGTTGGGAAGATCCCATGGAGGAGGGCATGGCAACTCGCTGCAGTATCCTTGTCTGGAGAATCCCCATGGACAGAGGAGCCTGGCGGGCTACAATCCATGGGGTCACAAAGAGCTAGACACAATTGAATGAATTTATGCATTTCTTGAAAACTTGCATTTGCATCTAGGTTGTATTCTTAATTGGAATATGGTGGTGGTTTAGTTGCTAAGTTGTGGCGGACTCTTGCTACCCCATGGACTGTAGCCTGCCAATCTCTTCTGTCCATGGATTCTCTAGGCAAGAATACTGGAGTGGGTTGCCATTTCCTTCTCCAAGGGATCTTTCCCACTCAGGAACTGAACCAGAGTCTCCTGTATTGAAGGCAGTTTCTTTATCGACTGAGCTACAAGGGAATCCCTAATTGGAATATAGTTATTCATAATAATCCTTTTGTAAGACTTTAAATTTTTCTACCTTATTTGAGGTTTGCTCACTTTCATTTCATATTTTGTTCATTTGTGGTTTTCCTTTTTCTTATGGTCAATTTTACTGTAAGTTTTTGTAAGCATGTTAGATTTCAAGGAGTCAACATATATTTTAGTCATTTTTAAGTCCTCTACTTTCTTTGATTTCCACCATTATCTTTATTTCCTTCCTTTTGTTTACTCAGTTGCTTGTTCTCTAGCTTGCTTTAGTTGATCAATAGTTAATTTTTTATTTATTTTTGGATTATGATAAAAATATTCAAATTTCTAAAATTTCCTTTAAATATCACTTTACCTGACTCCCACAAATATTGACATATAATGCCTGCATTTATTTTAATTCTAAGTATTTTACTTTTTCCCTAGAGAAGGGAATGGCTACCCACTCCAGTATTCTTGTCTGGAAAATTCCATGACAAAGGAGCCTGGTGGACCATAGTCCATGAGGTCGCAAAGAGTCAGACACAACTGAGTGGCTGAGTGCACACCTAGGTTAGCAGTAAATCTGAGCAGGTGGCACAGAGATTTCGCATACTCTCTGCCCCCACACATCCACAACTTTCTTCACTATCAACATCCCACAGTACAGTGGTACAATACATGAACCTACATTGACAACGTCCATAGTTCACTCAATGGTGTACACTCCACAGGTTTTGACACATGTATAGTGACATGTTTCTCCTATAATAGTGTCCTCCAGAATAGTTTCACTACCCCCAAATCCTCTGTGCTCCGCCTGTTCATTCTTCCTTCCTCCTATCTCCTGTCAACCTCTGGTCCTTTCACTGTCTCCATCATTTTGCCTTTCCACAGTGTCATAGTTGAAATCAGCGTGTAGCCTCACAGATTGACTTCTTTCACTTATCAATATGTATTTAAGCTTCCTCAACTCTTTTCATGGCTTGATAGTTCATTTATTTTTATTGCTGAATAATATTCCATCACCTGGGTGTACTGCAGCTTATTCATTTATCTACTAAAGGTCATCTTGGTTGCTTCCAGCTTTTGGCAATTATGAATAAGTCTGTTATAAACATCTGTATACAGGTTTTTTTGTAGATGTAAGTTTTCAGTTCATTCAGGGAACAACAAAGAGTCCATTGCTGGGTTATATGGTATAAGTATGTTTAGTTTTTTTTTTTTTAATAAGAAATTGCCAAACTGCTTTCCAAAGTGGCTGTACCATTGTGTATTCTCACCAGCAATGAGAGTTCTGTTGCTGCACAGTCTGGCCAGCATTTGGTGGTGTTATTGTTCTGGATTTTAGACATTCTTTTAGCCAATAGGTGTGTGTGGTATCTCACTGTTGTTTTAATTAGCATTTCCCTAATGGCATATAGCATTTAGCATCTTTTCATATGCTGATTTGCCACCTGTATATCTTCTTTGGTGAAGGTTCTGTTCAGGTCTTTTGCTCACGTTTCAGTTGAGTTGTACCTTCCAAGATTATTGCATGACATGTATGCAAGTGCCTGACACTTAGTAGGCATTCAATAAGTAGCCCCTTCCCGTGTGAGTAGCTGGTCCCTTTGGCTATTTGTGAGTTCACATACTGTAGAATATGAGTTTTTTAAAAAAGATAAAATCATGACTCTCTTATAAATATAAGATGAGCATAAGTCAAAGATTAATTTATAAGTTAATTAGGGGCCTTATAAAATGTTACAGTCTGTTTGAAGGAGAATTAGAAGAATACATGTATATAGAAGATAAAGAGGCTGAAATGAAATTACAGATAAATGTTCAACTGCTTAGTGTTTATAGGCAATATCAACTGCATCTCTATAGGGCACAATTTGTATTTTTATGGGCAAAAATCAAGGACTCCACTGAGCCTTACCTGGGTATGCCTTCCTGTGCTTGGCCTAGAAATTCTTTGAAGTCAGTAAGTTGTATGTAGTTGTAGAGCTCATCTCACTTGTCTTTTATCTCTCAGAAATCATTGCCATTCATAACCTAATTTCCAGTGTCTTGCAAACTGTTGGTTTGATATATTTTGTTTGTTTTGTTGTGGCTGCTGGTGGTAGTGGTGATGGTGGTAGTTGTGTGTGTGTGTGTTATTTGTTTCAGGCAGAAGGGTAAACTTGCTCTCTATATTCCATCTTATCTAAAAGTGAAAGGCTGCTTCATTCATTCTGAATGCTGTGTAATGTGGAACTGTCCACAAGCTGGCCATTGCCTCTCCCATCCATAGCCATCTGAGTTTTTATCCAGGTTTCACTAGTGTCAGAAGGGTTCATGTACATTGCTATACCTGCCTCCTGGTGTACTTGTGGAAGTGTTTCCCTTGAGTTAGACCCAGTAGTGCTCAAAGATTTGGAGCCCTGGTTTAGGGTGGGAAGTCTAGAGATGGGAATTTGACCTGTGAATGTCCTTCAGGGAGCCTCTCATCTCCTTTAGAGCAGCCTCTCCGGTCAGATCTGCATCCCACATGGAGGGCTTTTAACTAATCGTCCTGCAGAGATACTGACCATCCTGGTAGTTGAGCTATCTTCCATCAGCCAAGTCTGGAGGGCCATCCCCTGCCAGGGAATCTCAATAGTCTCCTTCAATGTTACTGGGGTTGCTTTTCTTTTTCTGATGCAGAAGAGGGACTGATCATAAAACACCTTTACCACACACAGAGACTTCTTGCTCAGCTTTGCTGCCTGAGTTCTTTCTCTGGCTCTTCCGGACATGGAGGGCAGAGGTGGCCCAAGGAGTTCTGGGATCAGAAATTTGGTTTCCAATTTTGTCTGACACCCTGGATTGAAATCTGACATGCGGACGATAGACTAACGTTGTGTGTATTCACTGTTTCTAAATGTTTGAGAACAAATAATTTCGTTTAATTTTGGCTTTTATCTTCCTGTTCATCTTTCTTGTTTACTTAAGCATGTGGCCTGCTGACAGCTGGCAGGCTCACAAACAGAAAATGGAAGATTGACTAGCTCTGATTGCCCCAGGGTCACCTTCTTCCTGAAACTCCTATACGAAAGTCCTAGCTGTCCCTAGCTGGCCTTTGCTGGAAAACTGAGATATCCTTCACACTAGCTAACACCTTTTATGGACTTTGCTCTCCCTTACCAATTCCCAGTTTCCCCCTTTCTACTCCCAAACCACTTGAAGTATGGGGTAGTGACGATGAGCCCGAGTTTCACTACTCACCTGCTATGTGACTTTCAGCAGTCTTTAAATATTTCCCCATCTATAGCATGTGTACACTAATTATTTATATCTCATAGTAATTTTTGGAAAGATTAAACCAGATAGCTCCTGTGAGTACTTAGTAGAATGGAGAAAAGTTCTAAATACTTGTAAAGATTAGCTTAGTGACTCTCACCTGGGGTTGATTGTGCTTCCAGGGCGCATTTGACAGTATCAGAAAACATTTTAAGTTGTCACATCTTGGAGGGGGGTGTTGCTACTGGCATCTACAGGTAGAGTCCAGATGTTCTACTACTAAACGCCCTGTGATGTACGGGACAGTCCTTCCTCTGGAAAAACAATTATCCTGTCCAAATATCTATAGTGCTGAGGTCGAAAAACCCTGGGATAGCTATATGCATATTATTATCCCTGTGGACATAATACCTCTTTAGTCTGGATTGCATCCTGGAGACATAATATACTAGATATGGAAGAGATATGAGAAATTGAATCTTACCATCAGATGGATATGTTACCAAAACAAGTGGATACTTACGGATGTGGAGTAAACTTGTACATCTGTTGATCATAATTTTCTTGTTATCCTGTAGTGTGTATTTGGTTTAAGAAAGAAAAGTCTAGGTCACCATATATACATCCTTTTACTCATTTGATCTTAGAAGATAAAATATTGAATCCTGAGGCTTCCCTTTTTCTAGTGAATCATGTTTATAATTTTTCCCTTAGAAAAACAATGTTATACAGATTTATTATTTAAAGAATTGCAGTTTACTGTTCTTCTTGACTCTGCTATGAGTCTGATTTCATTCAAATTTAGACCAGAATCTATAGTTAGTCAGTTCAGGGTTGTAATATTGTGATACTGCCAATGTTTTGAAAACTCGGCAATAAGTTCAATTTGTTGAGCACCACCTATTTGCCCAAACCATGCTAGGTGCTGGAGAGATGGTAATGGATAAGATGAATATATGACACCAGTCTACTGGGGAAGTTGAGGACTATACAATTAATTATCAGTGCAATGAGTGTTATGAGAGGGGACAGATAACACAGATTCAATGAAGTCCTAGAGGTGCAGGAATCAGCTCAGTTCAGTCACTCAGTTGTGTCCAACTGTTTGCGATCCCATGGACCACAGCACGCCAGGCTTTCCTGTCCATCACCAACTACCAGGGCTTACTCAAATTCATGTCCATAGAGCGAGGATGTTATCCAATCATCTCATCCTCTGTTGTCCCCTTCTTCTCCCACCTTCAATCTTTTCCAGCACCAGAGTCTTTTCCAATGAGTCAGTTCTTCACATCAGGGAGCCAAAGTATTGGAGTTTAGGTTCAGCATCAGGCCTTCCAAATAATATTCAGGACTGATTTTCTTTAGGATTGACTGGTATGGTCTCCTTGCAGTCCAAGAGACTCTCAAGAGTCTTCTCCAACACAACAGTTCAAAAGCATCAATTCTTCATTGCTTAGCTTTCTATATAGTCCAACTCTCACATCCATACATGACTACTGGAAAAACCATAGCTTTGACTAGACTGACCTTTGTTGGCAAAATAATGTCTCTGCTTTTTAATATGCTGTCTAGGTTGGGCATAGCTTTTCTTCCAAGGAGCAAGCACCATTTAATTTAATGGCTGCATTTACCATCTGCAGTGATTTTGGAGCCCAAGAAAATATAGTCTCTCACTGTTTCCATTGTTTCCCCATCTATTTGCCATGAAGTGATAGGAACAGATGCCATGATCTTAGTTTTCTGAATGTTGAGCTTTAAGCCAACTTTTTCACTCTCCTCTTTCACTTTCATCAAGAGGCTCTTTAGTTCTTCTTTGCTTTCTGCCATAAGGGTGGTGTCATCTGTATATCTGAGGTTATTGATATTTCTCCTGGCAATCTTGATTCCAGCTTGTGCTTCATCCAGCCCAGCGTTTCTCATGATGTACTCTGCATATATGTTAAATAAGCATGGTGACAATATACAGCCTTGATGTACTCCTTTCTTGATTTGGAACCAGTCTATTGTTCCATTTCCAGTTCTAACTGTTTTTTCTTGACCTGCATACAGATTTCTCAGAAGGCAGGTCAGATAGTCTGGTATTCTCATCTCTTTCATAATTTTCTGCATTTTGTTTTGATCCACACAGTCAAAGGCTTTGGCATAGTCAATGAAACAGCAGTAGACATTTTTCTGGAACTCTGTTGCTTTTTCAATGATCCGGTGGATGTTGGGAAGAATACTGAAGTGGTTTGCCATTCCCTTCTCCAGTGGACCATGTTTTGTCAGAACTCTTCACCACAACCCATCCAGTTTGGGTGGCCCTACATGGCATGCCTCATAATTTCATTGAGTTAGACAAGGCTGTGTTCCATGTGATCAGTTTGGTTAGTTTTCTGTGATTGTAGTTTTTATAGTGTCTGCCCTCTGATGGATAAGGATAAGAGGTTTATGGAAGAGGTGCAGGAATACTTGCTGGACATTTACATTTGTCACGTGAAAAATGAGTCAGGTAGGAGTCTACTGAAATTGGAGTTGAAGGACGAATTAGAAGACATGATTGGGGGTGTACTTGTTATAACTAATCTTGATTTAGAGTTTGCCATGTTGTCAAATAGTTTAGAACACAGATGAGGAAACCCAACTGTACACGTATCTGGCTCTGCCTAAGTTTTGTTGTTGTTCAGTTGCTTAGTCATGTCCAACACTTGGCAACCCCTTGGAAAAATAAAAATTTTAGGTTCAATGGAAAATCATGCTACTCTTAAGCTCTTCTCTGAAAAGAATTTTACAGTCTAGCAAAATAAAAATTAATCATGTAGCCCTTCAGCCTTTCAAAGTCTTCAAATGTTAAATGCCTTACATCTTCTTTCTAATAGGCTCTTTGTTTTGCTTGTTTTGTGCAGCATAAATCAGAGCTAACACGATCCCATCTTTAATAGTTCTCTTTCGAAGTCTGTTGACACGCCAGTTGGTATGAATCGTCCTAAACGTCCTCCCTCATGGGCAAGATCCATCTGTCAAGATCTACAAAATGTTATTTCCCTCTTATGGGAGACATTGCTCTAGAGCTGAATGCCCTGCCAAGGAAAAGTCTGCTAAAGCTGCATGCTAATACACCCATGCCCGGCAAGCTCATCTTTCAGAATTTTCAGAAAATCTCAGAGCCCATAGACCCACACTGGTAATGAGGAGCAGCTCCTCCTGGCCTGACATAGAAGTAAGGTTTGCCATGAGTGCAGGGTTGCCAAATTTAACAAATGCAAATATAAAACAAACTATTTTTTGTACTAAACACCACACATTTGTTATTTATCTGAAAGTCTTTGCTTGAAGCACTGTGGAATGCTAGAAAAGCATTTGTTCATTTATTCACACAAATTATTATGGATATGTCATTTTTCCCAGTAATGCCTCCCCTGATCACTATATTTAAAATTGTATGACTCTCAATATCTCCTTCTTGTCTTTATTCCCTTTATAATCTGCCAAATTATTTATATATTTTGCTTATTGACTGTCTTCTCAATGTATGTAAGACTGAAGGCATGAACTTTGGTTTATTTTATTCTCTACACTATCCTCATGACCTAGAACAGGCCCTGACATGTGGTAAATACTCAGTAAGTAGGTGTTGAAATCATTCATTCATTCATTTGTTTGTAGGTAATTGTGATTCAAAGCATAGACTCTAAAGACCAATTGATCTGAATTTGAATTCTGGCTCTAGGATATATCTGATATCTGTGATTAGTTGTGTCATTTTCTGTATGTTAGTATTCTCCTCTGAAAAGTGGATATTAGAATAGTACCTCTTGAATAGAGGTGCCAATAAAATCATAAGGCCTGCAAACTTCCTAGGACAGTGTCTGGAACACCATAACCATTTAATAAATGGAACTATTATCCATTCTAAAATTACTGGTTGAACATCTTTTCTATCTCTCAGAATTTTCTGGATGTTAGAAGGATCACAGTAAGCAACACATTTTCTTGGAGCTCAAAGAGATAAGAACCTAATGAGAAAATGTCCTAGATCACAGGAAAGTGTCCTAGATCACAATAAACAGCGTATCAGTGGTAACTAAATGATCTATGGGATCCCATAGATCCCATTAGATCATCAGGAGGGCACCTGACCCAGAATTGGGTGGTGGGAAGAGTCAGAAAATATTCATGGAAGAATTGTTATCTATTTTAAAATAATACGTGTGGTTAACCAGAAGCAGATGAGATGGGGATGGGTAGGGTAGAGAAAATATTCCCAGAAGAGGGAACAGTGGGTATCTGAGTCCAGAACAAAGAGTGAGCCCAGGACTTAGGTGTTGAGGAGCACAAGCAGGTTTGTGTGGCTGTATCAAAGAGAGAAGTATGAAGAAGAGGAGAGACGATGAGCCTGGGGACCAACAGGTCAGATCATGAAGGATCTTACAAGCCTGTTAAGGAGTTTAACCTGGAGACAGAGGGCCACTGAGGCCACCATTTACATTTTAAGGAGATGCCTCCATATGGAGTGTGGAGACTGGATTTGAGGGATTGAAAATGAAAGAGAGGACAGTAAGGCAGTTTGGGCAGTGATCCAGATACAATAGGATGGGACCTCAAAGTTCTTGGGAGCAGGAAGAAGTGACTTAGATGATAATCAGAAGGTAGAAGAGAGAGAATCTGAGCATTGGTTGTTTCACTGGAGCTCATAATAACTTTGTGAGAATCTCTATTTTCTGTGGACATTTTACAGAAATATCCACCTTATGATGCAGTTGTCTGATTTTGGAATATTGCTGGCCATCTAGAAACAGTCTGTCTTCTTGAATTTACTGGAGGGGTTTGTAGAATTAGCATTATTTCTCCATTAAAAGTTTGGTAAATTCATCTGGGCTTGGAGTTTCCTTTGTGGGAATAATTTAACCACTTACTTAACTTTGTAATAGATCTGGGCTGTTCAATTTACTTCATTTTGAGTGAGCTTTGATAGTTTGTGTTTTTCAAAGAATTCCATCTATTTTAGCCAGCGTAACCCTAACCCTCTTTCCCTTGTGAATAGTTCTTTCCGCAGCATCGGTTGCTTTCCTCACATGTATGCACTGGCCTATATCTAGTTGGATGCTCAAAGTGATTTGCTGTATGTCTCTAAAATTCTCCATGCATGTCTCTCATTTGCAGTACTCTGTCCTGCCAACAATCTTCCTCTTGGATTCTCAGCTTGATGATGATGGTAATCATCTAGATGCTTTCTCAAAGCAGAAAGCAGTGGCAATGATAGGATTCACTTGTTTTTTCCCTGGTCTCTCAGGGAACACTGTCCTTTTTTGCTTGATGTCCACTTCCTTAAAAACCATTGTTTCATATATTTCATCTTTTTTGGAGGAGAGAAAGTTTTAGGCAGGGTGTCAATCCAGCCCCCTGTTACTCTACTTTGGTTGGAAGTAGAAGTCTGTCCTATATTACTTGAAATCTGAAAAATTATTTTAGTCATACTTTAGTATATATCTATAGAAGATAAGAATACCTTAAAAATATACAACACCATTATCTCACGTTTTAAAAACTGATGATTTTTTAATGTATCTTATTTAATTATCTCATAAATGTCACTTTATTTTCACCATTTGTTTACTTAAATCAAGATCCAAATAAGGTCCATACCTTGGGTTTAGTTGGAGCACATCCTAAGTCTCTTTTAATCTATAGATACCCTTCTGTCTCCCTCTTCTCTCTTCACACCTTGCTCTCTGTTTATTTTCTTCATGAGCCAGTCTTTGCCTTTGTAGAGATTTTTGCAATTGTGATTTTGCTGACTACATCCCCCTATTTCTCTAGTCTTTATTTCCTACTAATTAGTAATGGATCTAGGAGCTTGATCAGGTCCAGGTTCAATGTCATTTTAAAATGTACTTTATTAGCTCTTTATATTTGAGCTAAATTCCTGAGGAAAAATAACAGAGTCATGTCTTTGTGAATTTATTTTTTATTTACCACACCTAACCTTGGATCATTCAGTCATCTCTAAAAGAACCTGTTGGAATCAGTGAAAAAATTAAAACAGGGAAAGAGATGACCCCAAAACATACTGAGCTAAAATACTGAGCTGAATGTCCTAGAAAGGACACAGCAAGGAAAACTGTAGATGGCTGAATTGAGGCTGGTCTTTGAATTTAATTTCAGGTTTTATTATCCTAATTTACACATTCATAAAAATGAAATAGGTCATTATCAAGTGCTTAATTTTCAGTGTAAGCCATAAAAATGTGTACACATATAATACAGCCTGAATTATAGTTAAGACTTCCATTCTAATCTCCAGTGATTTAGCTCCTATAGGATAAGACTGTGGTGGAAAATGCTTATTAGTCTTATTCCTTCTTTCCTTCCTTCCTTCACTCACCTGCTTATTCTATCACATAATTAACCAGTAATTTAGTCATTCATGAGTGAAAGTGGCAAATACAGAGCAGACACTGATTTGCCTTGAAGACCTCATTCTCAAGGGAAAAACACAAACCCTTCATTGTTGTAGAAAGTGAAAGTGAAAGTCACTCAGTTCAATTCAGTTCAGTCACTCAGTCATGTCTGACTCTGCGACCCCATGAATCACAGCACGCCAGGCCTCCCTGTCCATCACCAACTCCCGGAGTTCACTCAGACTCACCTCCATCAAATCCATGATGCCATTTAGCCATCTCATCCTCAGTTGTCCCCTTCTCCTCCTGTCCCCAATCCCTCTCAGCATCAGAGTCTTTTCCAATGAGTCAACTCTTCTCATGAGGTGGCCAAAGTAATGGAGTTTCAGCTTTAGCATCATTCCTTCCAAAGAAATCCCAGGGTTGATCTCCTTCAGAATGGACTGCAGTCCAAGGGACTCTCAAGAGTCTTCTCCAACACCACAGTTCAATAGCATCAATTCTTTGGTGCTCAGCCTTCTTCACAGTCCAACTCTCACATCCATACATGACCACTGGAAAAACCATAGCCTTGACTAGACGGACCTTAGTTGGCAAAGTAATGTCTCTGCTTTTGAATATGCTATCTAGGTTGGTCATAACTTTTCTTGCAAGGAGTAAACATCTTTTAATTTCATGGCTGCAGTCACCAAGGAGCAGTGGCTGTGCTTTGCTGGAGCAGCCGTGAAGAGATACCCCACGCCCAAGGTAAGAGAAACCCAAGTAAGATGGTAGGTGTTGCAAGAGGACATCAGAGGGCCGACACACTGAAACCATATTCACAGAAAACTAGTCAATCTAATCACATTAAGACCACAGCTTTGTCTAACTCAATGAAACCAAGCCATGCCTGCGGGGCAACTCAAGTCACTCAGTCATGTCCAACTCTTTGCGACCCCATGGACTATACAGTCCACAGAATTCTCCAGACCAGAACGCTGGAGTGGGTAGCTGTTCCCTTCTCCAGGGGGTCTTCCCAACCCAGGGGTCGAACCCAGGTCTCCCACATTGCAGGTGGATTCTTTACCAGATGAGCCACCAGGGAAGTCCAAGAATACTGGAGTGGGTAGGCTATGCCTTCTCCAGAGGATCTTCTTGACACAAGAATTGAACCAGGGTCTCCTGCATTGCAGGCAGACTCTTTACCAGCTAAGCTACCAGGGAGAGCCTCACTGTTGTAGAAGAAGGTAATTAAAAATTGCTGTGGGAGTCCAAAGAATGAAGTGACTTTACCTACTATGCAAACTAAAGAATGATTATCTTTTCTGTTTTCTGAATTTTACTACCAAAAGTATATATAACTTTTGATTATCTCCATAGAAGAAAATACTTGTATATGATCTCAAAGCTACTTTCTGGTACTAACATTTTTTGAGATCCTGAGTTCTTGGATCTCTGAGATGGATTCTTTTGGTCAGGGTGACGATGTCAGCCCAGGGGTATAAATATTTGGAGAAACAGTTGTGATTCAGGGTAGTTAAGAGAAGGAAAAACAAGCAAAAGTTCACAAAAGGCAGAGATGAGATGCAAAGAGAGCATGAGTCAGACCTGAAGACCCCATCAGTGAAGCAGATTGGACTCCAGGAGATGTCAGATTCAGGGACATAAATATAAGATTCATTGTCTGTATGTATCTCTGAGTTCAAAGTCTATAGCTAGTATTTATTGAGCACTCACTATATTCCACATACCCTCACAAAAACCCTATAGGAGAGGTTTTATTATTAGTCCCCTTTACCAAGTGAGGAGATTGAGACACAGGGAAGGTGGATGAGTCATAGATAGTATACAACAGAAGTGAGAGTTGAACATCTAATACAGAGGCTATTCCCTTACATATATATGAAAGAGAACAATTCCGAAGAACATTCAACAAACTGAAGATTCAAGAGAGCTAATAGGGTAGTTCCAGTCTGGGCCTGAAGACCCAAGAACCAGGAGAGTGGATGGTGTAAGTATCCAGCTTGAAGGATAGAAGAGCTGATATTTCACTTTGCATATGAATCAAAAGGGGAAAAAAAGTGATATTCCAGCTCAGGGCAGTCAGGCAGGAGGAATTCCCTGTTTTTCAGCCTTTTTAATTTAGATCTTCTACTGATTAGTTGAGGCCCACCTACATTTGGGAGGGTAATCTGCGCTATTCAGTCTACCAATTCAAATGCCAGTCTCATCCAGAAACACCCTCACAGACACACCCAGAGTAAACGGTTGACTAAATATTTGACATCCCTTGGCCAAGTCAAGTTGGCACATAAAATTAACCATCACAGGTGGACACAGAACCTTCTACCATCACTAATACCCATCCACATCCCTCTGGAGTCATTGACCTAAAGTCACATCCCATGTAGAATTTATAATGTTGGATTTATTGTAATGGAAAAGGGGGTATAATTTATGGAGCCCATAACCCTACCAGCCACTTCTCAGGCCTCAGTGGGCCCATGTTCTCCAGGTGAGCTGACTGTAGTCCTTACCAAAGGACTCACTATATAAATTATAGCATTATATTAAAGGTTTTATAAATAACCTTAAAATTGTTATTCTAGAAGTCACAAGAATCA
Organism: Neotragus pygmaeus; assembly: GCA_006410875.1. Classification (NCBI taxonomy): domain Eukaryota; kingdom Metazoa; phylum Chordata; class Mammalia; order Artiodactyla; family Bovidae; genus Neotragus; species Neotragus pygmaeus. Next base: position 1,897,557 of record SJYV01020496.1, read on the forward strand.
TGATTTCTTAACTGATGAGATGATAGTGGCAACACATTTCCTCCCAAATTCAGTTACATGAAAGAGATAAGTCTTAACCTGAAGATGGTATATGCATATGGGGATTTTGTGTGTGTGTGTGTGGGCATGATTAGGCTTTCAACTAGCACTTTAGTTTTAGAACATAAACCAGCCTAAGCTGCTCCAAAATCCAAAAAGATAAAAATGAGAAGGAATCACTGTACGTTTGAAATAAACTCACTAAGTGACATCAGGCTGAGGACCGCCCTCTGAAGTAAAATACAGGTGATGCAACTACAATGCAAATAAATTACAAAGCAAAGCTATAACTCAAGTGAAGATGAAGATTTTCAAGTGGTAGGAAAAAAAAAAAAAAAACCCTGCAACTTTGGAAGGCCTTTGACAAAAGAGTATCTGTTAGTTTTTCTTTTAAGTTAATAACAGTAGAAGAGAACAGAATAGTAGTTCCAAAAGAGAATTGTCTGGATAGCAAAGGATTAAAGAAACCTTTGAGAGCTTTGACACTACCAAATTTTCTGTAAAGGAAATGACCTTCTTAATGATCATGCTGAGAAAGTAGAATNGTTAATAACAGTAGAAGAGAACAGAATAGTAGTTCCAAAAGAGAATTGTCTGGATAGCAAAGGATTAAAGAAACCTTTGAGAGCTTTGACACTACCAAATTTTCTGTAAAGGAAATGACCTTCTTAATGATCATGCTGAGAAAGTAGAATGTAAGTCAACGAACCATATGGAAAAATTATACCTCTCCCTCAAAAATAAATAGTTGTTCTAAAATTTGTAGTCCTAAAAATTAGTAATTGCAACTGTAAGATAAATTTTTATATTGATAAATACAATAACCTTACTTTTTATAGAACTTAGTTTTATTTTGAAGACAGGATCACAATCAAACCTTACCACTTTAATTCTTGTTTAAGGTAGATCTGACTTACCTGGAATTTCTTTTCCTTTACTATCTAATCTTTGGGTAACAAAATGCCTTTTATCAGCCATGCCAAACTGGAGACTCCATTTGAATGTGTATTACAATGTTACAGTGACTGTGGTGAGAAGTTACTGTAAGTTAAGTGTTTGGAGCTTAATTATGGTCCACTGAAAGAATGAATGTGCATATCAATGAAAGAAAATGTGAGCAAATGCCTTTGAATAATATGTATAAGAAACTGGTTAAATTTTTTAAAGAAATGTCATGTACAAATAGAATGCAGGGAGGTAACTTGAAAAAAGCCAGACAGGGAAAAAATAAGTTCAGATTCTCAGAGGTTCTCTTCCTCTACTTCTCGGAGGTACAGAAAGAAAAGATTGAGATCCATATTCATGGCCAGACTGAGACCAGGTACCACTTTTAGGGCAGCTTGCAGTGGGTCAAAGTGATACTGAGTTTTGTCAGGATGTCAACAAAACTGTGGAGCAGGTCAGGCTGAACTCTTGCTAAGTCACTAATTCCCTTTTTACTCTCTCCCTTTCATCTTCATGGGTTTAAATTGTAAATTATTCTTCATTCCTCTGGGCTCTGTTTTCTTTTCTTGTTTGTTCTGGTGATTACAGCCTCAAACAAAACCCCAAAACTATGAATACTGAGTTTTCCCCTTGTGAAGTTAAAAATAAAGAAAGGCCAAGATGTTGCATTCAAAATAAACAAGCATTGCTGAAAGCCACCTGGTTATTGCTGTGGTTACTAGTAGTAGGAATTTTTAAAGCTGCATCTTTAGGCAAATGGTGCAATAGGTTAAAAATGCCAATAAATTAACTCCCAATAGTTTTAATTAAGAGGAGGAAAACTATGAGTCAAACACCTGAATCATTTCTATAATCTGATGCTCCAAAATAGACATGATTTCTCTCTGGGATGATTTGATTTTCTTTGTAAGTTTTGGAACACATAATTAGGTACAGGGCAACCTGAAGCTGAAGTCAAAATGACTTTTTAGTGCCTGGATGCATATAAGGAAGAGACAGCAAACAATTTCCAGAAGAGAAATCACACTGCATTTAGCTTGGCCATCAGTGGTTCCATATAATAACAACATCACTCACATATAACTTTGTTTCAGTGGCTGATATTAAGAAAAATTGTTGCTTGCAATATGATGCACAGGGCTGTCAAAATCACACATACATGGCCTTTGGTCTGAAAATTATTTTGTTTTTATAGCACCAATTCAGCAGTGAAAAGTTCATAAATTTGTATTAGGAATATGAGGGCCATATTATATCACAAGAAGAAAGCAAAACCCAGTTAGTGAGAAAATGTAGGTCCATCTTCTGAAATCGATGTCTAGGTCCAGCTCATGAGTTAAAGGGAATTTTCTAGGAATCATTGTTGGATATAGCTCATATTTTGAAAAGGTGAGGTCCTCAAAGGGGATTGATTCAATATTTCTGATAAAGGTGGTTCCCCAAGCCTCTAAAATGACAGAGAGTCTTAATTGAATCCATGTAGAAGTTTAAAGCTCTTAGGAGAAAATTATCTAGGACTGAATTGGATAAACTTTGAGGTTCAAAATGGAGAGGTTTCTCTCAGTGAGAGAATTGAGTTATTGTTTAGTAAAAAAGAATGATGGGTAGTGTTATCAATCTAAAACAATAAGTTCTGCATTTAGGAGAAATTTGAAAATAAACTTATAAACACAAAACTGAAACTAGTAATTTCCTTGTAAGAGAAAAACAGGTAGAATTAAGTCTCGACACCAGCATCAGAAAAGACACTGGGGGAGAAGGTCTCTATGTGGATATAGCTTCAGGTTCAGCAAGAAACCAAGGAGCAGCCAGCAGATGAGCAGTGACAATTTGTTGATACTTTGTTCCTTTATTGTGCGCTGGAAAATCTTCTTTTAATAGGATCCAGAAAGAGAATATTTGCATCGAATACTTTCCTCTTAGCCTCTAAGAGGGTTATGAAAGTGGAGAATGGAGAACTGTCTTCTGAGGTTTCTGTTTGTCTTCTTCATTGTTGAGTTGAAACACCCAAGGAGTAGGAGTTGTGTTTCTACTTCACTGAGCAGCTGCTCTTAATAAGAGCTGAAGTTTTAGACATAAAGTGGAAAATGGGTGGAATCTGTGAAGCAATTGCTCTGGAAATGGGAAAGCTCTCCAGTGCATCAGGAAGTCTGGTCCCCAAAGCAAGGTGAGGCCAAACTGGGCATATGTCATCTTCACTCACTTCATAGTCAAGGGACCAAGAGGGAGCCAGACATTTCTGCCCTCTTTCCTTATATTTCCCTTCAAGGCTATAATCCACAGCCCCTGAAGATTTGACTGGGTTTGCATTTTTCTGACCATCACTGTTGAGTCCCCCTGGGGCACATTACTCCACCTGGCCTCCCTTCTCTCCTACGTGGAAAAGATGAAGGGGTCACTGTAGACAGATTCAAGGCCTTTGTCTTGTGTTCTTATCTACTGCTTGGCAGGGGTCCAGCTCACTTACTACTTAGAATCTGTCTTCAACCTGCTAAGTGATGGTGGGCCTCATAATGACAAGGTTTGGCTTTGGAGGGAGCAGCTGAAGTTGAGTAGCTGGCTTTTGGTGTGTGCGCAGAGTATACAAGTTTCATGGATTTTAACTGCAACAGATAGGGGCTGTCTTAACACAGGGAATCCTGAAAGTAGCATAGGGATCAGGAATCCTTCTGATGCTCACCAGATGTCTTGTATATGTACCTGCAACATGCCCTTAAGTTCTCATTTTAGGAATCAAAGTGTTCCTAAGTTTCTCATTGCCAAGCTCCTTTTGCTTCAGCTTGAAAGTGGTTAAAGACATTTATCTGAGTCAGAGAAAACCTAAAGCTGGTGCTGCTTTTATTGTAGAAACTATGAAATCTATTCTATAGGGACCTTAGGCATACAAGAAAAGAATTTTAGAACCTTCCATTAATCTACTTTATTTTTCCTAACAGAAGTCCCCTGTACATAAACAAAATAGGTTGAATGTGGCAGAAAATGGAATTGAAAGACCAAAAACCTCACTGTAAGAAAACAGACCTCTCTGGTTTAATGACTAGGCAAGAGTTTTCAAGGCTTACTCTTTTGGAGACCAGACACTTGTTTCTTGTATCTAATAAACAATATCCCATTTATGAAAACCACACACATGTTTGTTTCTTAGCAGGTAGGAAAGCACACTGTGAAGCTAAAATTATTTGTATTCATATTACATTCTATTGATACAGCTGAACTTTATCTTGAAATGTTAGCAACCCAAAGTTGAAGGGCTGTAAGGAATCCATAACCAAAGAAACAGGAACATTTCAAATCTAGCCTTGCAATAGTTTTTATGCAGAGTGAGGGTTAGGGGCAAGATCAGAGGAAGGAAAGATCTTTGGTTCCAAAGAGGGCATTGAGTGTGACAGCCCACTCTCCTCCTAATGGTTATCCATTAAGCAGAATAAAGCCGATTGTCTTTATTTACCCTGGTGATGGCGTCAGGAGAAAATTGTATGTATACGTTTCTGCTTCCTTCTACATTTGTGCCTCCACCTACATTTATACCTACCTATACAATCCCACGGACAGAGGAGTATGGTATGCTGCAGTCCGTGGAGTCACTAAGAGTCGGATACGACTGAGCGACTCCACTTTCATGCATTGGAGAAGGAAACGGCAACCCACTCCAGTGTTCTTGCCTAGAGAATCCCAGGGACGGGGGAGCCTGGTGGGCTGCTGTCTATGGGGTCACACAGAGTCAGACACGACCGACGCAGCTTAGCAGCAGCAGCATACTACATGCTAATCTCTCAAACTAAAAGAATAATGGATCTCCTAAACTAAAAGAATATCAGGAATGAATTCAACTTTGGAGGCGAGAATCTGAGAGAGAATGAGTAGCTGGCTAAGGTAAAAAACAGATCCCAGACCCTCTTTTCCCTTACTGCTCTTTGCTCTTTCTCTGTGTGTAAAATGTACTTGGACCCCTAAAGTATAAAAGATGATAAACAGCTTTGTTTCAGGTGTTTCTTGAAAGCAGTGCCAAATTCAAGGTGCTGCTCCCACAGAGCTTCTAACTAATCTGTGCTTCAAGCTCAGGAGGGAATGCTCACCTTCTCAGGTCACCAAGGGAAAGCTGAAAAGGAAGAGGTTGCTGATGTGTCTGTGGGAGGGAATAGGAGATGGGTCAGCCTCATCTTTTGGATTCTTTGCCTGTTTTCCTGTGCCAAATGCAGTTATTCAAAATGGTTTTTTGATTAATGCCTTTGGCTTGATAAAGCCATTCACCCAGAAATCAGTTATGAGCCCCGTATTGCTCTTTGTGATCTGTGTCTTTCAGTGGGGTATGTGATTTCTCCAGTACTTGGGGCTGTAGCTTTGCTCTTGCCTGCCCAGTTTGTTCTTTGGAGATACCTTGCTGCTTGCACTTCCACTCCAGTGAGAGCATGGTGAATATGACACAGTGAGAGTCATAGGAGAGGTAAATATAGTTGCCCAAGGGCCCACAGAAACGGCGAGGCTCCATGCAGACTGGCATTCTCCTCTCACACCTCGGCAACCACGGCAACTCTGGAACATGACTGGAGACCACAGGACCTGTCTTCCAAAGGCAAAGATTCCCTGGGGTTCAGGAGCACGAGTCCCCAGATAAAATGTAATTTCTGGATTCTTGGTAGCACAGTCCTTGGTAGGAATACTAATGAGACAAATACAGCATTTGTCACAATCCACTGCCTGTGTCCAGCCCACACTCCAGAATTAGGACATTTTCCTTTCTCTCTGAACATGTCACTTCTAAAACATGATTAAATAACTTATTTTGATTTCCAAAGTGCATACCCATATGATAGCAGCATGAAAGGTTTGGTGTGGAGCTCGCCCCTCTCCCTATCTCTGGTTAAGTGAAAGTCGCTCAGTTGTGTCCAACTCTTTGTGACCCCGTGGACTATACAGTCCATGGAATTCTCCAGGCCAGAATACTGGAGTGAGTAGCCTTTCCCTTCTCCAGGGTTTCTTCCCAACCCAGGGATCGAACCCAGGTCTCCCACATTGCAAGCAGATATGAGGGAAGCCCATCTCTGGTTAACCCTTCATATTAAAGGCCACACCTCTCTCTGATGGCATGAATTCACTGAAACAGGATTGGCATTGCCACAGTGAGGAAGGTCTTTCAACCACATACAAATCACAGGTTATTATAATAAATAAGAAAAGATGCCAAATGTAAAAATTCATACCCAGAGTCATCTGTTAAGATCTAAGAACAGGTGTCAGAGGATTGCCTGAGAACCTCCAGGTCAGCCTTGCTGGAGGAGAAAGGGAAGCCCTCCTTACAGGTGGAATGGTGTGCATTACATAGCATGAGGGGTTGCTGGGGAAATTGGTGAATGCAGCAAATGGGAATCAAGAGTCACTTGAAAGCTGGTATGATATGTAGGACTCCCCTGTTATCTGAAGGAAGGGCCGTCCTACAAAAACTCTCCTAAGCTGAAATGGCATAAAGCAAAGAAGCAGTTACAATAGGACACTTCTTGATAATGGGTACACAAAATAACTGGAGATACAGCACAGGTGCTCGCAGACATCCCCAGTTCCGAGGGAAGGCAGCCTGACGCTGCGGTGCTGAGAGTGGCTCTGGGGACGGAGTTTGGCGATGCTCTCACTGTTCAGGCTGCTACCCCTGTAACCACTCACTG
>SJYV01020496.1:1904243-2025176 GCA_006410875.1 Neotragus pygmaeus
GGTCACCAAGGGAAAGCTGAAAAGGAAGAGGTTGCTGATGTGTCTGTGGGAGGGAATAGGAGATGGGTCAGCCTCATCTTTTGGATTCTTTGCCTGTTTTCCTGTGCCAAATGCAGTTATTCAAAATGGTTTTTTGATTAATGCCTTTGGCTTGATAAAGCCATTCACCCAGAAATCAGTTATGAGCCCCGTATTGCTCTTTGTGATCTGTGTCTTTCAGTGGGGTATGTGATTTCTCCAGTACTTGGGGCTGTAGCTTTGCTCTTGCCTGCCCAGTTTGTTCTTTGGAGATACCTTGCTGCTTGCACTTCCACTCCAGTGAGAGCATGGTGAATATGACACAGTGAGAGTCATAGGAGAGGTAAATATAGTTGCCCAAGGGCCCACAGAAACGGCGAGGCTCCATGCAGACTGGCATTCTCCTCTCACACCTCGGCAACCACGGCAACTCTGGAACATGACTGGAGACCACAGGACCTGTCTTCCAAAGGCAAAGATTCCCTGGGGTTCAGGAGCACGAGTCCCCAGATAAAATGTAATTTCTGGATTCTTGGTAGCACAGTCCTTGGTAGGAATACTAATGAGACAAATACAGCATTTGTCACAATCCACTGCCTGTGTCCAGCCCACACTCCAGAATTAGGACATTTTCCTTTCTCTCTGAACATGTCATTTCTAAAACATGATTAAATAACTTATTTTGATTTCCAAAGTGCATACCCATATGATAGCAGCATGAAAGGTTTGGTGTGGAGCTCGCCCCTCTCCCTATCTCTGGTTAAGTGAAAGTCGCTCAGTCGTGTCCAACTCTTTGTGACCCCGTGGACTATACAGTCCATGGAATTCTCCAGGCCAGAATACTGGAGTGAGTAGCCTTTCCCTTCTCCAGGGTTTCTTCCCAACCCAGGGATCGAACCCAGGTCTCCCACATTGCAAGCAGATATGAGGGAAGCCCATCTCTGGTTAACCCTTCATATTAAAGGCCACACCTCTCTCTGATGGCATGAATTCACTGAAACAGGATTGGCATTGCCACAGTGAGGAAGGTCTTTCAACCACATACAAATCACAGGTTATTATAATAAATAAGAAAAGATGCCAAATGTAAAAATTCATACCCAGAGTCATCTGTTAAGATCTAAGAACAGGTGTCAGAGGATTGCCTGAGAACCTCCAGGTCAGCCTTGCTGGAGGAGAAAGGGAAGCCCTCCTTACAGGTGGAATGGTGTGCATTACATAGCATGAGGGGTTGCTGGGGAAATTGGTGAATGCAGCAAATGGGAATCAAGAGTCACTTGAAAGCTGGTATGATATGTAGGACTCCCCTGTTATCTGAAGGAAGGGCCGTCCTACAAAAACTCTCCTAAGCTGAAATGGCATAAAGCAAAGAAGCAGTTACAATAGGACACTTCTTGATAATGGGTACACAAAATAACTGGAGATACAGCACAGGTGCTCGCAGACATCCCCAGTTCCGAGGGAAGGCAGCCTGACGCTGCGGTGCTGAGAGTGGCTCTGGGGACGGAGTTTGGCGATGCTCTCACTGTTCAGGCTGCTACCCCTGTAACCACTCACTGCGAAACAAAGGGTCTCCACTCTTTTCACTTGCCACTTGTTTTTAGAAAAGCAAAAATCCTCTTTGAATTTATTTCTGTAATCAAAAATAAGTACTAATGTAAGTCTTCAGTAAAATGTCTTTAGTGGTATAACGTGAAATTTCAAAAAGTGAGGGATGGCTTTAGTGATCCGAGGGGTTATGGGCACAGCCTGTGGAACTCAAACATTCCCTCCCTGCCACTTATTAAAGCAAAGCTATGCTCCTGGGCCAGTTTACTTAACCTTTCTGAGACCTATTTTCATCGTCTATAAGGCATGACTACTAGACATACCTACCTGAAGGGGTCAGAGGGGTACATGTGTATGTACATGCAATTTAAGGGTCGATGCTGGAACAGAGAGGTTCTAAGGAAATATGGAAACTGTGACAGACTTTATTTTCTTGGGCTCCAAAATCACTGTAGTTGATGACTGCAGGAATGAAATTAAAGCTCCTTAGACATAAAACTCTGACCAACCTAGACAGCATATTAAAAAGCAGAGACATTACTTTGCCTACAAAGGTCTGTCTAGTCAAAGCTATGGTTTTTCAGGTAGTCATATATGGATATAAGAGTTGGACTATAAGGAAAGCTGAGCACCAAAGAATTGATGCTTTTGAACTGTGGTGTTGGAGAAGACTCTTGAGAGTTCATTGGATGGTAAGGAGATCAAACCAGTCAATTCTAAAGGAAATCAATCCTGAATATTCATTGGAAGGACTGATGCTGAAGCTGAAGCTCCCATACCTTGGCCACCTGATGTGAAGAACTGACTCATTGGAAAAGACTCTGATGCTGCGAAAGATTGAAGGAAGGAGGAGAAGGGGACGACAGAGGATGAGATGGTTTGATGGCATCACTGACTCGATGGACATGACTTTGAGCGAGCTCTGGGCATTGGTGATGGACAGGGAAGCCTGACGTGCTGCAGTCTATTGGGTTGCAAAGAGTTGGACACGACTGAGCAACTGAACTGTCTGAAGTGAATATTAGCTGTTAGTATTGTTAGGACTCAATAGTACTGTCCAATGTTTATTTGGTCCAAGAGTCTTTTCCAGTGGACAAAAGCCAACTTGTAAAGGCTATGACTTCTGCCATTAGAAGTTCCTGCAGGACTTGGCCAGCTAGAAGCAAGTAGCACACTGCGTGAGGCTCCTCAGTAGCCCTCCTATTCAATATCCAAAAGAGCTTTGTTTTCTAAGCAAAGACTCAACAACCAACTTACAAGGAGCCAGTATGTAATCAGAAATGAAGTATTTGTTAAGTTTTAAAAGTTGATTGATACCAGCTCCCTTGGAGGAAAGGAGTTACATTAATAAGGAAAGATTATTCACTTTGGTTGTTATCCTTACCAAGAAGAGAAAAAGTGCTTAATGTATATTTAACTTATCATCTGAAAAGCTTTAACATATGAGTGATATGAATGTCTTTAAACTGATGAAGAATTTGGTCCATAGGTGGCAACAGAGGATGAAAGGGTTGGATGGCATCACTGACTCAGTGGACATGAGTTTGAGCAAATTCTGAAAGATGGTGAAGGACAGGGAAGTCTGGCGTGCTGCAGTCCATGGGGTCACAAAGAGTTGGACATGACTGAGCAACTAAACCACAACAACATGTCCTCTGAGTGATACTGAACAGTCTAGCACTCTCTCCTTTTTATCTTAAGCTATTTATTTACTGACTTTAGTTCTTTGGCTGCACTGGGTCTTAACTGCAGTACATGGGATCCTTGATCTTCGTTGGGGCATGCCGGATCTTTAGTTGTGGCGTGTGGGATCTAGTTCCCTGACCAGAGATCGAACCTGGGCCCCCTTCATTGGGCGCATGGAGTCCTAGCCACTGGGCCACCAGGGAAGTCCCTCCTTCCTGGTTTTATATGGACGTGGGTTTATTTCACTGTTTGAGAAATTTAATTTACACATATATATGTATATATAGATATGTATGGAGTAATATATGTATAGTTGTAGTTCTTGTATATGTATAGAGAGTCCTGGAAGAATACACAAGTAATTGTTAACAGTTATCATTTCTAACAGAATGCATGAGGGAATCTGGGGGGAAGAGAGAAGAGAGGTGTACTTTTTTTTTTTCCTTCGTATACAACTTTGTACTTTTGTATTTTTATTTTGTATGACATTCAGTTTTTCAATAAAAGAGAATTCATAGAAAGAACTACAAGACGGATCAGGTCACAAGTAAGCAGGGAAGACTGCTGGAACCATGAGGCCCAAATCCCATTACTCCTTGTTGCTTATGGGATGCAGATGTTGAAATCTATGAATAGAAATGGAGAGACTTCAGTCTCCTCTTCTTCCAGGCTCAGGTAGACTTTTGGTCAGCATATGTCAACTGCCTTCAGAAACATGAGCCAGCAGGTGGGCAAAACCCAGAAGCCATGGCAGAGAGGTGCTGGCCCGGGCACACGTGGCTTTTTCCTTTAGCCCTCAGGATTCTCCCTGCTTCTGCCACTTGCCAGTCAAGCTGTCAGGTCAGAGAAACCTGGCTGAGAGGTATGTACTGCCCAGTAACTGCTAAGGAAGTTCCAGCTTACACAAGGTTTATTGGGAATGTGGACCTGCTTAACCTTAGCAAGGCTGCTGGGGTAGGGACTTGAGCTGAGTGTACATCCTGAGCACACAGAGGCTTCTTTTACTCAGTGGACTGCAGAGGTGGGGCCGAGGATGTGGAAGCAGTTTGTAAGCCAAGAGCACCACACAAATGAAAGGGCTTGCTCTTATTATAAGGGCTTGAAGGGAATGCAATGGGAGAGGATCTGGCCCCTGTAAAGGATTTTCCCCATGAACATCAAAGAATGGATGGGGGGGGGTGGGGGCAGGACAAAGGTAGAGCTTGGAATGTTGGCGCTTCCTCAAAGGCGCTTTCTATGCATTTTCTTTGCTGAGAATCAAATCCAGAGACTGCATGATAATGATTCTCATTTTTATTACCGTTTTATTATTCACGGTTGGTTCAGAGTTTCTTCCCTGCCAAAGGCATTTGAAGGAAGATGAAAAGTGCCAAATTAATATCTTGATGGAGCCAAGCCCCCTTTCTATAACCAAAGTCTTGGTGGACAGATGTGGTACCAGCTTGCTGTTGTAGTTCTGGCTCCATATATCATCATGATAAGGATCAAGGCTGTCCCTAACTGGTGGGGCTTGGCATTTCTGAGTGGAAGGGACAGTGAAAAGAGGTCTTCTTTTAGTGTTTCCATCAGATTAATTCTGGCTGTGTTCAAATTGCTTAAGGAGGAATTCTCAGAGCAGACACATACTAGAGATTCTTAATAAATACATTGGAATTAACAATACTGCTTAAAAAGATTAGTCCCAGGGGTTCTAGCTGAGTGTCAGTAAGAGGGACAGTTATAAAACAATATGTCACAACTTGCTGACTATAAACCCAAACCTACTTCAACTTGAATAGAGAAAGGAATCATGAAATACAGGAAAAGCAAATTAAAGAGAGAACGTTAAAAGAAACTTATGTGTTAAATATATACATATATATAGGCACTTAATGACCAAGGGCTGTCTGTTCTGGCGTTATTAATAACAATAACCAATAATTATAGCTCTTAAAAAATTTCAGAACAAAGAGGAGAAGCTAGCATTTATTGAGTGTACTAAGTGATATAATAGAGGCATCAGTTTATGATGTGTGGGTCAAATGCTGCTTACCTCCATAGTTTAGCAAAAATCTTGTATGCACTTGTAAGACTTGTAAAACATCTGAGAACTTTGATCTAAATGTCCAAAGGAGTAAATGTAAAAATCTACAAAAGCTTTTCTGTTAAAAAAGGTTTTTGTAAAAAACTTGCAAAAGATTGGTTATTTTCTAGTACAGAGTGGGGGAAGGGGCTTCAATGGCCTTAGTGAAATTCAAGGAAAAGTTTGCATATCATCTTCATTTTTTCATTCATTAATGGAGACTCTACTGTGAACTTTGCAATCCAGGATATTTCCATGTTAAGACAGAGAATGTAATCAAGATTTCTAACCTTCTTTCATTGGTCTTCAGTTAGTCAGTTCAGCTACTTAGTCATGTCCAACTCTTTGCAGCCCCATGAACTGCAGCACGCCAGGCTTCCCTGTCCATCACCAACTCCCAGAACTTACTCAAACTCATGTCCATCAAGTTGGTGATGCCATCCAACCATTTCATCCTCTGTCATCCCCTTCTCCTCCCACCTTCAACATTTCCCAGCATCAGGGTCTTTTCCAATGAGTTAGTTCTTCATATCAGGTGGCCAAAGTATTGGAGTTTCAGCTTCAGCATCAGTCCTTCCAATGAATATTCATGACTGATTTCCTTTAGCATGGACTGGTTTGATATCCTTGCAGTCCAAGGGACTCTCAAGAGTCTTCTCCAACACCACAGTTCAAAGGCATCAATTCTTGGGTGCTCAGCTTTCTTTATAAGCTTTGGTCTTAATTATGACCATTTGGCCTTAATCATGGCCAATTTCTAGGATATTTGTCAAAAATGTGAGCAAAGAAAGCATCACAAAAACCTTGAAAACCCTCGTGGGTGGTAGAAGGGTCAAAGTAATGGTTTTTCCAATAGTCATGTACAGATGTGGGAGTTGGACCATAAAGAAGGCTGAGCCCCAAAGCATTGATGCNGGGGGGGGGTGGGGGCAGGACAAAGGTAGAGCTTGGAATGTTGGCGCTTCCTCAAAGGCGCTTTCTATGCATTTTCTTTGCTGAGAATCAAATCCAGAGACTGCATGATAATGATTCTCATTTTTATTACCGTTTTATTATTCACGGTTGGTTCAGAGTTTCTTCCCTGCCAAAGGCATTTGAAGGAAGATGAAAAGTGCCAAATTAATATCTTGATGGAGCCAAGCCCCCTTTCTATAACCAAAGTCTTGGTGGACAGATGTGGTACCAGCTTGCTGTTGTAGTTCTGGCTCCATATATCATCATGATAAGGATCAAGGCTGTCCCTAACTGGTGGGGCTTGGCATTTCTGAGTGGAAGGGACAGTGAAAAGAGGTCTTCTTTTAGTGTTTCCATCAGATTAATTCTGGCTGTGTTCAAATTGCTTAAGGAGGAATTCTCAGAGCAGACACATACTAGAGATTCTTAATAAATACATTGGAATTAACAATACTGCTTAAAAAGATTAGTCCCAGGGGTTCTAGCTGAGTGTCAGTAAGAGGGACAGTTATAAAACAATATGTCACAACTTGCTGACTATAAACCCAAACCTACTTCAACTTGAATAGAGAAAGGAATCATGAAATACAGGAAAAGCAAATTAAAGAGAGAACATTAAAAGAAACTTATGTGTTAAATATATACATATATATAGGCACTTAATGACCAAGGGCTGTCTGTTCTGGCGTTATTAATAACAATAACCAATAATTATAGCTCTTAAAAAATTTCAGAACAAAGAGGAGAAGCTAGCATTTATTGAGTGTACTAAGTGATATAATAGAGGCATCAGTTTATGATGTGTGGGTCAAATGCTGCTTACCTCCATAGTTTAGCAAAAATCTTGTATGCACTTGTAAGACTTGTAAAACATCTGAGAACTTTGATCTAAATGTCCAAAGGAGTAAATGTAAAAATCTACAAAAGCTTTTCTGTTAAAAAAGGTTTTTGTAAAAAACTTGCAAAAGATTGGTTATTTTCTAGTACAGAGTGGGGGAAGGGGCTTCAATGGCCTTAGTGAAATTCAAGGAAAAGTTTGCATATCATCTTCATTTTTTCATTCATTAATGGAGACTCTACTGTGAACTTTGCAATCCAGGATATTTCCATGTTAAGACAGAGAATGTAATCAAGATTTCTAACCTTCTTTCATTGGTCTTCAGTTAGTCAGTTCAGCTACTTAGTCATGTCCAACTCTTTGCAGCCCCATGAACTGCAGCACGCCAGGCTTCCCTGTCCATCACCAACTCCCAGAACTTACTCAAACTCATGTCCATCAAGTTGGTGATGCCATCCAACCATTTCATCCTCTGTCATCCCCTTCTCCTCCCACCTTCAACATTTCCCAGCATCAGGGTCTTTTCCAATGAGTTAGTTCTTCATATCAGGTGGCCAAAGTATTGGAGTTTCAGCTTCAGCATCAGTCCTTCCAATGAATATTCATGACTGATTTCCTTTAGCATGGACTGGTTTGATATCCTTGCAGTCCAAGGGACTCTCAAGAGTCTTCTCCAACACCACAGTTCAAAGGCATCAATTCTTGGGTGCTCAGCTTTCTTTATAAGCTTTGGTCTTAATTATGACCATTTGGCCTTAATCATGGCCAATTTCTAGGATATTTGTCAAAAATGTGAGCAAAGAAAGCATCACAAAAACCTTGAAAACCCTCGTGGGTGGTAGAAGGGTCAAAGTAATGGTTTTTCCAATAGTCATGTACAGATGTGGGAGTTGGACCATAAAGAAGGCTGAGCCCCAAAGCATTGATGCCTTTGAATCGTGGTGCTGGAGAAGACTCTTGAGAGTTCTTTGGACCACAAAGAGATCAAACTAGTCAATCCTAAAGGAAATCAGTCGTGAATATTCATTGGAAGGAATGATGCTGAAGCTGAAGCTCCAATACTTTTACCATCTGATGCAAAGAGCCAATTCATTGGAAAAGACCTTGATGCTGGGAAGATTGAAGGCAAGAGGAGAAGGGGACAACCGAGGATGAGACAGCATCACTGACTCCATGGACATGAGTTTGAGCAATCTCCAGGAGATAGTGGAGGACAGAGGAGCCTGATGTGCTGCAGTCTATGGGGGCTGCAAAGAATCGGACACAACTTAACAAGTGAACAGCAACAAGGTGGTAAAAATGGGCTTAAAATTTTTGTTTCATTGATATCTCAGATCATGAGAGTTTTAAAAATTAAAGTTTTCTGATATAATTTATTTGTTAACTTCCAAATTCATAAAATTACTTTTTCTTGCTGATGTAACAAATGCTTTGGACTTGAAAGTGAAGGAAATTTAAAAGAACTCTGAATATCTGTTTTTTTCACTTATCAGCCAAGTCAAGTGAATGTGTGGATGCAATAGCAAAGAACTGAAGCCTGAATTCAGTTCAGTTCAATCAGTCATGTCCAGCTCTTTGCGACCCCACTGACTACAGCATGCCAGGCTTCCCTGTCCATCACCAGCTCCCGGAGCTTGCTCATACTCACGTCCATTGAGTTGGTGATGACATCCAGCCATTTCATCCTCTATCATCCCCTTCTCTTCCTGCCTTCAATCTTTCCCAGCATCAGGGGCTTTTCCAATGAGTCAGTTCTTTGCATCAGGTGACCAAAGTATAGTAGCTTCAGCTTCAGCATCCTGAAATCATTTCCCTATGGTGTCAGCTGTGCATGTTAAATAACTAGAGAGATATTTTGTTTTTGCTGTTTATTTGTTTTTGTTAAACAAGTCACAATTTCAGTGTGATTCACAGTTTTATGTAAATTTGGAATTGTATTTAAATTTGTGTTACTCCTCTGGGGGAACAATCTCAGATTTGCCTAAATTATGTAATAAGTGGTAGCAAAGTGTCAAGAAGTACTCATTAAGCTAAAAATTTTCACAAAGGAGACACAATTTCTCTGGAATTTTGTATATCAAGCTATGAATCCAAGAAAGTGTGAAAGTGTTAGTCACTCAGTCATGTCTGTCTCTTTGTGATCCCATGAACTGTAGCCCTCCAGGTTTCTCTGTCCATGGAATTCTCCAGGCAAGAATATTGGAGTAAGCAGCCAGTCCCTTCTCTGGGGGATCTTCATGACCCAGGCGTCGAACCTGGATGTCCCGCATTGCAAGCATATTCTTTACCATCTGAGCCACTAGGGAAGCCCATGAATCCAAGAAATACCAATACCAAAGGCTGCACGTTCTGTGTCCGGGCACTGTTTGGCCTCTCTGGGCTCTGAGCAAGGATATTCTCTCATAGAGCTATTGACAGTGATGTAATCGGGAGTCAGAATTGACATGCCTCCTGCTTGAATATGCCGCCTAATTCTAGAGACCAATTCCATTGGGTAAATACTAGGTATGGCACAAGCTGCAGATTGTTCAGTATTGGGAAAGAAAGAAAGGAAAGAAGGGGGAAAAAAAGGAAGGAAGGAGGAAGGCATCATTTGGTTTTTAATTTTTGTTTCTAGAAGGCAGACATTTGGTTTTGTTGTTGTTGTTCCTTTATTTTTTCAATTATTTATTACATTCGTTTACTCAGCATTGAGAGACTCCTAAATGAAAGTCTGCCCTGGGTATGGATGTTTATATGGGGAGTGGTACAGGAGGATACAGAGATGAATCAAGTATTTTATACTCAAAATGCTTATCATCTAAAAGGAGTTTATCAGTCAGCTTTCAATATGCTGTGCTTTTGTAACAAATGATCCCCAAGTCTCAGTGGGACAACAAAGATTTATTCTTATTTATGCTCATATCACCTGAAGATCAGCTGTCACATTCATTTCATTCTGGAACTCAGCCTGAAACAGTAGCCTTTATCAGGAGCATGCCATTTACGTGTCAGTGGGAAAAGGAGAAAGAAAACTCGGAAAGAAAAAGGAAAAGATGCCCATTAAAGGTTGTGTTCCTATCTATTGGCCAGAGCAAGTCATGTCGCCGAGTGTGTTGGGAAAGGGGCATGAATGTTCTCCCACAGGGAAGCCCTGCATATGGCCACAGTCTGGGGCTTCTGATCCTCTTGCAGTGAGGGCAACAAATAATTGCAAACAATGCAATCAAGCACAGGGAGATAAATACACAATATCAGGTATGTGTACTCTATATAGAATATACCAGACAGTGGGAAATGATGGACATCCCAAAGGCAGGGACATTTCCCTGTTCTGCCACTTAGAAACCAGTCTGACTTTGAACAAGGCACTTAACCTCTCTGAGCCTGTTTCCTTACTTGAAAAGCTAGGATAATTTCATAGCTTTGTAGTAAGGATTGAAATATTCAATTCAAGTTAAATGCTAAACAGAAAGCCTGGCATTCAGTTATCATTAAAAAAAAAAAAATTCTCCTCCTTCTCCTTCATATCCTCTCCTTTCATCCTATCATTTTTGTTATTTCATTTCAGAATTATAGGGAATGCTTTCAGGACATGGCATTTAATCTGAGGCTCAAAATTTGGATAGTATTTGAACAGACAGCAGAAAGATTAACTCTGCACCTCAGTTTTCCCATTTTTAAAATGGGGATAATAATAGTAATTGTGTCTTAGATTTGGAATAAGGTTAAATGAGTTAAAGAAACTGATAAGCACAGTGCCTGGCATATTGTAAACATTATGTAAGTATTTGTTAGATACAAATACACAGGTGAAGACTAAAATTGGGCCAGAGACAGAAAGAATTTTCAGACTGAGAAGATGAGAAAAGCAAGAGCAAGAGAGAACCAGGGGAGGTTTGAGGAATACAAGGGGAAGAGAAAATAAACATGTTTGGTTGTGATGTTACCAAACTGAACTTGGCTCTGCTTGCCTTCCATGCAACAAAGCCAGTTTACAGACACTAGGTTGTGGTAGACAAAGGCACAGCATTTATTTGCAGTCAAGCAAGGAGTATAGGGAACCCATGTTCAAAAGACTCATACTCCCCGGTGGTTTTCAGGGAAGAGATTTTAAAGGCAAATCTGCGGTAAGGGCTGCAGGTTGCATGACTTTCTTCTGACTGGCCGGTGTTGCAGGAATCTCAGTCATCAGTCTTCTAGTTCCAAACAGTGTGAGGTCTCCATGCCTCTGCTCAGCATGAAGTTACCATCCTCCCCATGGTGGGGGCCTTAGGGTGCACTGGGATGACCCAGAGGGATGGTACGGGGAGGGAGGAGGGAGGGGGTTTCAGGATGGGGAACACGTGTCNATCAGTATTTAACTCTCTCCTGTTACTCCAGCCAGTATGAAGCAAATCTCGTCCACTATTGAGCTGATTAAGGAAAACATGGGAGAGTGGAAGAAGTGTGGTAAGCACTTACTATGTAGCTAAATGGTCATTCTGTTCTTTATTTCCCCAATGCCTTCTTACTTGGAGAGATTACTCCAATAAGAGAATAAATTGTTTTTGATTAGATAATCAATGGCTTTATCCCTTGATTGAAGAACCCACTCCAGTACTAGATGTGTATAAGAGACAGGGATTGAAATATTCAATTCAAGTTAAATGCTAAACAGAAAGCCTGGCATTCAGTTATCATTAAAAAAAAAAAAATTCTCCTCCTTCTCCTTCATATCCTCTCCTTTCATCCTATCATTTTTGTTATTTCATTTCAGAATTATAGGGAATGCTTTCAGGACATGGCATTTAATCTGAGGCTCAAAATTTGGATAGTATTTGAACAGACAGCAGAAAGATTAACTCTGCACCTCAGTTTTCCCATTTTTAAAATGGGGATAATAATAGTAATTGTGTCTTAGATTTGGAATAAGGTTAAATGAGTTAAAGAAACTGATAAGCACAGTGCCTGGCATATTGTAAACATTATGTAAGTATTTGTTAGATACAAATACACAGGTGAAGACTAAAATTGGGCCAGAGACAGAAAGAATTTTCAGACTGAGAAGATGAGAAAAGCAAGAGCAAGAGAGAACCAGGGGAGGTTTGAGGAATACAAGGGGAAGAGAAAATAAACATGTTTGGTTGTGATGTTACCAAACTGAACTTGGCTCTGCTTGCCTTCCATGCAACAAAGCCAGTTTACAGACACTAGGTTGTGGTAGACAAAGGCACAGCATTTATTTGCAGTCAAGCAAGGAGTATAGGGAACCCATGTTCAAAAGACTCATACTCCCCGGTGGTTTTCAGGGAAGAGATTTTAAAGGCAAATCTGCGGTAAGGGCTGCAGGTTGCATGACTTTCTTCTGACTGGCCGGTGTTGCAGGAATCTCAGTCATCAGTCTTCTAGTTCCAAACAGTGTGAGGTCTCCATGCCTCTGCTCAGCATGAAGTTACCATCCTCCCCATGGTGGGGGCCTTAGGGTGCACTGGGATGACCCAGAGGGATGGTACGGGGAGGGAGGAGGGAGGGGGTTTCAGGATGGGGAACACGTGTCTACCTGTGGCAGATTCATGTTGATGTATGGCAAAACCAACACAATATTGTAAAGTAATTAACCTCCAATTAAAATAAATAAATTTATATTTAAAAAAAAACACAAAGATATGAATCGGGTATATCCCTTGAGGAGGAACTATTTATTGCCACCCTATTTTTGTTGTTGTTGATAGCTATTCCTCTGTTTCTGCATTCTTTCACTTCCCTAGTTAATAGCTGTTTAGATCTTGCCTTTAGAACTTAGGGAGGGCCTGCCAACAAGAAACAGGGGACATGGAAAGGTTTTTATACCCAGGAGGGCCCCGCAGGTCCTATTGAGTTTTAGTCTCACAGTGTGTATGAAGTCAAGTGTCATAGACGATGGGGCTGAAGAGGGGCCTGAGCATTGGGACTTTACTCTGTAGGCAGGGAGGCACAGAGCTGTGCTTCAGAAAGATCAGTGTTGTCCGTGTAAGACAGGCAGGAGTATCAAAGATGAGAGCCAGGAATGCACAGGAGAAGGATGCTGTAGACCTTAGTGGAGTTCAAAGACACCCACCCTCGGACAGTGCCAGAGAACACAGAGAGAAAGGGCCACTGTTGAGGGGGCATGGAGGTTCAACAGGCCTGGGGCTGGACAGATGGGAACTGGGTGGCAAGGTGGGTGAGCAGGTGTGGATAGGGAAGAGACAATAAAATTTCTTTAAAAAGCAACTTGGAAGTGGGTGTTAAGATGCTGCCTATGAATATTGTCACCCAGATTTCTCTCCAAGTCCTAAACAAGAACAGCTGTACTGAAGAAGTTTTAATCAGGAGACTGGGAAGGGACCCAGGCAGTGGGAGAGGAAAGGCAGACTGGGCAGAAGGGTTGAAAGTGGAAAACTGGGGAGAAGAGAGCAAGATCTAGGATAAACCCAGGCTAGAGGTGCAGAAAGGAAAGTGGGACTATGCCATCTTCTAAGATCCCAGCCTTTTTTATGTCTCTAGTGTATTACCCAGTGAAATACAGACTTCTAATAAACGATGGACAATATGATAATAATTTTTGTTAAAAAAGAAATAATAGGTATTCCTAGTCATAGGAAAAGATAAAAGGATATATACTTAATTTTAGCAGTGGTGAAATCATAGATGATTAAAATTTTTTACCCTTTGTTTCCTAAATTTTTCTGCATTCACACACATTAGTTTTATAGGATAAATTTTAAATAATAGCTTCTATAAACAAGAAGAAAGAAAGGGATAAAGGAACTATCCCTCCATAAAGAACTTAAAATTTTTATGTATACACACACAATTTATGCTATTGTTTTGTAACACTTAGAACATATACTCTAATAAAAACAGATGTGCAAACAATCTTTTGGCAAGCAACACGTTCAAAGATTGGGGGCTGCCTGCAGCTGATTACATTGCCAGTGTGTCAGAACCAGGGTTTTAAGTTCAAAATGCTTGCTAACAGAAATCATTACAATACACAGGCTAGGTTGGAGGGAAATACCGGCCTAAAATTTGGATACATTTAAAAGAAAATGTTTCAATGTGTTTATATTCCAACTGAGCCTCAAAGAGGTAACCTTTCAACTTAAGAGTCATTTTGGACAACAGTTCTTGAAATTGTCTTGTATATAAAACCCAATTGGTTGTGACTATTGAAAAATGTTACTTTTTTCTTGTAGCCAGAATATGTAGCAAATGAGAGTTCCCTAAGTGATTTGGCAAGAAATTAATCTTTAGATTGTTTTAATATGGGATCTGAATTGTTTTGCCTTCCACCCACCTTTCTTTGATTCTTGTTAAAGGTAGACTGAAAATATTTCCTTCAAGGAAGGTTTGAAGATTAAGTCCTCCCTACCTCTGAAAGAGAAGCATTTGATGGGTCTTTGATGTCTCAAGGGAATTGGGGTTTATACAAAAAAGTGGAGTGACTTGTCAGTGTAGTTTGTAGATAAGGACTTTTCCTGAGTCAGAAAGGTGTTCCTTAGGGCCACAGGAATAAAGAAGTCAGTGGGTCTGGGACGATGAGGAAAGGGACCTTTCTCCTTGTCAGTGTTCTGGGAGTTGGCAGGTTTCCAGAAGGAATGGCTAGAGAAACAGGACCATAGGTCTAAGCTTTTCCCAAAAAAAAAACGGCTTTGAAGGGAACAGACAAAAGGGTCCAGTGATCTTCCCAGGGACAACCAGGATGACCATGTTATTTATAACTATCTCTATTCCTCCCTGCTTTTAAGCCTTGGCCCTGCTTTAGATCCTAGAGCCTGTAAATACCCCTGACTTGGAAAGGAAGGCCCAAGAACATCTAAAGTTACATTTTTAATAGATCCTGGCAAGATGTAGGCTTGGATTTGAAATTAGATAACATCAAAGATAATATATTTCTTGGACATCTGAGTTTGAGGATTGAGTACAATATTGGATAAAGGGATGATCCAGTGATTTACTCTTTGGATTGTGCACACTATTTATGAAGATTTAGAATGACACAAATGTAGCATGACTGCTCAGTTCCCATTTTGGACTGAGGCACTCGTTCTCTCAGCTTCCAGTGAGATGCTAAAGGAGCGTAGCTGTGATTCTTTCTGGGAATTGCCCTCTGCCAAAGGAAGCAGCCTTGCCCTCTGCTCACAGGTAGCCTGAGTCTAAAGATGAATCCATGCAAGGACACAAAGATGCTCCTTGATACCTCAATTTGTGGTAATTCTGAAGGGCCATTTCAACTCCAGAGTTCCCAGTGGGATCAGCTGAGGCCTCTGTCACAGAGGTATCACAGTTCAGCTCCTCCCGTGGCCCAAGCCTGCTACCCTCACCTGCCTACAAACGTTCTCAAGTTCATTCCCCAGTGAACTTACTACATGCAAATCTCTATCTCAGATTCTGAAGGTGTCTCCAGGAAACCTGACTTGCTACAGCAAATTACTCTAGTCCTTTCCCATTAAACAAATACAGTAGTTTTAGCTTTTCCCAAAGACAGATACTTCTAACAACCAGACATCTCGTCTTTGTATTTATTGAAGAGTAGATTTTGATACAAATTTTTCTTCAATGAGAAGAATTCTTAAGTTGTCTTAAGAAATAAGAAATGGGACAAAAGTAAAAATTGTCCAAGACTTCTTTCTCTTATGGACACATGCCAGAACTGTTTTTTGGAAGCTCATTTTTAGCTTACGTTAGTTGCCATTGACAAAAATGCCAAATACCGAAGAAATGTAATAAGACATATGAACTAATAAAATGTTGATTTATAACATTTTTAAATCTCCCTATAGTTTAAAAAGGATCATGTCTTCATTAATTGTTCTTAGAGATCAGTATTTAACTCTCTCCTGTTACTCCAGCCAGTATGAAGCAAATCTCGTCCACTATTGAGCTGATTAAGGAAAACATGGGAGAGTGGAAGAAGCGTGGTAAGCACTTACTATGTAGCTAAATGGTCATTCTGTTCTTTATTTCCCCAATGCCTTCTTACTTGGAGAGATTACTCCAATAAGAGAATAAATTGTTTTTGATTAGATAATCAATGGCTTTATCCCTTGATTGAAGAACCCACTCCAGTACTCTTGCCTGGAAAATCCCATGGACAGAGGAGCCTGGCAGGCTACAGTCCATGGGGTCCCTAAGAGTTGGACATGACTGAGACTTCACTTTCACTTTTCACTTTCATGCATTGGAGAAGGAAATGGCAACCCACTCCAGTATTCTTGCCTGGAGAATCCCAGGGACAGAGGAGCCTAGTGGGCTCCTGTCTATGGGGTTGCACAGAGTCGGACACGACTGAAGCAATTTAGCAGCAGCAGCAGCAGCATGATAAGTGAAACACAGATCTTTAAAAAGAGTACCTTGTTATCAGGTTATAATGGATGAGCATGAATATTGGCAGATTCCTGAGCTTTATGAATAAAATCTTTGAAATGTAAGAAATATTTGATTGGATTCTCCTAGGTTTTTTTTTTTTTTTTTAAGATTCTCCCTCCTTGTTACTCTTCCCATTTACCCCTTAGGAAGCAAGCAGGCCTACTTGAAATAATCATCTAAATATTCATTTTTATCGTAGACAACCTGAGTTGGACATGTGTTTCCAAGGAGTAATGCCAACAAAACTAAATTTTAATGACTTGAACTATATCATCCAGTCAAAAGAATGAAAGCAAGTTGATCGAGTTTTCATTCTCGGGTTCACCTTTTTAAAATACTTCTTATTTAGAGTACCTAAATCTGTAGCCTGAAACCACACTGATATGCTCCCTGTGCTACTACTAGCTATTTATACATAGCTTATAAATAATGAAGTAAAGCCACTTTATCATTAACTGGCTTATGTCCAATAGCCTCAGTTACTCTTCTCTTATTCCACTTGATATTGTTAGCATTGCTTATCCTTTGCCCACTATGTTTCATGGTCTCCAGTTCACAGGAAAGCAACCATCTGTGAAGGAGATGGAATACTCTAGAAAAAACTGAAAAATTAGGAATTCTGGGCTCTGATGCTGATTTGGATGCCTCATTTTACTAGCTCTCAGCTTGTTTTCTCATCTGTAAAGCAAAAGTATTGCCAGGCTTTTTTTTTTTTTTTTTTTCTGGCACTGAAATTATGCAAGCTTAATACATTTTAGAAATGCATCAGTCTGTGGTTTATATATAGTTAAATTATTAAGGGTGAAAATGGAAAGTGATTTTTTTTTTTTTTTTTTTAGCTACATCATAATGATGATTATACTGAGAGGTCCTGAGACCAATCCCTAGGTTTGAAGATTCACTTGGAGGAGTCACAGGACTCTATGGAGTTGTACTCAGGTCTGTGATTTATTATAGTAATAGGAAACCAAACTCAGTTGGCAAGAGAAAAGGCACATGGGTAAGTCCAGGGAAACCATGTGTACACTTCCAAGGAGTCGTGTGACTTCCCCCAAGAAGGCACACAGGATGCGCTAATTCCCTTGAACAGGTGTGACCATGCGTGTAAAATGTTGTCAGTCAGGGAAACCTGTTAGAGACTCAGTGCCCAGGGTTTTTACTGGAGGACTTTCACAGAGGCAGCCACAGATTCCAGCCTCCCAGAGGGAAGGCAGGTGTTCAGCCTAAACTGTATGGTCTGTACAAACAGTTTAAATATAGTGAGCCCCTCATAGTTAATGATGGTGAGAACTGCTATGTGTCCTCCTCCAAATTTACCTGTTGAAACCAAATGCCCAGTCAGTGGTATCTGGAGGGCAGGCCTGTGAGAAGTGCTTAGGTCATGAGGGGAGAGCTTAGGTCATGAATGGAAGCAGTGCTTCTGTAGAAGTGGCCCAAGAAAGATTCCTTGCCCCCAGGGAAGACACCTGTCTAGGGAGCAGCCGATCCCATGGTCCTAGACCTGTGAGAAATGACCGCTGTTTATAAGCCACCTTGTCTCTGGCATTTGGTAATAGAAGCCCAAACAAGACAGGAGCCCTCCTGAAATCTAAGTTCCGAGACCCCAGGCAAGGGTCAACCTTGTAGGCAGGCCTTTCAAAGGACACCAATCAGACCTGCTATCTTAGCTATTTTCTGCATGGTTATACAGTATGTTCATTTCTTAAGTCACTCTTGAATATAGCCCTTGTATATTACCTGAGTTATGCAAAAAACAGTATTAAGGAAGATAATATTTTTGCAAATAAGTTTAATTTTTTCCATTAGTAAGTTAAAATTTTCATTTAAGAAAACTTGAAAAATATAAAAAGAAGAAAAATGTAGCAATTTATGAACATAATTTCTAAGGATAATTACTTCTAGATAACCACCTTCCAAATATTTTGAACATGATTATCTCAGTGCCTATTTAAATTACACTGTTCTTCTCATTTTTATCTTACAATATAGAAAATTTGCATATTATTTCAAAACATCTTGCAGACATGGTTTGTAATGATTATTCCATTGTATCATAATTTACATAATCAGTGCCCCTTTTGCCATTTTTGAGTATCATAAATAATGAACTTCTTCATGCACAAAATGCTTTCTGTATTAAGAATAATTTCTCTGGATGAATTCTCAGAATGGATTCATTATGCCAAAGGTTATAAACTTTTAAAAGATTTTTATTATCCCTTGCCAAATGACTCTCCGAGAATTGTAAAATTTGGGTATCTACTAACTGAGTATTTCTCTAAAATGAAATGATGCTTTCATTTGTTTTTTTTGTTTGTTTTTTTCAGTGTATTTGTGGTATGTTTTTCCCTTTCATTTTTTTCCCCCACTGACTGCCTATATTTTCTAATTATCTTACTACTAGGGCATTCCTTTGGGCAAACGCCCAGCATTTATAAATCTCCTCTTTAAAAAAGCAAAAATGTTACCTAGGAATCTTCATCATGCATTATTACAGTCTAACTCACTTGTTTCCTGAGCAAATAGGACACAAGTTCTTCAGGTTTTGACTGACAGGCAGGGAAGAGGAAGAAAGAGTCTGGAATACAGAGATACTCTTCTGTAAGGGGGTTGGATGATCCATGGGATGGTGCAGTGGGCCCTGAGTAAGTGTGAGGCTGAAAAATGGGTTATGGGTTCTGAAATACAACAGTTAGAAAGATAACAAAAGATCCAAAATAACCTTTATTGCTGTCTTGCTCCAGAACAGATCTGACTCTAATAAGTACCAGGAAGTTGTGCAGTTAAAAGAAACTAGGTTTGTGTTGCGTTGCATGCTAAGTCACTTCAGTCGTCTCTGACTCTTTTTGACCCTATAGACTATAGTCCATCAGGCTCCTCTGTCCTTGGGATTCTGAGGGCAAGAATACTGGAGTGGGTTGTCATGCCCTCCTCCAGGGGATCTTCCCAACCCAGGGATCAAACCCATGTCTCATGTCTCCTGCATTGGCAGGTGGGTTCTTTACCACTAGTGGCACCTGGGAGACCCATAGGTTTGCATTAGATAGGTTAAATTGGAGTTCTCAGGCCAGTGTTGGCTAACTGGGAGCTCTTGAGCAAGTCACTTCATCTCCAGCCCTCAGTTCCCTGTTTGGTAAAAGGAGGTAATAGAATTCAGCAAACCTCCCTTGTGAGGCAGCTCTAGGAATTGTGTTCAAATTCAGTAATTAATGTTTGTGGAATCACTTGTGTGTACCAGGTCCATGGGGTACATGGCAATGATAGGAGAGAATATCCTTTAGGAACAAGTCCAACTGTGTCTTAATATTTGCTCTGGTTTGTTTTTATGTTTTTTCAAAAACTCATGTATTCAAATTAACAAAACGTAAACCTCCTAATAAATGAATGATAGTGAAGTTTAATCAGACAGTGTGCTTCAGAATAGTACATGTGTTTATGTGTGTGTATTTAAACATCACCGCAATTTTCTAAAATGTGTATGTAAACAATTTAGAAAATATAGAAAATTATAAAAAAACAAAATCTCATCTCCCAAAGTCAGTCATCATTAATAATTACTAACTTCCTTACAGTATTTTTTCTATTAAAATTTTAAATCATTGGTATGTTTTTTGACAACATAATGAAACAGAAGTAGTATTTTATTTTAGATTCATACAGAGCTTGTTAAATCTTGTCTCTGCCACCTCCTAGCTATGCCATTTTAGCAAAGTTACTTAGTTCTACTGAGCCTCACTTTCCTATTCCTTAAAATGAAGACAGTGATACCTATTTTTCAAGTCAGGATTCATTAAAAATAGCAGGCATAAAGAATTAAGGTGCATACATGGACTTTTCTGGCTACCCAGTGATTAGGACTCTGCTTCCACTGCAAGGGGCATAGGTTCGATTCCCGGTTGGGGAACTAAGATCCCATGTGCCACCTGGCAAGGTCAAAGGAACAAACAGAAAAAAGAAAAAGAACTAAAGTGCACACACATCAATGTGCAGAAACTGTCATGTGCATGGACCTATATACCATACCTAGTTCAAATTATTTATAAATAGTGTGGCAAATAAATTTTGTATGTAATAGATAATGAAGCTTATATCCATCAACTAACAAATGTGCACATGGGGATACTTTCCTAGCAATGATAGTTCTGTTGTAAATATTTAATAAAACAATAAAGTCTGGCAGAGCCATCTCCATGTTGAATTGCTGGAGGTCAGAGGCTCGGCTGTCTGCACATAAAGGGGAGGCAGTGTAATTATAAAAGACTTCACCTGTCTTTAATTGCTAAGGGCATATTGGAAACATCAATTTTATTTGGATAAGATTTATTTCCTGATTTCTTCCAAGAGGATTAAAGGATATGGGAATTTTAGTACAACTTAAGATCAGAGGCAAAATAGTTGAACAGAACCATTCCTCTGATTGCTCGGCATTTGTTGAGCATCTTCTACATGCTGGGAGCTCTTGATAGAGTACCAAAGGAACCAAGGCAAATGAGACTTCTCTCTCCTCAGGAGAACTCCCAAGTTGGGAAAACGTTTCTCAAACTACTGGCTGAAGACCCTTTGTGTAGAATCACCCAAGGGACTTCTAAAAAATGAAAAAAGGAAGATTGCTCATCCCCTGCCCAGAGGCCTCTCCTAATGCAGCACGTCTGGGAGTCTCCCCTAGTCCCCATTTCTCTAGTTGATGGGCATACATGCTTGGGTTTGAGAGCTTGCAGAGGGGAAGCAGACTTAGCAGCTGTAGTGGTGGTCCAGTGTAGTCATCGACTGGGCAGAAAGTGGGAGATCAGAAATGGAAGCAGCAGATCTGCATTCAGTTGCTGACTAACTAGGAGCTTGATGGAGACTTCCCATCTCTCTAAGCCTCAGTCTATTATTGGTGGTTGTTGTTGTTCAGTTGCTAAATCGTGTCTGACTCTTTGTGACCCCATGGACCGCAGCATGCTCCTCACTATCTCCCAGAGTTTGCCCAAGTTCAACTCATGTTTATTATTGGTGCAATAGTTCTACTGCTGCCTACCCCAGAGTAGCATTGTGTTAAATTCTTACCTTCTGTAAGAAAATGCTTAATGTGCTGACTCATTTGTAGGAGATGCCTAAGCAGTGGTAGCCATCACTGTCACCTGCCCAGGAGGCAAATGACATCACACTATAACCTTAGTCTGCTTTGGCACCAGCTGGATCCCAGAGGCACAACACAGCCATTCAGGGACCAAGATCATCTGAAGCTTTAACAAAATTCCTGCCTCTGGAGTCTGGCCATTAACCTACAACAGCTAAAGGTTGAATTAACTGAGACCTGATTAGGAAAAAAGAGGTCTTGCTCTCTTTCCTTCCCTCCTTTCCTGCCTCCCCTCCCTGCTCTCTCCCCATTCCTACTCAGTGGAAATGATGTTTCACCCCCAGAACACTGCAGTGGCAGAAACCTGTTACCAGTTTTCAGATCCTCAAATGGCAGACGGATGCAGCCTGCAGCCTCTCCCTCCATCCAAGATGTCTTCATCTGTCCCCCCAGGACCCCAGCAAAATGCTTTTGGCAAACACAGGAGGAAAGGATAAAAATTAACTATAAGGTGCTGCATTTGTAGGGCCCTTTATGGCTTTGGATGTGTAATGATGGTTTAATGGCAGTCAAGAGACAGGTAATTAGGAGCAATCCAGTCTGATCACCCTTGTACATAGCCCCAGATAGCTCCTCAACACTCCCGAAACCTTGTTTGCTTTCTCCGAGCCAGAAATCCCACAAGGTCTGTACACTGCCAGCTGTCAAGCTAACGAACTGCCAGCGCGTTCCTGAATGGGAGGGCTCAGCCTGGCGAGGCTCCCCTAGAAGCTGGCGCTGTCTTCGCCCGCATGATTGCCTTTATCTAGCTGGTGCAGGAGCCACTCCTAATCATGCTGCTGCTGGCCTCCAAGGGTCAAACAGGGGACCATCACTACCTAAACAAATGAGGAGGATGTCACCTTTGGGGGAGACTGATAAGCAGTTGGCAGGCAGGCCACGGGGTAGAGAAGGCGCCAGCAGCCAGCGATCTTCAGAGGCTGTAAATACATTACACTCTCAGCAGGGAGACGGGCAATATAGGCACCGAGAGGCCTTTGTTTAATGAGCTGTCAGAAAGCAGGCATGAAATTATGTTTGAAAACATGTGCAAGCTGCAGAGACAGAGCGGGGGCCTGTAAATGGCCCTCTTCCTTCGTGGTGGATGTTTAGAGCATCTTATCAGTCTGAGAACTGTCATAGGATGAAAGCTATCATTAGCAAACTAATGGTGTTTGAAAGCTACAAATTTTTCTCTCTCTTCTCCGGTTTTGACTTAAATGGATTATAGGAAAAAATCTTAATGGTTTTTTTTTTTTTTTCCTTTCCTTGGGATTTTGGTAAACATGCAAATTGGAAGAGAACCAAAAACAAACCACAAAAAAGTGTCTCTGGAAGAACAAGTGAAACAGTTATACTTCAAGTCTCTGCTCAGAACAACCACCTTATATTCTTTCCAATTCTGTTGAGACTCCATTCAGAGAACTCTAATGTAACTCCAGCCACCATTTTATTTCAATCAGGCCCATAAAAGAAAACATAAATACGAAATAGATTGCTTTCCTATAACCGGAGCATTAGAATTAGTGGGTAGGTATAATATCACTTCTACCACATCAGCTGTCAAAGAGTAGAAAATAATTTTCCAAAGACTTGAAATTATCCTTGTGGGTCACATGGCTAGAGTTTATTTCTATTAAGGGTGAAACTTAAAGACTTTTAAAAAATAGCTGTCAAGACGGAGAGGCATCACTGATTCAGAGCATATTTGGGCTTCCGTTCTTAAATTCTGAAATGATGCATGAAAGCTTGGCTGCCATGCAAGGGTCTTTTACCTTTAGTGCCTCTCCCATCTCCAGTCAACCCAGGCAGCCAAACAGGACTTTGCAAGACCTCTTTCCCATTAAAAGGCTCAAGACTACACTGAAGCTGCTGCAGAAGAAGTGGTCACATGCACAGGGACCTTACGTTCACAGACTGAATGTAAGAAAAAGCGAAAGAAAAAGAAAAAGAGAAGAGAAAGGCCTCAGTAGGAAACAATAAAGTTAGATTGAAAAGGTAGAGAGACAAAGGATAGAGAAACAGAAACACAAATAAAAAGAAAGAACCAGGCAGAAATAAAGACTTTTTGATTCATACCAAACAGTGATAACTGACATTCATACGACAATTTGATGAGACCCAATTCCTGTCTTTATGCTTTTTCCCCATTTGCAAATGGGAAATGCAAAAGCAATATGCCTGAAGTCAGGCAGGACAAGTAAGAGTCAGCAATGGGCCCTGATTTGGGCCCCCCAGGGCCCACATTCCTTCCCACTCCAAATAATCTTGATTTGTGGTGCTGGAGAAGACTCTTGAGAGTCTTTTGGACTGCAAGGAGATTAAACCCATCAATCCTAAAGGAAATCAACCCTGAATATTCATTGGAAGGACTGATGCTGAAGCTGAAGTTCTAGTACTTTGGCCACCTGATGCAAAGAACCTACTCATTGGAAAAGAGCCTAATGCTGGGAAAGATTAATGACAGGAGAAGAAGGGGGGTGACAGACAAAGAGATGGTTGGATGGCATCATTGACTCAATGGACATGAGTTTGAGCAAACTTTGGGAGATAGTGAAGGACAGGGAAGCCTGTCCACGAAGTCTTGGGGTAGGACACAATGTAGCGACTGAACGGCAACAGTAGCAAGATTGAAACGCTTGTATTGAATTTATTATTAAAAATAAAATTTGAATGGACATTTGTCAAATCAGATGTTTTTTCACCATTTATGGGGTTGATCATATGATTTTCCTGCTGAAATCTATTATTATGGCTAATAAATCAATAGATGTCCTGAAACTGAAGCCTCTTTGAAAGATGACCCAATCTCAGTGCTTCCGTTTTCTCTCCTCTTTTCACACAAACCCCCTCCAGTCAGGATTTGGACACTAACACCCACCAAACTTGTGCTTGTCGGTATCATCAGTGCCCTCCCTGTCGCTAAATCCAAATGTCAATCCCCATCAAAATCCACCTGTCAGTTGTCACAGTTAATTGCTCCCTCCCCATGGAAGTGATTTCTTCACTTGCCCTCTAAGACACTGTATACTTCATTTTCCTTCAGCCCCACTTGCTGTTTCTTCTCAGTCTCCTTTGCTGGATCCTCTATTGCTTGATAACCTCACAGCTTTGAAGCGCCCCAAGGCTCAGCCCATGAATATCAATCTCTTCTCCTCTCTCTATACTCACCCCCTTGCAGATTCTCTTCAGTTCCATGGCTTTTAGTAGCATCTAACTGCAAATGATTCTCTAACGTATATCTCCAGTCATGACCACGCCCCTTAGCAACAGCTCATATATTTACCTGTCAGTGCTGTCTCTCCACTCAGATGTCTAATGAATATCTGGATTATCATGTCCCAAACTGAAGTTCTCATCTTCTTCATGTACAGAACTTGCTCTACATGTAGGCTTTGCCTTCTCGGGTGATGGAGTTTACTGTGCTGGTATCTAATGGACCTTCATTAATTAGAAAGCATGGATTTTTGTGCCAAGATGAGTGTTTACTACAGCTATAAGACAGGATGGCTTGTCCAGAAAGCTGGAGTCTGTCTCCATATTATAAGATCCTTTAAAGTATGAGCTAACCTTCATATATAGGGTTATTATATTACTTCTTTTTAAGTTCCACTATAATACTTTGACCTACAAAAGAACCCATCCTTGTACATTTGGGGACTGTTCTCTTTCCTAATTAAAGTCAGATGGTCGGCTTGTAGGGTTTGGGTTTTCGTCTTTTTCCTGTCTTCCTGAGCTGCCTCTTAACAGCTGTGGTGCACTGCCAACGAGTTATCAGTGGACAGACATGAGGTTGCTTTACGATGTTAAACGACATATTACAGCGCTTCTTCTACAGACTACAAAAGCTGGACCTCTTGGACAACACTAAATCTTGTGCAAGAGTTATCCTTTTAAAAAATACATGTTGATTTCTAAAATATAGCTGCACGATGCTTTTTGGCCATTTTCCTAATGTGTGCTCTATTTCATGACCAGTGTTTTCATAGAATTGGATGATTTCCTTGGTCTCCTTTTTTTGACAACAAACAACAACAGCAAAAAATTATATCTGACCTTAAATGCTGGAATGGAGAAAACATTAAAAAATAGCTAATTTAAAAATAATGCCTACCAGTGTAGTAACTGATTCAGGCAAGTCATCAACAGATGCTTAAACTGCTTGATAATATATGACATGATCTCAAATTATCATCATATAGATTAATTGTTCATTACAATGGAGAGACTATTGGTTAGAAAGTGTCATCTAACCATCTAAGCATTTCCAATAACATGTTAGACCATCATTATATGCCTTCTGATGTGATGGGGGAGTATATAAAGTCACTTATTTGGTACACTTAACAAAAATGTTTTACTTGAATATAATCATGAGTAAACAAAATACAGCAATAATGGTTCTGTGGTTATGCAGAAAGAAGTCCTTGTTAGAAGATGTTTAGAGTTGAAATATCATAATAAGCACAACTCACTCCAAAGGGCTCATTAGTGATAGAGAATGAAAGAGAGAAAAAAGAGAGAATGTGGTAAAATATTGACAGTTGTTGAATCTAGGTGAAGGGCCATAGATGTTATAGTCTTTCAAAAGTTGCTGTAGGTTTGAAGTTTTTCAAAATAAAAAGTTGGAAAAAAG
This sequence comes from Neotragus pygmaeus, assembly GCA_006410875.1. Lineage (NCBI taxonomy): Eukaryota > Metazoa > Chordata > Mammalia > Artiodactyla > Bovidae > Neotragus > Neotragus pygmaeus. The sequence goes on from SJYV01020496.1 coordinate 1,930,438, forward strand.
TAATAAATTAGTGGTTCCGTGAAGGGAAGATATCAGTTGTTACAGTCATATATCTCTGTAACTGGCTCTCGAGGCAATATTTCACTGAAATTTATTAAAAATGACAGAGGATAGGTCTATTTGAAAACTCTTGCAACTCTTTTTTTTTTTCTTTTTCAGAATCATAAACTAAACTGCTATTAAAACTGAAGATGTTATTTGTGGTAGAGTAATAACGAACATAGTCAACCAGCTACTTAGTCTCTCAAATTAATAGGTTCATTCGCTCTTTTTTTTTTAATTGGAGGAAAATTCCTTTACAATGTTGTGTTGGTTTCTGCCATACAATAATGCAAGTCAGCCATAATTATACATATATCACCTCCCTCTTGAGCTCTCTCCCCCTATCCTATCCCTCTAGGTCATCACAGAACTCACTCTTAATTCTCCTCCTTCACTCCCCTGTCCTCAAATCTAGCCAACCAGTCACCAGCACCAAGGATGCTGCCTAGAGTATCTCCTGAGTCTGGCTTCTTCTCTCCATGCATATGTCAGGCACCACGTGACCACCGGGACACCCCCTGTCTGTTAGCATGCTACTCCTCTGCATGGAAACACCTTCTTTCCCTTCTCTCTCAGGCAACTCCCTCCTCCTTGTTCAGGATCACTCTGGGGGGCACCTCCTTTGTGAATTCAGGGATGGTTTGTTGCTCCATCTCCTGGTTCCCACTGCATTTTGTTTTCCTCAAAACATGTTTCCTAGGGACCTGTGTTGTGCTCCGACCAGGTGTTCTGCTGCCTTTCCACCGGACTGTAACTCACGCACCTCTGCAACGTGCACACAGATGGTGTTTAATAAATGCTTGTAGCGTTCATGAAGGAACAAGTGAAGACATGATTAGCTAAATGTAAACTAAGATAGAAAACCTCATTTTAACTAAGAGACAGTTCCTAAGGTTATACTGATCCAAGTTGTACATCTAATCTGTTGTAACATTTTTAAAGGTTTCTAAGGGAGTTGAGGTATGGCCAATTCAGTGCACAGTGAGATGGTAGAAGGTAGTCATTTTGAATACTGGATTTTATAAAAATAACTGTACAACTGAAAAGATTCTAGAAAGGAATTATTGTGAAGAGTGAATCTTAGGGAAAATAGAGTTGTCTGCATGTTGAAGTCTGAAAGAGTAAAGGATGGAGAAATAAGGCCAGCTATCTTCAAGAGATGGTAATGAACAGGGAGGCCTTGGCATGCTGCAATTCATGGGGTCGCAAAGAGTCAGACACGACTGAGCGACTGAACTGAACTAAACTGATAGCGATGCTAGATATTGGCCCCCTTCCCCAGCTCAAGCCTCTGAGGTCATATCCCATTGCTGTCCAGGAGAATGTATGTCAGGATGTATCTGGAGTAGTCACTGGAAATGGGTGGTCTCAGTGTGTCCCTTTTAGAAACCATTTAGTGGTGACAAGAAGCAGAATTTAAGCACTGTCACTCACTCTGGTTTAATGTTTTAATGCATCTGGTGAAAACTCAGTTTGCTAATGAAAAGTAACAATTTCCAGAGGCCTTCTTCAGCATCTTGTGTAGCAGCACATAAAGGCATCAGAAAAGGGGGCAAATGGGAATCAAAACTGTCATGCTAAGTCGCTTCAGTCGTGTCCAAATTTTTGCAACCCTATGGACTGTAGCCCACCAAGCTCCTCTGTCCATTGGATTCTCCCGACAAGAATACTGGAGTAGGATGCCAAGGCCTCCTCCAGGGTATCTTCCCAGCCCAGGGATCAAGCTTCTTACGTCTCTGTCTCTGCGTTGGCAGATGAGTTCTTTACCACTAGTGCCACCTACAAGGGAGAAAATGTGAATCAAAGCCATATCTAACATTAAATTTCACTTACAATATGAATGGATTTTAAAATGAAGAGGGGTGGGGAGTTATGGTTTAATGGGTTTCAGGTGATAAAAATGTTCTCGAGATGGATGGTGGTGATGATTGCATAACAACATGAAGGTACTTAATGTCACTGAAATGTACAGTTAAAAATAGTTACAATGGTAAATTTTGCGTTCAGTGTATTTTACCCACAATTTTAAAAGATGAAGGGGAAAGTATGTTTAGTTAAACTGGGATATTTTTAGCTTTGTCAAACTACAAGACCTTTGAAAAGTTCTTTGGGAAATTCTGAGGGACCATGCTGCTCAGCACCTGAGTTCTTATTGTTGGACTTCAGTTCATTTCATGCCAGACGGATGCGTGATGTTCGGAGATAAGATGGGCTGGGCTTATATGGTAAACTTTCAGCTACATGGAGATATGGTTCAACAACATCAGACGTATGAGAAACATCATGTCTCCTTGAAAGGATCCCGACTCTTCTCAGCTCAAGCTTCTTGGTCTGTGACAGGCAGCCGCACGTTCAACTCTTCTTCTCATTACTCCTGTCTTGTTCATATAACTGACTCTGAAGCACCCCTGGCAGACTTGAGGTTCAGGAAAGAGGAGTGTGCCAGATGTGGGGTACATAATTTTGTAAAATACTGAATGGATGTCTGTGTGTGCATGAGGTAGGTGCTTAATAAAAGTTTTTTTTGTTTGTTTGTTTTTGTTTTTTTTACTTGAGGTCTAAAAATATAAACCTGACTTCTTCAGATCCTCTTCCTGTGTTTAAGGATTTGTTGATATGACATCTTTGCTGGTAGCACTGGTATTGTGTTGAGAGAAGTCTGAAAGCCAATAGAGTATTGTAAAGTAAAATTTAAAAAATAAATTAATTAATTTAAAAAAAGTTATTTTTTAAAATAGTATTCACTTTTAGAACATTTAGAACAAGTCTCTCCTCTCTTCCTTTAGATTTGTCCAACTTTTTCTCCCGATTAAAATTGTTTATCTGGACTCTACATGTCCTTGCAGACCCTGCCCCTTTAATGTGTTCCTGGGGTTGCACTGAGATAATACACATGAAAACGAAGACCTTAAAGGCCTCGAGTCATCAGCAGACACCGGGGCCTAATCGCTCCTTTGCTATTGAATGGATGCAAAAGGAGGCCTGAGGATGCGTGTGAGTGTGCATTTTTCTTGGAAGGACAAGTGGCATGCTCTCCATCAGAGTCTAGTCTTATAGACATAATACAGTGGTTTCTCTCAACAAGGGCTTTCTAGTGTTTCCCTGACAGCAATGTCTTCAAGCTGACAAAGCATTGTCTTCGGGCCAACAGCACTGTAGTCTCTAACCACACTTTCCTTTCCTCTCTTCTCAACATTTTGAGCACAGACCCCCCTATACCTTTGATGGCCTCTGAGACCACATTTCTTCTGCTGCAATGGCAACATTCCCTGATGTACTGATATTTAATCTGTTGCTGAGGGCTTCCCTGATAGCTTAGTCGGTAAAGAATTCGCCTGCAATGCAGGAGACACCAGTTTGATTCCTGGGTCAGGAAGATCCGCTCGAGAAGGGATAGGCTACCCACTCCAGTAATGTTGGGCTTCCCTTGTGGCTCAGCTGGTAAAGAATGGGCCTGCAAAGTGGGAGACCTGGGTTCGATCCCTGGGTTGGGAAGATCCCCCGGAGAAGGGAAAAGCTACCCACTCCAGTATGCTGGCCTGGAGAATTCCATGAACTGTACAGTCCCTGGGGTTGCAAAGAGTTGGACATGACTGAGCACCTTTCACTTTCACTGTTAGAGCACCACCACTGATAATGATAATAGCTTCCTTCTGTGCAGCAGGTATGTTGCATACACACATTTCAATGATCACACAATCATTGATCACAATCACATAATGAAATGATCACATGTCAATCTTGAGAGGTAAGGTAGGTATCAGCAGTTGCATTTTCAAGATGCAGAAACTGAAAGACAAGGATGGTGACACGGTTTGCCCAGGTCTCTCTGAAGTTTTTAATGATGCTGTGTCTGCTGCTGGAGACTTGCTGCCTGCATGTGGTGGGCCCAATTTGAGATCTTCAAAGAGGCAGCAGGTACTCTTAGGGGTCAGGAGATCCTTCTTTCTCAGAATTCTTTCTTATTTCTCACAGTCTCCTAAGAAGATCCTGTCACTCTTTGAGCTAGAAAAGCAAGTCAAGTCTAATGTAAATAGCATCTAAAGTACACTTACATCAACTTCAAAAAAAAGAGGTGACATATAGTACTGAGAACCGCTAACAACTCAAGAACACATCCTCCACTCCGTAAGAATCAGTCATATGTCATTTGGTACTCTCAGCACACTTTAGAAAGTTTTCCATTACGTTCTCTCAAGTACCTTAGATACATGGATGGCAATAAATAACACTGCAAAGGAAATTCAAGGTCAACCGAAGTGGTTTAAAACCTAAAACTATTTGGAAATAAAAGGATAAACTTTAATTTATTAGAAATTAGCAACGACTTTTATCTGAATTCTACTTGATGAAGATTAAGAATCAAAGTGTATCCATCTCTTCTCTCTCCCTTTTTGGCAGGGTAAGAATAGGAGGGGCTTAACATTATCATAAAATAAAATATTTAATTTTTACTGGAGTTGAAAAAGGCTGTAGAATGTTATACAGTATAGATATGCAGCTGTTGGGTATTGATGATATATAACATATATTAGCACACATCATGTGGCAGGACTATATCTATAATTTCAAGAGAGTTTTCTTCATATATGAACACAATTCCTATTATTAGAATCCTAATAATAGGTTCTAATATTTGGACCCCATATTCATATTAGAAGAACTTCATACTAAATGAGTTTAATTCAATAATCATTTGAAAAGTGATACTGAAAGAAACTGACTTGAAAGTCAAAGGATCTTCATTTTAGTCTCTACTCTGTTTCCCACTCTGTAGTCTGGGACAAAAGTCTAAATTTCCTTTGACTCCATCTTCTCACTTTAAAACATGGTGCCCTCAAATGCTTATAGAGACCTCCTCACCACTAATTTCCTTAATGTGAAATTACCATGTGAGAGAAACTGCCAGGAACTCCAATTCTTTCCTTTAGTTGATCTGAGTCCTAGAAAAAAGATAAGCTAACTATCAAATTGCCAACATCTGCTGGATCATTGAAAAAGAAAGAGAGTTCCAGAAAAACATCTATTTCTGCTTTATGGACTATGCCAAAGCCTTTGACTGTGTGGATCACAATCAACTGTGGAAAATTCTGAAAGAGATNATTTGATATTAAAGGTATTTGTACTGCAATAGGAAAGGAAACATGATTTTTTGTGTGTATTTCAAGTGGATAAAAGGGGGCAATGGTTGAATCCATTTGGATTCCGTTCTGCTGCAGCCAAATCTGTACAGAAATAAGGCTGTGATATAAATGACTGTACACTTGTACTAGAGGGAAACATATATAGTCTTTAAAGGTATTCAATTTATATTGCTACTCAGTTGTTAAAATGTTGGTGGATGTAGCATGTATATAAATATGACACCAGTGACAGCTATAAAGATAAGCCTTTTATGTTGTAACTTCTCAATTTAAGCACACAAGACTAAGTTTGGGAGATAGATCATGATAATGGGTAGCCACTACATTTTTATGAAAATGAATAAATGTCTTATACTATCAGTTTATTAACCTATAATGAGTAGATACTTTATCATCACTTTGTAGATTTTTTGAAATACCTTGGCACAGTTGTGTTACAGATATTGCAGACTCATCTAGTTGCTAAGAAATTAATTTTATTACCTAAAAAATTGATTTTCTCGGCACTCAATAATAGATTGGACTGAAAGAATGTGTGACTGATCCAATATACTAACCTGCTATATGACAAAGGCAGGGAGAGTATGTTCATTTATCTGGAGGAAATAAGAAGGGATAAAGATCATATACAGATAGGAAGGGAGATGAAAGGCAATAAAGCCCTCAGGGCACAGTATGAGGAGCCTCTAGGAACAAGTTCCCAGGATTCTCCCACCTAACAGATATTATGGGAATGTTCCCTATGTAGGGAGGGAGGGGAGGTTCTCACAGGCGGTCCCTCATGTGATATCTTGTGGGCAGCCATTTCTGCAAAGTGAAATGGGGGTCAACACTAGATCCTCTGGCCCCAAGTTTACCACTACAACATACCCTATGGCTTGATGGTCTCATTACTTTGGTTTTGCCCAGAGATGAAGGTTTTGATATTGGGAAGCTCTAAAGTGCAAATATAGAGCTTTGGAAATAAGATTTCAAGGAATGACCTCAGGACATTCTCTGGGTTGCATAGCAACAAGCTAGTTTATAACCTGAGCCCCTTTTCCTCTAGCTAGAGAGTCTGCTCCCCAGCTTCACTTTCAAAGAACAGGACCCAATATCTCCAAGTGTGAGGCAGCTGGTACTGCTCAAAACCCTCTAAAATCTAGTACCTACACGTGACTGGCACTTGAGCCTAACAATTCCTGTCTAAGGACTCTCATGTTCAATTTGGTAAAAGGAAAAACAACAGAGAAGGTGGTCCTGCTGCTCTGCTAGCGGCTAGGAGAATCAGAACAGTGTATCCCTCCTGAGCAACACATGAGTAGTAGCATTCCCACCCATGACAGTGCTGCTGCTGCTAAGTCGCTTCAGTCGTGTCCGACTCTGTGCGACCCCATAGACAGCCTCCTACCAGGCTCCTCTGTCCCTGGCACGTTGTAGTTGCCCAAAAAATTTGATGAATGACTTGAATGCCTTACATAGGTAGGAAGAGCCTATTTCGTGAGATGCAAGGGAACACAGTGCAGAAGGAATCCTGGCTTCCCCTGAACCCCTTCTCACCTGCACTCATGCTCACAAGTTCCCATGGAAATGCTGCAACTGAGTTACCTGAAGCAATCACCAGCCTGACCTCCCAAGGAATGACTAAATGAGCAAGTTGTGAAAGTGTAAACCATTAACCAAAAGGTTGGTCCATAACCTCTTCAGTCATCTCTAGACCCATGAGGGTGATTAATTGGAACCAACTGACCACGTCTGAACTGTTTCTCACATCACATTTGGAAGTAGCCTCTACCTCCTGCCGTTGAAAACCATAGCCAGAAGGCATTTTCCAGAAGACAGCCTGTCTGTGTTACCCTGAGATGCTGAAGGAAGGCTGAGAAAATGAGCCCCGACTCTCTGCCAGCTGACTTCAAACACATTCAGTCTCAGCTCACTGGGGTCAACAGGATTTAGCAGCTGAAGTGCAGTCAGAGGTCACTACAAATCAGCAGTCTTTGCACAGAGACCTTCCAGGCCGGCTGCTCCTGGTATCCATCCACATCCATCCAAACGGATGTGCAGACAATGTGAATGACATCTCCCGCTGCCCTTTAAAATGCTTTGGTACTAGAGCTCTCAGCATCCCCATCTTAAGCCACTCAGGTACACACAAGTCCGTCAGCAGTTCCAATTAGGGGATCAGAAAAGAAATGAGTAAGACTTCTCCCAAATGGCTCTAGCATGTGAAGTGAACAAATTGGATCTAACTAATAGATTTTTCCCTCACCTCGGGATGACGAGCCAGACAAGCACAAAGTGCTCATTAAAGGGCAAGCTGGCCTTATAGCTCCCTGCCTTCTCATCAAGACCATTTGGCCACACATCAGCTCTGGAGCCACTTTGCTTGCTGAGCTCCCAGCCTTTATTTTATCACCAGCAAACAAGGCCCGTGGTGAGCCAGTGAAATTATCTGCAGCCTGTGATCAAATTCTGTCATTTCCCCCTGGGTCTTCCAATTTGCGAAGATTTTCTAGGATGTGATGCCCCGAGAAGCTTTGAGCAACCATGCCAATTAGCACTGACCTTGAGCCTCGGAAATGAAGAGGAGTCATGCTGTGGGTAAAGGGAAAAATGGGTTATTGAAAGGGAAAACTCATCTTGCAGCACAAATAGTATTTCTTCTGGGCCATTAGTACTCATATCAATAGAAACTTTACATCCTGGTATGAAAAAGTAAAGAGGTCCCCATATGGTGACTCAAGCCCTCTCCCTAACTTGCTCACCAGGGTCATGCCTCCCCAACACTTCTCGGGAAAGGAGGAACCAAACGGAATTGAATATTGGTAAAAATATTAGCTAGATTTTCAGAATAACAAACCTTCTAAAATTCTGTAGTTTAACCAACAACCATTAATGATCTTTCCCAAGCCTCAGGGTGTTCTTGCCTGGAGAATCTCAGGGATGGGGGAGCCTGGTGGGCTGCCATCTATGGGGTCGTACAGAGTCAGACACGCCTGAAGTGACTTAGCAGCAGCAACAGCAAGAGTTGCGTAAGTGGTTGGTAGTCAGGGCTTGGCGCATGCCAGCTGGCCTGGTTCATGCTTCTGCAGTCAGATGCCTGACTGGCTGGGGCCAGGGGTGGAGACGGAGACGGGAGTGGAGGTGGTTGCTGCTCTAGAACAGCCTCAGAGCAGATGACTTGGCAATCTCACACTTGGTCTCTTCTTGCAGCCCAGCATTTCCCTCATGATAGAGGTGAGGCTGCAGCAGGGAATTGAGGGCTAGGCTTGGAACCTGCCTGCCGGCACCTCCAATGATTTCTTACGGCCAAAGAGTCACGTGGCCAAGCCATATCAAAGGGGTGGGGAAATACATCTAGCTCTTTGGTACCACAACTCACGTGACAAAGGGCACAGCTACAGAGCAGGTTGGAGAACTGGAGCCATCAGGATAACTCATTTGCCATGATGGGAGAAGGCAATGAAAGAGATAATTTGGGGAAAAGGAGAAATAGGGTCAAAGTGTTTAAGAGAATACAATTAAGTCTAACTCCTGCTGCCCTTCTTTTTCTTCTGCCTACACACTCTCTTCAGTCTTCTCCTTAAGCATTGGAAGGTTTAATGCATATTTGTCTAGGAAAAATTTGGCCAGGTCTGATGGCTGGAGTTATCATCCAGCCCATCTATGAGAAGTGCTGTTGGCATCCCCCAGGCTCAGGACATACATACCAGCAGGCGGCATTGAGGCCAACAGGAGTTAGAAGGGCTCCTGGGGCAAAAAGGGATCTTTGAGCTGTGGGGGTACTCAGGCCACTCTTAGGGAAGAGTGAGGGAGTGAGGAGGAGACTCTTAGCATCACCCCACGAGACCTGACCCCTGCCTACCTGTTCTGCATCATCATTTGCCATTTCCTCTCCGGTACCTGCCACCTGGCAGGCTGCACTACCTTCAGATCCTGAATTGTGCTATGAAAACAGCTCCACATCTGCACACGCACCCTTGTCTAAAACAGCTCTCCCCACCCAGATATCTCCACTTTATCCTCTATGTTTCAGTGTGAAGGTCACACCTAGAAGTGCCTCTCCTCTGTGCTTCCGGAAAGGACCTCAGCCAGAGCACTCATCACTCTGTTGTAATTGCTGACTTTTCTATCTTCCTTACAATTCTGTCAGTTCCTTTGGAGCTGACAAAGTCTTTAGTCCCTGCATTCCCAGGGTGAAGCAAGCCTTTAGCCTCCACATTCCCAGGACTCTTTAATTCAGAGCCTACCGCATAGGAGCGCTTAATAAACACAGCTTCATTTTCTCCTTTGGGAACAATATCACCTCTATTTATGGAGCAAATGCAGGTTTGTAAAAGCTTTAATTTACTTTCCCTATGCCTCTGGAGCAGAGTTGAGATGTCTCATTCTAGGTTTGTAGTTGATTTGGGCAAATTTTAACTAATTTGCCTAAAATCAACTAACTTGTAAGTGAAAAAGCAAGAATTGAAATCTCCATCTTTCTAATCTCAGCCCAGTATTCTTTTTAACTTCAGGTTTAAAATGCATTTATTTAACTTTTAATGTCCTACTTTATTCCCGAAGAGAATTGATTCAACAAGTATTTAAATACAACCATATACTGGGCACTAGTTCTTCAAGCTAAAAATATAGTGATACATAAGACAGATCAAGTAGGGGTTAAACAAAAAGTAGTACTTATTTATTTACAAATGAGATATTTAGCATTTACTATGTTCTAGGTGCTATTTTTGTATGTTTTTTATTTACAGAGGAAGAGACTGAAGCTCAGAGAGGTGAAATCACTTGTCCAAGGCTGCACAACTGGTAAGTGGTAAAGCTAGAATATAAATGCAGTTCGGTTCCCCAGTAGGTGCTCATAACCAGTCCCCTAGTCTGCCTCATATAAAATATTCTGTAAGGTGAGGTCATGATAAAGTTTCTAATATAAGAAAAGCAGAGTACGAGGCAAAAGGGATACAGGGACGCTGCTTTAGACATGGAGAGCAGAGGCAGCCTATCTGAAGAGGTGGCATTGGAGCAGGGGCCTGAATGAAGGGACGGGTGAGCCTTAATAGGGAAGAGCATGGCAGGGAGAGGGAATAGCAAGTGCACAAGCTCTGAGATAGAAAAGTGCTTGGAGAGTATAAGGAGCAGCAGTGGGTGGGGTAAACAAGGGAGAAAGTGACCGGGGATGCATTTAGAAGGGCAATCTGGGGCAACATGAGATGGGGTTGCTTTTTCAGCTGGACTAAGAGTTTGCATTTTATTTTAGCATGACTTATGTTCGCCAGTGATATAAAAATAAAAACAAAATCTGAAAAGTGAGGAAAAGTTTGGGGATTCAGATAAAAGTAGGAAAAAGTAAAGCAAAACCAAGGATGTGTGTGTGTGCTTAGTCACTGTCATGTCCGACTCTTTGCAACCCCTTGGACTGTAGCCCGCCAGGCTCCTCTGTCCATGGGGATTCTCAAGGCAAAAATACTGGAGTGGGCTGCCATGCCCTCCTCCAGGAGCTCTTTCCAACCCAGGGATCGAACCCAGGTCTCCCACATTGCAGGCAGATTCTTTACCATCTGAGTTTACATATAAAATATAGACCTTACATTTTGCTAGTGTATGTAGATCACTGCCTTTACCAACATCAGGCTGCAAATAAGAGCTTGAGCTTCCCTGTGGCCATTCCAAAGAGGGAACTATCGGCCACTCCATGCTTTTTAGTACCAAAAGATAAAAAGAACAATCTTGTTTGGAGGCACATCTATTCCTAGTACTGACACCTTAAGGATTTCTCTAGCTGACAGAGAAACTGAGTTGAAATCCTGAATTGATCAAAAGAAAAATTACAGCATTTTGTATCTAGACAAAGATATTTTCTAACTACACTGAGATGTACAAAGTTTGAGTGGTTTATTCAGAGTGGAAATATTAAAACTGAATATTAAAATCTTCCCTTGTTTCTTTATATACAGAAGTTTTAGTCCACATACTTTAACAAAGAACACATTTTGAGGCTCAGATCATGTCAATGATGACCAAGTAGTTGACCTAGAAAATGGCTGATTCAGTGGTTTAGGCCAATGCAAAGAGGGAGGGATGGAAGGCAGCATGGTCATGCTCCTCACACTGTTAATATGATGGTTGACAAAAGGAAATGGACCACACAACAGCCCCATAGAGGCCAGGCAAGGATGAGGTGGTTCTCATTTCTAGCATATGAGAAAAGAGAGGAATCTGCTCTTTTATTATATTCTCTTGACAACCATTACTGCAAACCAACCTTTTTCTGATTACTAGAAAATGGAGAAAACAGGTAGATTGGCCGACAAGCCCATGAGGGGAATGATTGTCCATGAACCCATGTGTTCATTAATACTCATAACAGCTCCTGTGCTTTGAGGACTTACTCCGTTCAGATAGGCTGCATTTATTTCCATGCATTCTAAGTAAAGCTCTTTTTCTTTTGGAGGATGGACAAGGAGCCTCACAAGCCTTGGGTGGCATGCCTTAATTAACTCCCAGAGTTTTGATGACATAATAGAGAGAACATTTAAAAGCCATATAAATTGTTCATGCCATTCACAGACTACATTACAAATTGTAACACCAGCGCTCCACTGGTCCCAAGTGACTAACGAAAGGCCAGGGCTGAAGAGGAAGGACCGGGGACACAACAGTTGATGAGCACTCAAAGGAAGAGAGCGAAAAAGAGGCATATGGGGCCATGAATAAACCCAAACTTGAATCCAGTCCTCTCCAGGCCCCTTCTGATTTTTTGTATAGGAAGCACAGTTATGTCCATCTCATTCTATGAATGAGGAAAGGGACTTAAGACAGTCATGACTTTTAACCCTCCAGTTTCCAACATGCTCCCTGAGCCCTGACTTTCCCCTCCACAGCTCTCTCATAGTCCTAATTATCACAGACACTGTCTTGTCCTCTGTCTTTATTTATTTAAAGTCTGTCTTCCCAGCTGGATTGCAGGTCCAAGCAGGCATATTAGGGGTCTTGTTCACTATCATTTTCCTAATGGATTCTGTTACCACAGAACCTTCCATGTCTAGACTTAGAGTTGACCATCAGTAGATTTGCTGACAGAGGGTCTTTCTTGAACAAATACCTATCACCTGTCACTCTAGCCAAGGAAATGTGATGCCCCGACTGGAAGTTCACGTGCCCAACCCCAAATCTAGAGGGAGATGGGTTCCAGCAGGACTCTATGGGCCAAGAATTGGGGAGGGACAGTTCCTGATGGGAAAAAAATGACCTGGTTTAGAAGAAAAGAAAATGCATGACAACCAGGCAAAAACAATGGATATTCGCTACCATTACATGTCATTTGTGTCCCCATTTTTGGTTGGATATTGAGATGTTGTAAGATTAAATAGCAAGTCCCAGATCTTGCAATGCAGGCTTGAAATTCACACTCAAGTCTGGTTGCAAATGACATTGGATTTTTTGCTGTGCTCAGCTGCCTGTTGTGTATTCCTAACACTAATTTAATAATCTGGAAAGTATGACAGAAATGTAGCATGAGTTTTAGATGTTTAAGTTTTAAAAAATGAGATCTTCAGTACTTCTCAGTATTTATAAAATGTTGATGAAAAAAGATGGCTATGATATGAATCCCCAAGCTATCTAAATCTTTCTACAAATAGAAAAAAAATCATGATTTTTTTTTTAAGTTCATGATATCCTTTAAAAAAATTAAATGGTGAAAATGAGTTAATTGATAAATACAAATTCCTTTTTAGAAAGGACACAGATTTAATATAAAATAATTGCCTCTTTATGACTGATTTATCTTAAGCCTTGACTGCATTTAAATTATATCTTGCCCTTATTCAGACCTTATCTAGGAAAATAAATGAACCTTTCATCCTGGAAGGAGATAGAATGGAGAATGCCCCATGAGGAGACAAAGAAGAAATAGTCTGAGTTCTTAAAAGATGAATTGAGTTCCTTTTTTTCTCCTCCTGGTTGGTGAGGAAGACATATATATCCCACTGCAATAAATTGTGAATAACTTGTAACACAGTGCCTTCCAATGTAGCTCTATTAGGAATGCTTTCCTCCACCCGCCAGCGTCCACCACCACTGTCTTGTCCATTAGTCTGAGCCTCCCATGGGAGTCTGATGCACGGTCATCCACTCCAGGGCCCATGGAGACCATCTTGGTTGCTGTCTGTTAAGATAGGGTGCAGCTTGCTTGGCTCCTAAAATTCCATTTTCATGCTGTGCATTTTCCTCTAAAGTAAGATATGTGACATTCTAGACTTTGGGCCCTTCTTGCCAGGAAAAGGGAAAGCAAACACTGAGACCATCGCTCACATCCTTCAAGCCCAAATAGCTCCAGCTAAGGCCAAGAGATTAGGGGCCAGGGGCAGCAGAATGTCTCGGTTATTTTATCTCTTTGCCTAAACAGTCCAGAGTTATTGCATAGTTGCCAATGCACCTCTTTGTATGTGTAGACTAGAAGATTTTACATTTCCACTGTAAAATGAAAGTCCATTTTTCCATTCCATATAAATGAAAGTCATTTTCATGCCATGTGAAATGAAAGTCCATACAAGTCCATTGAATGGACTTGTTTCCTAAATTTTCATTGTATAAAAAAAGGGGGCTGGATATGAAGCATTATCAAATTTGGGGAGCACATGGGTAAAATCACCTTCCTTGCATTTGTGATAGCCTGAGCATTTCACAAACAGGAATTTTTGGGACAGGTCTCAGAGACACAATAGGTGGCACATGCAAGGCTGGGTAAGTAGTTGTGGTAACCAGCATGGCATTCCTTGGTGACCTTGACCAGAGCTGTTTCTCCACAGTGGTGGAGGTGAAAACGTGGTTGCAGTGGATTCAGAAGAGAATAAGAGGAATACAAATGGACTCGAGGGTAGAGACAAGTCTTTCAAGGAGTTTTGCTGTAACTGAGAGGAGAGAAGTCTGATCATAGCTTTGTTGTACAGTGGAGAAATCATGGTAGTATTACATGCTGATTGGAGCAGTTCAGTACAGAAAGAAGGGCTTGAGTTACATTTGAGTAAAAAGAAGAGATTGCTGGAGCTGTGCCTTTGAGTAGGAAAGAAGGAATAAGACCTAATGCATGAGCAGGGACTGACCTTGAACAGTTCACTTCTCCTAATCAGTGAGCACCTGATCACCACAATACAGGTGCAGAGAGTTGGGAGGATATGGCCATGGGAGCCTGTGAAGGCTCTCTTCAGGTTGCTTCAATTAATTAGTGAAATAGAAAATAAGGTCTTTATCTGAGTTGAGGATAAGGGAAGGGGCACTGGAATTTGAGGAGGGAGGAAAATATGAAAGATATGAAACACTCATCTAGCTGGACAGCAGAATGAATGACTTAGATGAACAACCCAAAGAAACCTATTTCTGGATTGTTAGGTGATAAACTTAGACATGACCCCACAGACTCAAGCTGTCAGTGCAAGCTTTGAATTCTGATTGGAATTGTCATGTAGTGATGAAATAATGCCTGATGCACAATGGGGGAAAGTCTACAGGTGGTGGATTTAACCTCACAGTCTTTCAAACATCAAACAGTCTATAAAACAAAAGTATTCTCAATTAAATGAGATAAAGGTGATCTCCTAAGATAAGGAGAGACCTAAACAAGAATACATTGGAAGATGCATTAAAGAAATATTTTGGGCTTGAGGAAAAATCATTGCAAGTGGAGAAGCCAGAAGACAATTCAGCTTCCAAAGATGGTAACATAATCTAAATGAGAATGTTGTTTAAATGCTGGGGAAACAAAGCTCATCAAGAATATTTTTACAGTATAATTTTGGAAGTACAGAACACATTAATTTTTAAAGCAGCATTTATAAATAAACTTTTAAACAGGGCTTTGTGACCTGACTTGCTCACTCCCCTAGGATGGCCTTCAGGTGGTCTGCACTCCATGAATTTGTGCATCAAATCTTGTGTGTCTATGAGTATGTGCATATTTCTGGAAGTGAGCCTGTAACTGACATGGAATTCTCAAAACAGACTCTGACTCCAGAAGAATTAATAATGACTTCCTTTTTTAAAAAAAGAATGATCTACATCAGAAAGCTTGTGATAAAGGCAGAATATTTTACATCAAAAATTTTTTGAAATGAAGATTTAGAAACAGCTTGGAGTAGTAAGAAACACAATGGATTGGGGTTAAGAATTTGGCTTCTAGTTCTCAATTTGCTTCTGAAAAGCTGCCTGATAATAGACAAATCTCCTCACTGATCAGGGCATTGGCTTCCTTCCCTGTGAAAGAATGGAGCTGGAATGCATGATTGCTGAAATCTCTTTCAGTTCTAACATGGTGAGATTCCATAAATGTGTACTGCACTGCATGAGTTTTGTTAACATAAGTGAGAGGGACTGTCTTTATCTAAAATAAAGACTGGTGGAAAGACTTCATGGGTCCTCTGGGTCCTCCTTTTCTTCTCCTAGTAAGTCTCAATGACAAACCACCCATAAATTAAGAGAAATAACAAGTTACTATCTAGAGGATGCCTTGGCTGAGATGGCTGCACAATACTAAATGACACTTGAGACACATTACCCTCTAAGGTGCTCACCGAGAATAGATTTTTAAATATTTACCTCTGACATAACAAAATGACAGAGGGGGCGTTATTTGTAATTCCAGGACTAAGGAACATGAAGAGGCTGTGAGTAAGAATATTTCCACATGAGATATATTTGAGTTCCTCCTAGTCTCAAGTCCTTCCCACAGCGTATATATTATTGAAAGTTTCACTGTCAGAGCAGTGAATTTAGTGATGGTATATAGAGCTCTCTAAATTGTCTGCTGGGTCATCTGTTCCCACCAGAACACACACACCTCAGTTGCTACGGAAACTAGCCTCCAAGATGGACGCCAATGATCCCTGTCTCCTCATATTTGCACCTTTATATAGGTCCCTCCCACAATGCATCAGGGCTTGATCATGTGACCAACAGAATACAGCAAACGTGGGAACATATGGCTTCCACAGCTATTTTATAAAGAGACTGGAGTTTTTGCCTTGGTCTTTTGGATCACTCACATTGCAGGAAGCCATCTGCCATGTCATAAGGACACACAAGCAACACTGTGGAGGATGAAAGGAACGCCAGAAGTGACATGCCTGGTCACAGGTAGATTCATCAACCTCAAGTGCTCAGTGACAGATTCAGCAAAGTCCTAGAGAATAAATATCCCAATGCCAAGAGGATACATGGATTTTCCATGCAACTAACCAAGATGCCTCTTTGTGCAGGAGGAGGTAGGGGAAGCCCTTGAGAGGAGGAAAGTAATTTTTTCTAAAGAGGCTATTATTATTACCAGAAGAGAATGATGTAGCTTGAATTTTGAAGATCAAGTGTTTTCCACCATCAGCAGGAATAAGGCTCATAAACAAATACAGCTCTCCACTGAAGGCAGCTCCATGTCACAACTCTTGGTTTCATCTCTGTGCAGCTCCAAGCTTCCACTCCTTTTCTCCAACCTCCCTCAGCTCTCAGTGCCCCAGATCTTTCCAGTAGGAACTGGAGGAGGGAAAGGATTATACAGGGATTTGACTTTGGAGGCCTCTGCAGTGGTCCAGGGGAGAAGTGTCACTGCCCTCACTTGTGATGCAATCAAATGCCAGGGCCAAAGAGTAACCAAACAGCAAGTGTGTTTGGGTTTTCATGGCAGCCACTGGGTCCTCAGTGCTAACCTCCTGAGTCAAGCCTTACTTGGCTCACACTAGCTCTGCAGTTCACAGCTTGGGTGAATCCTCACACTCTAGGCCTGGGCGTCCTCATTTTAAAACTAGGATGGAGGTAATAGTGGAGGATAGTGGTGGAGAATTTTGTGTTCATTTGTTGTTTTGTTTGCTTTGTTTTTTGATCTGGGCATGGGGAAATGAGGGAGACAATGGGACCAGCTTCGATTCTTTCAAACAATTATCCAGCCATAAGACTCTAAGGCTTTATGTTATACCATTTTCTCATGGGAGTGCTCTAGCTTCGAGATCACTTCATAGTCTACACTTTAACTACTTTATAAACATAACCTGAAAATGTTCAGCAAGTAGACCAAAGGCAGGAAAGCAACCCCTTAACTACTAGCTGCTGAGGGTCTTTACTATAGAACAACAAGGACAGGCCTTGTTTCTAAACTTAATTAAGGAAAAACTGTTACTTATGAAAATAGGCAAAGATTGCTTCCTAATAGCTGGGCCCTAAGAAGCTAGTCTAATGTGATTTCACAGACACTAAAGGCCAACAAATGTACCCTGATGAGCATCCCAGCAGGTGGCCCACCTTGCTAGCTCTCTCCTTACTCTACAATCGAGCTGTAATAACAGCCAAGCAAGACCAGCACTCAGATCACAGCCCAATGCAAACAAACTCACAGATTGTCTAAATCTTCTAAGGAAATAAAGATAAATGAAAATCAGCTGACTTGTTCAAACTTAGAGAGAGGTAGGTAGGGGAAGGAGCAAGACAAAAATTATTTTATTGTTTATGACCAAATATAGCCACATAACAAAATATTTTTGCTGTATCAATGGATAGATTTAGTAGTGTGGTATCTGTTTTATCTTTTTTTTTTTTTTTTTTTTGCCCATTCTCCCAAAGGTAGTTTTATTTTGCTGAAAAGGCAAAGAAAGGGGTTAGAAAAATTAGCATTAATTAAACTTTATTTCCCTTGGCCATGGGCCACACAGTTCAAATAAAGTGCAGCCTCTAGCGGAGGCCCCTCACAAGCAAAATCCAGACTGCATGGCTTAATTTGTGTATATTTTCTTTGTCCAACAAGAAAAAGAGAAAAGGGGAGATAAGGATAAAAAAAGTAAACAGGAAGTATGTCTGCTGTTCACATCCTTTAGTTTTTTGCTTTTAGAATAAATAGACGGTGGTGGGACAGAGCTGCTGCTGCTGCTAAATCGCTTCAGTCGTGTCCGACTCTGTGTGACCCCATAGACAGCAGCCCACTAGGCTCCTCTGTCCCTGGGATTCTCCAGGCAAGAATACTGGAGTGGGTTGCCATTTCCTTCTCCAATGCATGAAAGTGAAAAGTGAAAGCGAAGTCTCTCAGTCGTGTCCAATTCTTAGCGACCCCATTTGGACTGCAGCCTACCAGGCTCCTCTGCCCATGGGATTTTCCAGGCAAGAGTACTGGAGTGGGGTGCCATTGCCTTCTCCAGGGACAGAGCAGGATATAAAATTATTTTCAACTATATAAAAAGATATGTAAGTATATACATAAATATTATACATTCTTGACCAAAACCTCCATTAAAAGTGTTATCTTCTGACCCTTNTATCTTTTTTTTTTTTTTTTTTGCCCATTCTCCCAAAGGTAGTTTTATTTTGCTGAAAAGGCAAAGAAAGGGGTTAGAAAAATTAGCATTAATTAAACTTTATTTCCCTTGGCCATGGGCCACACAGTTCAAATAAAGTGCAGCCTCTAGCGGAGGCCCCTCACAAGCAAAATCCAGAATGCATGGCTTAATTTGTGTATATTTTCTTTGTCCAACAAGAAAAAGAGAAAAGGGGAGATAAGGATAAAAAAAGTAAACAGGAAGTATGTCTGCTGTTCACATCCTTTAGTTTTTTGCTTTTAGAATAAATAGACGGTGGTGGGACAGAGCTGCTGCTGCTGCTAAATCGCTTCAGTCGTGTCCGACTCTGTGTGACCCCATAGACAGCAGCCCACTAGGCTCCTCTGTCCCTGGGATTCTCCAGGCAAGAATACTGGAGTGGGTTGCCATTTCCTTCTCCAATGCATGAAAGTGAAAAGTGAAAGCGAAGTCTCTCAGTCGTGTCCAATTCTTAGCGACCCCATTTGGACTGCAGCCTACCAGGCTCCTCTGCCCATGGGATTTTCCAGGCAAGAGTACTGGAGTGGGGTGCCATTGCCTTCTCCAGGGACAGAGCAGGATATAAAATTATTTTCAACTATATAAAAAGATATGTAAGTATATACATAAATATTATACATTCTTGACCAAAACCTCCATTAAAAGTGTTATCTTCTGACCCTTGCCTCACACATCCCTTCCCACTGCTTTGGAAGTGGATCCAGATCTGACTGCCTCTCACCACTTCACCATGACCCCACCAGTCCAGACCACCATCACCTCTTCAGCAGAATATTTAGCCTCCCAAACAGATCTCTATGAGTCCTTCCAAGAATTTGTTCTCTAACAGTTCTGATCTGGCTCCCTCTCCCTCCATGACTTCATCTACCATTCTCCCCTTTACTCCTTCTCTTTCAGTCATGAGATGTTCCTCAAATACGCTAAGCATTCTTTCATCCCAGGCCCTTGGCACTTGATTTCCCTCTGCCCAGAACATTCTTTCCCTGGGTGTGCTTCTCAGCTTGCTTCTCTACTCTTTTCGCAGCCCTGTTGAATGCCTCATGTTATCAGAGGTCTCTTCAGACCACTCTACATAAAATGGCCAATCTCCACTGAGGTTTCCCAGAATTGTGCCACTTTTTGGTCTTTGATGGTCAGCCCTAGAACTTCCATGGCACCTGAGAACGTTCATGGCCCTTGAGAGTCTGTCATTTATTTTGCTGATGTGTTACAGTGAGTGTTTGCTGCAGCTCAAGGTCTAGCGGAAGTCGACCTGCCCACCGTCATGGACCCATTTGGCTCTAATCAGCTTGTGTCGTGTGCTCAGGCTATGTTATTCTTTCAAAGGACGTGCCCGCCCTCCTTCCTTCCTGTTTTACATCTATTTGCTTATCTATCATCAGGATTTCTCTCTTTAGAATTTATGCCCCTTGAGGTACTGTGCTGTTACTGCTTTTTCTCCAGTGCCTACAACAATGTCTGGCACAGAGTTGATGTTCAATAAATACCAGCTGAATAAATAGATGAATGAATGAATAAATGACTAAATAAAATGCATGCATATGAGAGAAAATGAGAGAAGGTGGGGGAGAATGAAGAAGAAAAAAAGAATACACCACCTCCAAACACAGGTAAAGTAATAGGAAGGGTAAACCTCTCATACTTTTCTGTGTTTTAAATGTGTAGAATAAAAATATATAAATTCTATAATAAAAAGTACTTAATGTTTATCTTAAAACAATTTTTATCAAATTTAAGATAAATTAAATTTAGCTAAGGTTTGAGCACAGAAAATAAAAACATGCTTTAAAAAAAAACAACAGTGTTACACAGTTTTAGGAGGATGGACAAGTCAAATAGTAGGTAGGTTTCTTGAGATGAAACCCCAAATTATCCCAGTGGTCGCCCACTGAGCTGTCCAAGCCAGACACACAGGCTCCTTGCCACCAGCTCTGTCTCTCCCTGGGTTCCCCTGGTCACAAGTATTGTCCATCTTCTAAGGCTGTCCTTCTGCTCTTTCCAATTCCTGCCTGCATCATCCCCACAAACATCCAGGGGTCTTTGTATTCCTTACTCACTTCCCACATCTAAAAGTCAATCAAGTCTTCTCAATTCTTTTTCCCTGAATTTTCTCTAACATCTTTCTTCTTATCTAACCAAACTGTCATTGTCTTAGGGAAGTTCAATAATTATTTTTCCCCCTAAATTCCTGCTTCCTTATTCTACTCCTTATGCCTACTATCTCCTCCTCAGGCAGTTCCCCACTGATGGTGGAGGGGTTTTTCTGAAATACAAACTTAAGTATCTCATTCTCCATACACCTAAAATCCCTCCATTTAGCACACAGGGTTTCTTCTAGACCCGACTACCCGTCCCGCTAGTCTTCCTCCTGTCTGAGCCCATTGCCTTCATTTCAGCCCAACCCAGCTCCAGCACTTGCGGCCCCTTAGCCTTCACATACCTGTCTGTTTTCACATACCTGACATTGGAATGTCAGTCCTTGGCCTTGTTTGTGGGCACATATGCTTTAAAATTCACCTCTCTTATTAGCCACTCTTGGGGATTCTCTCTGACTCCCATTGATCTAGATGCAATTCCTCTGTTGTCTCACTCATTCAAATCTTACATTGAACTCTTGGCCTCCTAAGGAAAGAGATTAAGTCTCAAACTGAATTTTCATTTTCACATTTAACTCGGTGTTTGAAATGTAGTAGAAATTTAATAAATACTTGCTAGAGGAAAGGGCCAGAAGAGCAAGGGAAGGCAGCTAGGTAATTAGATAGATTAGAGCTATAAATATGTTGAGGGGGAAAGTCCATAAGATCTTAAGATGTGCACACTAAATCTCCATGGATGTTTGCAAGCCTTGGACCTGAGATATTTAAAATGAATAGCATGTGATGGTTAAGAACAGACAGGGCATATGAATTTCAATCCCAGTTGAACCACTTAGTAGCTAATTGACCCCAGGCACATTACTTAACCAATTTGAGCCTCAGTTTTCTCATCTAATAAATGAGAAGAATAATATTGTCTCCCTGATAAAGCTGGTGTGAGGTTAAATAGGGTAATTCACGTGAAGGGCTCAGCACAGTGCCTGGAAGCAGTGAATGTTCAATACATGTCATTAATGATAATGATGATGATAATCATTAGGAAACAAGACACTGAATGTTTTTAACAGAGCAGTAAGAGGAGGCACAATAATAAAACTATCCAATATATCAAACTGGAATTGCAATCAATGGTATTTCGAAGACCAGCCCCTGAATTAACATCATCATATGAGGGCCTGGGGATGTCAAACAGCTGCTCTTTAGAGCGTACAAGCCAGCATCACAAGAAAAGGAAGCAGGCTGCTACATTTTCTCATGATAAAACAGCAGTTTCAAAACTGTGTATGCAGAATAGTTCCACAGGATGGCAATGTATGTTCCATGAAACAAAGTGCTCTGGAATCAAACAAGATTTTGAGACTTTGTAAACCAAGTCTAACAATGATACTTCTCTGCAAAACTCCTCTGAGCATCTCTGAGAGGGGGCTGGTATAGTGTGTTTTACAGCATACTGTGTTTTGTAGATTACTTCCTGGGACTTCTCAAAAATGCCCCAATTCAAAGAAAGACCCAAGGGTCTAGCATTTATCATTCCAGGATCACTGAAAAGAAAGAAAAGAACAACAACGTCCAAATATTACTAAGGGTGAATATTTTGTACTTTTCTCAGTTTTTCTAGATGTATGAAAGTAGGTTACTTCTGTAATCAAAAAACTAAGTAACACATATTTTAAAACAATATTTTTCTAATTTAAAATTTAGCCAAGATTTGAGAAAAGAAAATAAAAGTAGACATTTAAAAACAAAATCAGTGTTTCGCAATTTTAGGAGAAATGTTCTATGCACTGTGAACTAACAGAAACAAGATAGGCCTAGTTAATGAATGCAGAGTCCCAGAAAATCTTCAAACAGCTGACTCAGAGGGCTAAGAGGCCCTCAAAGACCCTCACAGGGCATGTAACCCTACCTGGACGTCCCACTCTGGGAGGGGGAAGGCCAGGTCTCAGCAGACACCTCAATGGGGAGATCATCAGTAGAGAGCTATAATGGTCCTGGGACCCCCTCATGCCTTGAGTTTCTCCCCTGAACCCGCATAGCCTCCAGGAGGGCACCTCTGCTAGTGTGGAGTCAGGGCAGCGCTGAGTTCAAGGTAAGCCAGCAAAGGCCTCTTACCTCCCCCACTGCCGAGGTTCTGAGCTCTTTTCTCTTGTATTCATTTGCTTTCAAGTATCTTAGGTAATTCTGTAAGTTTCTCCCTCTCATTCCAAATTGGTTTCCTGTCATTTTTATGAGAAGAAATTTATTGGTGCTTTAAAAATATATAAAAATGTCTTTATGCCTAAATCTTTTCTAAACAGGCTTCTCCACTGTTTGTTCTCTATCCTGGGTTTGGGTTATTTCTGCACGCTCCCCCACCCTTTTCTGAGTTCAGAGCTTCTGGGCTCAACCAAATGGAAGTGGATCTGGTAAAGGCTGGAGCGTGGATGTGGATGGGGTGGGGGCTGGCAGCCATGAGCTGCTGCCCGTGCTAAGGCCCATTATTTACTCAGTCACTCAGCAAAACTCTGCCCCCAGGCAGCTCGTCCCCCTGCCTCTCTCTGAATAATACACACAGAGTACTATTCAACTACTAAGTGTTCAGATGCCCTGGGGAGGCCAGATGGAAAGTACCAGCCTGAGGTCTGAAGCCAAGTCTACCAGCAGCTTTCTAACTGGCCTCACAGGTGTTTCCTCTGCAGGGCAAAGTGGTGGTCATATTGAGGCCAGGGCTGCCCTCCACGTCCTAGGGAAGGGGCTGTGCACTTTGCCAGTGCTAAGCAAGAGACCTCCCTGGGATCATGGCAAGTGGTGGGTTCACCGCTGGAGCTTAGGCGAGAGGGGGATTGGGGGTAGCATATGCCAGTGAGCTGGAGAAGGGAATGGCAACCCACTCCAGTGTCCTTGCCTGGAGAATTCAATGGACAGAGGAGTCTGGTGGACTACAGTGCATGGAGTCACAAAGAATCAGACATGGAGACCCACCGATACAGAAAATTGACCTACTTGTAAGCCCACAGAAATATGTCACACCCAGGAGGCCATCAACAGATAAGACAAAGAGACACCCAATAGCTGTCATAGGGCCTGTCTTCATTTTCTGGGTTTAAGTGACTGTTGCAAAATAATCCATTTACTCTTCGTGAAGATGGCCATCTTGACAATAAAATGAGGAAGGCCCTGCCTGGAGCAGAAGCTGTGTGCCATCATGGTGACAGTGATTTTAATTGATATCTGTGCCCAGGGGCGGCTTCTCTTCCCCCTCCCAAGTAAGAAACTGCACTCCACACGCATGGTGTAGGGCCAGGTGGGGTGTTTTCTCTTAGAGCAGAGCAAGGCCAGAACCAGCTACGGAACACCTTGTGTGCTTGGCTGGCCTGACTGCCCCACCAGCCTGTTCTGCCAGTCACCGACCAGTGTTCTGTCTAACAGGTTCCCCTCAGGCCATGTGGCACCCTCCCAAGGATCCCCTTATGGGGAAGAGCCTTGGGAATGCCTTGGCCCTTAGCCTCAAGCACTCAACCTCCACACCTGAGAGCTCTTAGGACTTGGTCAGGACTTCAGTGTCTGCCATGCTCTCATCCTGGAGGTGTAGTGGAGAGCAGGGTGAAGCCTATGAGGAATGGAGGGTTTCATTATTCATGACTAGATCCTTAGAGACACAGCAGAAAAACGGAGGACTCCAGAGGGAAAGGGGAAGGGATGCTGAGCCAGATATCTAAATTTCCCCTCTGTAGTTTCTGCCTCCCTTTGGAGTTCTTAAAGTTTGATCCTACCTTTGGTGTTACCTATAATGGAGGGCTTCCCAGTGGCGCTAGTGGTAAAGAATCCACCTGCCAATGCAGGAAATATAAGAGACATAAGCTGACCTCCAGGACAGGAAGATCCCCTGGAGAGGGGCATGGCAACCCATTCCAGTATTCTTGCCTGGAGAATCCCATGGACAGAGGAGTCTTATGGACTACAGTCTATATGGTTGAAAAGAGTAGGACACGACTGAAGTGACTTAGCGTGCACACATGTGTGGGGAAATGGCATGCTTCCTTAAATCACATTTTAAGCAATCATTTCCAATATTTTCTTCAGAGACCTTTTGCTTTTTTTTCTAGTTAAGCTTATTAGGACAGTGTTGGTGTGTGTGTGTGTGTGTGTGTGTGTGTGTGTGTTTGCACACATGCATCGTTAAGAAAAATAGTTATTCACTCCAGTAGTTCATTGGCAGGATGGAGACTTCCAGTAGGTTTTGGATAATATCAGAAAGACTTTTAGCCCATCTGTCTGTTCAATCATTTATTCATACATGCCAAACATATGATGCAAAGATTGATTGTAACTGGATGCATAATGGGCTTGGACATCCAAGTTATAGTCAAAGGATACATGTTTCTGCTCTGTAAGGTAAATAGGTCTTTGTTACTAGCAAAATAATGCACTACAAATATTTCAATTTTGAAAATAAGTACTAAACTCTCTGGTCAAAATTTAAATCAGAGCAAGTCCAGTGAACAGCATTAGTCTTTGTCAGGACTTTGAGTAGATGGAGAGAAAGTAACCTGATTCCATCTAGTTTACAGCACAAGAGGGGTCCGTCCGTGCACATCACTGAGAAGCCCAGCATTAGCAGATTTAAAAAGCCAGGCTCTGGTGGATGCAAGGGCTTGGATGACATACAGGGTTTCTTTCTCCTTCAGTCTCTCTTTCTCTCTCTCTTTGCCTACAGATGGGAAGACAATACTGGCAGCTCAAAAACCATCTCCTTACAGCTGTTGCTCCAANGTGTGTGTGTGTGTGTGTGTGTGTGTGTGTGTGTGTGTGTTTGCACACATGCATCGTTAAGAAAAATAGTTATTCACTCCAGTAGTTCATTGGCAGGATGGAGACTTCCAGTAGGTTTTGGATAATATCAGAAAGACTTTTAGCCCATCTGTCTGTTCAATCATTTATTCATACATGCCAAACATATGATGCAAAGATTGATTGTAACTGGATGCATAATGGGCTTGGACATCCAAGTTATAGTCAAAGGATACATGTTTCTGCTCTGTAAGGTAAATAGGTCTTTGTTACTAGCAAAATAATGCACTACAAATATTTCAATTTTGAAAATAAGTACTAAACTCTCTGGTCAAAATTTAAATCAGAGCAAGTCCAGTGAACAGCATTAGTCTTTGTCAGGACTTTGAGTAGATGGAGAGAAAGTAACCTGATTCCATCTAGTTTACAGCACAAGAGGGGTCCGTCCGTGCACATCACTGAGAAGCCCAGCATTAGCAGATTTAAAAAGCCAGGCTCTGGTGGATGCAAGGGCTTGGATGACATACAGGGTTTCTTTCTCCCTCAGTCTCTCTTTCTCTCTCTCTTTGCCTACAGATGGGAAGACAATACTGGCAGCTCAAAAACCATCTCCTTACAGCTGTTGCTCCAAATTGATCAGGCATGCACACACTTTCTCAGCATCTATGTAACAAAGCTCAATAAAAACGACCCTCTCGATGCCAATCTCTGTGGCTTGGAAATAGAGGACCTGGACTAGCCCTCGGGATCACGGCCCTCTTCTGCATTTGGGGTCATGTAGAGGCCTGGTGGAGTGGAGAGCTGGTGGGGTGAAGGACTGGAAGACTGGGATGCTGCTCTGGGACTTGTGGATATATGGGATCCTATAGAAGTAGGGAATCACAGTTCCCTAAAGGACAAGAAAGATGTGCTTGCTAGAAGAAGGGTAAAAGAATGCCAGGTGGACAAATAATTTCTCAAAACATTATTGTAAAATGTCCCTGGAAAGGGATTGATTCTGATGAAAATAGTCTCAGGAAACTAAAAGTGGAAACAGAGAAAATACTAAGGTGATTTAAAAGTGTTGAATAGATTATCATTATTCAATTATTACTTGCTCAAGAGAGTTTGCTTCAGAAAAAAATACCTTCACAGTGAAAAATCAGGAATGGTGTTATCTTGATTAAAATGTTTGTTTTCATAAAACAAAGTCCAAATAGCCTCAGAGTCAAAACAACTTTTCCTGGAACTGAGGTATTTTTTCTCCTAAAGAAGTCCAAATTTAATTAAGAAGGGATAAACAGCATCTGGACATTCCTGATCTTATATCTTGACATAATTTAGTCCCAGAGGCAGTCATATTTTCTTAAAAGACAATCCGCTCATTCCTTCTCATGTGCTTTGTCCTTGAGTGGGGGAGAGAGGAGAGGTTGCTGGAATTTGTCACAGGCTCATCACTATCACCCATCTTCTCTGCTTTAGGGGTCTCTGCACTAGAGATGAGAGAGAGAGACCCAGTACTTCACTAAAGTATTCCAAAGGCTCTTTGAAATCATGGGGCTCCAAAGAGGGATGCTGTCACCAACTGAATTTTGGCTGTTCTGCTTTACACAGTTTTACGACTTTTAATCTATTTCCATCAGTTATCTTGTTTTATGGCTGCAAATGATAAGATAAACTGGGTCTTCTGTCTCTCTCTCTCTGTCAGCGTCACAGGTTACAGGACTCACTGCTGGTCTGTAAACCAAAACAAGACCATGGCCTCTCAGCTTTCTTGTAACCTCCCCCATAACAACTCATGCAGGCAGGATATTGAACTCCAGAGCCTGGCTCATTGGGCAAGAGACTAAGCTGATGCCAATTTTAAAAGAGGTTTAGCAAAGCTGTCTCTCTCAGAGATCCCATCACGCCTGTTTGACAAAGCCAACCTCCATTCTGGTCCTGTGTGGGCAATTTCTCCTTAAAGCTAAAGCCGATCAGCTGTGTGACTTGAACAAGTTACTTCACCTTTCTGGGCTCATCTATAAAACGAACAGAGAATTAAGTGATTTCTGTGGCCCTTCTAGTTCTAGCAACTTACAATGCTGTGACATCGGGATATAAGGGATTTCTCTCCAACCATAACTCTTTCTGGTGTCTGTCAGATAAAGGCCAGCCCTAACCTCACCCCCAAAGGGTATGTTTGCAATTTCAGGGAAAGACAGGGGGCTAGGCACCAACTATATTCAGATTAAAATTGGTAAGGTTACATCAGTAGCATCCTTAATAGTGTGGCCATTTTTTTCTCCTTCTCGCCTCTGGGATTAAAGCTTGTGTGCTGACTGTTGAAAAATCAGTCATTAACGGCCAGGAAATGACTTCCCCATCCATCAGAACACTGCTCAGCCATGTTTCAGCTTTTCTCCCCTTTCCCTGTGTAATTATTCTCATCCACCACTGATTACAGTTTATAATAGCCATAATTCTCTCTGAATCAATCATTACTTTACTTTACCACGGGGTTACCAGGAGAAACATGAGGGAATGCAGATACCCCCGGCTGGGTTTTATTTTTTGGAAATTGCCTGCTTTCGTCTGGATCTCATTTAATCATCTGGATGTTCAAAGAAAAGCTAAGATTTTAATTCAAAGATTTTTTTTTTCCTGACTTGCCCTTAACTCTTCTTATTATTTTCTTTAAAGAGGAAATGATGGCTGGTTAAAAGAGGCTAATATTGCACAAAATCGCCTAGCGATGTTGTTTGGAGTGACTGGTAGGGGACACAGTGTGGATTCTTGTCATGAATCCATATACTTGTTTGGTACTCTCCCTTCCTGAATGTGATTGAGACTACCCATCCTCTGTGGTTTCCTGGAAGGTTCAAGAGTTGTTATTTCCCTCTGTGGACTGATTAAAGCGAATATCCCTATTGGCGGAAACAGTTTGTTCTCAAACACTCCAGAGAAGTATGACAATCAGTCGAGTACAGCTTAGTGAGAATTTAAGGCAATTCAGTTTTATTTAGTATTTACCAGACTTCCTGTGTTAAATATACTGTGCCAGTTGTTCAGTGAATTAGAAGAAAAAGAAGAAAATGATCTAGTCCTTGCATCCAAAGCTCACAGGATGATGGGAAGTGTAGGAAGATAGACACATAAATAGCCATTTCAGCTTTCATCACATGCGCCCTGGACTCGGGGAGTACAGAGTGCATCAGGAAAATGAGAAGAGGCTATTTGTATGCTAGGGATTGTAGAATTCCTAGAGGAAATGTGACTTGAGCAGAACCTCGGAGGAGGGGAAGGATTTAAATGAAGAATCATTCCAGGCAGAGGCAGCAGAAATGAGCCACAGTGGCCTGGGAGATGAGGAGAGGATGAGGAAGCCTGAGGCCTAGGGAAAAGGCAGAATGACCTGGGGCCGCGGGATGGTGTGAGGGTCCAAAGGCTGGTCAGTGTCTTGTGAAAAGTGAAAGTCGCTCAGTCACGTCCGACTCTTTGTGACCCCCACTGACTGTAGCCTGCCAGGCTCCTCTCTCCATAGGATTCTTCAGGCAAGAATACTGGAGTGGGTTGCCATGCCCTCTGCAGAGGACCTTCCCCATCCAGGGATGGAGCCCAGTATCATGTAACTCCCAGGAAAGTTAAGAGAATCACATGAACTCTTCTCAGAGAGTTCTAGAAATACTCACTGAAGCAGGTTGGCAAACATGAGAAGATAGGGCAAAACACATAATTCAGGATATATCATGGGAAATGTGACCTCATGGCTAGTGAAGTTTGGGACCTACTAGTTATAATGATGAAAGGAGCAAGTTTACAATATCTCGTGCCACACTCAGTTGCTTCAGTCATGTCCAATTCTTTGCGACCCCATGTCCATGGGATTTTTCAGGCGAGAATACTGGAATGGGTTGCCATACCCTCCTCCAGGGGATCCTCCCCACCCAGAGAGCAAACCCGAGTCTCCTGCATCTCTGGCATTGCAGGAGGCTTCTTTACCACTGAATCATTGGGAAAGCCCTTTACAGTATTGGACCCTCACCAAAAAAAAGAAACATGGTCTTTTAACCCAAACAAAACCAGGTTGAAGTTGAAACTCTAACAAAAGATACTTTATTTTTAAAGTTTTAAAATATTAACGTAATATTTTGGAACTACTGGATCAGCATCAACAGTGAATGGGCTCAGGCCTGTGTACATAAAAGAAGGGTTGTATCCACAGTGGGAGTGTGAGCAGCGCACTTGACCTTGCATCCCTCCTTATTATACACCATTGGTTTATTGGGGGAACCTATGAACTCTCATAAAACTCCTTTCACTCTCATTTGCCATATTCACCGTATAAGACACATGAAATAATTTATGCAGCAAAAGCCCAGGGGTCTATCATCTGGGGAAATGTTCCAGGTAGCTGCTAATCTGGAAATTATTTACCTTTCCCCAAACAGCCAGTGTGGTCCATATCAGTGGTTTCCAGCGTTTTTATTTCATGGGCTGGTAAGAATATATTTTTTTAATTGAATGGTAGTAGAAAAGATAGGTTTGCCTACTTTTTATTTTTCCAAATCAGGGCATAAAAAAACCCTCATCTATAATTTCACACACACAAAAAGCACATCTTGTTTATCTATTTTAAATACAGCAGTGTGTTCATGTAGCACAGGGAACTCTGCTCAATGTTATGTAATAACCTAAATGGGAAAAGAATTTGAAAACAAAATTGTTGTTTACCCATTCAATGGTGTCTGACTCTTTGCTACCCCATAGGCTGTAGCCTGCCAGACTCTTCTGTCCATGGAATTTCCCAGGCAAGAATACTGGAGTGGGTTGCCATTTCCTTCTCCAGACGATTGTCCCAGCCCAGGGATTGAGCCTGTGTCTCCTGCCTTCGCAGGTGGGTTCTTTACCACTGAGTTACCAAAGAAGCCCTAAAAAAGAACAGAAACATGTATATGCATAACCAAATCATTTTGCTATGCACTTGAATGTATCACAACATTGTCAATCATCTATATGTGTGCATGCTAAATTGCTTCAGTCCTGCCTGACTCTTTGTGACCCAGAGGACTGTGGTTCACCAGGCTCCTCTGTCCATGGGATTCCCCAGGCACTATACTTCAATATAAAATTAAAAGGTCAAAAAAAAAAAAAGTGAGAGAGACATCCCTCATGGTCTAGTAATTAAGAATCCACCTTGCAATGCAGGTGACGTGGGTTCGATCCCTGTCAGAGAACTAAGATCCCACATTCCTCAAAGCAACTGGGCCCTTGTGCCCCAACTACTGAGCATGCGTGCCACAACCAGAGAATCTACACTGCAATGAAAGATCCCATGTGCCACAACTAAGACCAATGCAGCAAATAAATGAATCAAAAGCTTAAGAAAAAAAAAAAACACATCTTGATACCCAAAGCATACCATAATCTTGGCACAGAAGATAATCCTATTAATGAAAAGCTTTGTTTAAAAAAAAAGTCTCACTTCATCATCCTTACGTATCTCATTTTGCAACAGAATGCTCAAAGATGCATTTTTGAAAGGCATGATGGGACCTTTTGATCTGTGTGAGTTCTCTTTCTGGCTGCTAGAAGATAGCTCTAAGAGTCACAGTTCTGAGGTCTTGTCTCTTGACACACATTGGAAGAAACAGAAGGAACCACTTCATTTTCCAGCATTGTCCAAATTGGTCAGGAAGTAAATCAGGATTGCAGTCGCAACTGAAGCTCCCAGTGTAATGTCTGAAAACAACAGAAGACAGAGGCTGAGAAATCTGTCTTTTTATTGACGTATCAGCCCTGTTACCGAGCCTGTTATGACCCAGGCTGTTAGGCTCTTTGTGGACAAGGGCCTGTGGGGCATAGAAGACCAGCCAAGTACATGAAATTAGGACAAGAATATCTTAAAACCTAGCCAGAACCTGACCAGAAACATCTCCTTTTTAAGTCTCTCTTGGCAGACATTTTCATGTATCCCAAAAGTGGGCACAGAGGGAAGAAAAGGACTGATAGCTAACAATAATTATTAGTGAATACTTGCTATGTGCCTACTAGCCTACTAAATAGTATGTATGTACAAGTATACTGAATACCTTCTATGTTCTATGCTAAGACCTTTGCCTACACCTTCTCATTTAATCTTCAAGACAAATTTATAAAACAGGTATCCAACACAATGTCTTTTTTATTTGGAGAAAATAAGTCTAAGAGAGGTTGAGTAATCTGTCTCCGAGTACACAGAGATGGGAGCAGAACTCGTATTTACCCGACCTGAAAATCTGTCCTGGCCACTGCGACAAGAACCTCTCTGCAGGATCTGTGGTTTGTTTTCTGTCATTACCTCACTCTTCATGTGCATGCCCTGCAGTTACATTTAGCAGACTGTTTATGGTCTATTCCATCACATGGACTTTCTAGGTCTCAGTGAACTCTTTTGCATTTGTATAAGGTTCTGGGTTGAAAGATGGTCTTCAGATAATAAGGGATGAGCCTCGGACATTAAGTATCAGAGACAGATAGGGGTCTGGCGTCAAGAAGGCTGATCATCAGGTGAACAGTGGTCGTCACAGAACGGCCCACACTGGGTCTCTCCACAGACCCATCGAGCAGACTGCCCTTGCCATCAGGACTGGCTAATGATTTCCAGGGCTTTGAGAAAGCTTCTGCAATCCTACAGGCTCTGGCCCCCTCTGTCTGCTGCGTCTCCCAGGTTGGCTGCCAATTCCCAGCTACATGAATCCCCTTCTTTCCTCTAGGGCTCTGTTCTTGTCTTCGGCCCCAAGTATTTCATAGCAGCCAATACGGAAGAGAAGCCCTGGGAGAGAGGAAAGCTTGCATGTTAATTCCAGAGATGAGGTAATGAGAATTTTATTCACTTACTCTGAATTCCCCGGTGTGCCTATCCTCCCCTTGGTTCATTAACTCTCTGTACCTTGCCTGTGTGCTGATTCTCCAGAGTACAAATGCACTCCGTTCCTTTAGCAGATCATCGGGTCCTCTCCTCCCTGCATTTCCCCCAGGACCACACGTGTGCAGCTGCTCCTGCCCCCATCAAAGTCTTTATCCAGCAGGCTTTCTTCTCCTCAGGAGAAGACAGTCTCCTGAACTCCTTACTGTGAGGCTTATTTTCAGATCTGTAATCCTCAGAGGCTCTGCCGACCTTTCCTTCTCTGACATTGGAGTGTGTTTGCGTGTAACCCCATCACACGTGTGTGTGCGTGTATGTGTGTGTACACATGTGTAACCTTAGTTCTCATCACTCCCCAGCACAGCAGACACAGCTATTTCAAAAAAAAAGACCCCAACTCAGTTGTGGTCAAAAGGGCAAAACAACTTCCCAGTAATCTGAGTTACAATTCTGGATAAAGATTTAGATGTATGAGAAATTGTGTAGGAATGGGGAGGGAGGTTGTGATTTGGGGAAAAAATATACACTAGAATTTAAAATCCAGCCAAGGTAGTTCAGAGCCAAGATGTGACAGTTTCATTCTCAACTTAGATAAACAAATGTGTTTTCACATTAAGAAAACCACATTTAATCTCTGCCAAATACTTCTATCAAGGGGTATCTCTAAACTACCCAGGCATGCGTGCGTGTGTGTGTGTGTGTGTCCCCTTAACTAGCACATGTAGAGGAAGACACAGCTCTTCCCCATCCTGCACACCTGCTCCGTGCTTCTCTAAAGGTGGCAGCGGGTGCTGAATGTGCTTTTCCTGCTTTTAAGGGGCAGGACTGACTTCACGGGCATGAGCACTGGGCACTGCACTCAGGCTCTGTGCTTAGTTTAATGCTCTGCTGCCACCATTGAAAATTCATAGTAATTTATAACAAAGGCTCTGCGTTTCTGTTCTGTACTAGGCCCCACACGCTATATAGCAGATCCTGGTGAGAAGCATATGACAGATAGAACAGTGGATGCACTTTCAAATCACCTGAGAGGCTTTGGAGAAATATCAGTATTCTAGAATCCATTTGGAAAGGGGCCCAGCATTGGTGGTGTTTTGAAGTTTCTTTTGAAGTTCTGCAGGTGATGTGATCCACAGTCATTTGTGAAAATACAGGCCTAGAGGATTTCTAAGATCTACAGTCTGTTTTCTGTGATCATGTATTCATTTTCTTTGGCACTTGTTACAACCATTACTGTGGCTGCTGTATTCCATTCCATGATACAGTCAAGCTTGTTTTAGTTTAAAACTAACACTTAAAACATTTAATTATCTAGTAAAATTGACACTCAGGAAGATGCATCATTTTGGTTTCTACATAACTCATGGTTCTGTGCTCTCAGATATGTATGCAGCCTGCTTTGAGAGGGCCAGGACTAGACTAAGTATGACTTTAAAAAAACTCTTATTTCTCCAATATTCTTGCATCCATGATCTGTCTCCTATAGATCTTTCCACAGAGGGCCATGTTCATGTAAGAATAATTTCTTAGATGTGTGTCTTGCCCTGTTAATATCACTAACCCTGGGCCCTTGAGAAGTTCAACTCATATACCAAACAGCAAGGTCAAAATAGGGTGAGACTATTGTAGGCCAAAGGAAGAAAGCTGAGTTCTCAGCTGCTCCAACAAGTTAACAGGAGTCCCACTCTTAGTCACACCAGGAAACACCAAGGCTGCTGAACAGGTAATACCAAGTTAGATCTCTTAATACTCTGGATTACTCTAGATAAAGACACAGCAAAAGGAAGTTGGCCTTCCACGTCTCTTGTCCTCCAAAGGATCCTTCAAAATGGCCAAAGGACTCTGTGAGTTCTGCCAGCCTAAGCAGACCTTCCCACTAGGGGGATAGTACATTACATGCCCCAAACCATCTTTATTCTCTCACATAACTGCCCTCAGAATTGGACTTGATACAGTAATTCTCATTTAGGTGTCAGTGACTGATAGGCAAAATGGGGTCTACTTAGTTCTTTCCAAGTGTGATACATTACAACAGGGCTGCTAGTTACTTAATCGAAAAGAATATGGTTTCAAGGTAGAACTTCAGGCCTGAGTGGTAGGCAAGGAAGAGCATAGTCAGACCTAGAGCAGGCCTCCTGAACCCCCTTGAAATAGCACAGCTCCTCAGGCAGCTGACCATACGTTTGTCATTTAAGCAACAAATAATGCTATCAGCAAACAAGTCTTTGAACATATGAAAGCGTGTATTAAAAAATCAACCAACCACATAAACAAAAAGTACCCAAGGATATCATTTGAATTCCTATTCAATTGCTCAAAGATGGAAAGATGAATTCAGGGTGCTCCAATAAAACCTAGCAGTTAAATAAGGGGTTTAGCATTAATACTATGAAAAAGAATAAAGGAGAAAAAAGGTGAATTGCAGTTGAGAAGGATCTAAGCAAATCTCTGGGGTCTCCAAAACACTTTGGGTTCAAGAAATCAGCAAAGGGATACGCATGAAAGATTTAAGAAAGGAGCTAACCAAGGTGCCCTGTGGAGAGAAAGTAGGTGCTGAAATGCAGCCCACATTCCCCTCAGCAGGCCCTGGATCCTGGTCCACAGGTACGCTCACCCAGGGGGGCTCCCTCTAATATATCCATTTAGAGGGAATGCTGTTTCCTAATTAAGTCTGTCAGAAGAACACTTTCTTAATTTTCACAAAGAGTTGTTATAGGCCAGCAGCAGCCCTGAAATCTATCCCAGTTAATCTGTGGTCAGTACACAGAGAACTTTAAGGCGAAAATAGCCAAAGGAAGCAGAACCTCATGGGAATTCAGACCTAGACTCAAAAAGGAAGACATTTTAAAAAAGGCAAGCAAAGGAATGGAGATTGGTAAAACAAGCACATTTAATGATGTCTGAAAAATTTTTCTTGGTATCAAGTCACCAATTTTGTCTGCCTGGCACAGACAAAAAAGAAGTGACCCTGCTCTCCTTCCTGCAAGGACTGATCTGTAATTTGGGGACAATGTAAAGGAGTATCTCTTGAAATCTACAAGCCAAAGAATCCACCCTTTTTAATTTCGCTAATTTAATGTGAAAGTGAAATAGATTCCTTTGCAACCTTGACAGCTAGCTTTCTGGGAAGGTGTCTAATATCAGACATAAAATGGAGACATGAATCGATGAGACTCATTAATATTCATAGACAGCAGATTAAGGTGGGTGGAAAAATTATTTATGAAACAGAGGTATTGTCTTCCTCTCACCAAAAGGATTTTGTTTAGAGAGGATTGGATTAGTTGACAGGCTATGACAGATTAAGTATGAATTTGCAGATTTCTTGGTTTATCGTCCAAGGAAAAGAATCTAAAGCATTTGCACGCAAAGAATGTGCTGGGCTGAGAACAGTAAATGCTTCAGCACCACACGCCAGTAGGTGTAATGAGCTTCAGACACCAGAGCCGTGATGGAAAGCACTTGGGAGGAAATGAAAGGATGGACTGAGCATGTGGTTATGTAACAAAGGAACAAGCTGAAAGCAAAACGGAGCTTAGCTAATGTCGAGAAAGGTGGGGGGATAAAACACGGATGGTTCGTGTTTTATTTATGTATATGGGGGATGGGAGATAGCATACAATTCAAAATATAATCAGTAATTTACTCATTTCTTTTCTCACAATGCATATGTCTTTGTGGTGCTGCATAAGAAACCTTTGTGTTATTTCTGACTGAAGTAAGTGGGTGCTATTTTATAACTAATAAAAACGAGAGTGAAAATCCATGAGTTAAGAAGTCGTCTTGAATCCTCAAATGAACTCTGTTAACAACATACTTACACAGTTTGAGGATTTATTGCTAGTCCCTTATCTCCATGAGCCCTTTCCTCCTTTATCTTCCAATCTGTTACAGTCTTGTGGAAATAAGCTGTTGTGATCTGTTGGAATTTTAAAGTGACAGGTGAAAAAAAAATTTTTTTTTTTCTGAGAGTGGCAAAGAACCTTAAAATAAGACCTTGAATCGTTCCCTAGGGCATACAAAATGCCATGGCTTTTTTTTTTCCTCTTGATTGCACTTCAAAACATTCAGTCTCCTATGCAAGCGCCCAGCCCATCACAGTTTCCCTGGTTGCTATAATATTGTAAACAGAAATTGGAGAAGAGAAGATAGCATTCCATTTTAGATCATTGACACACAATGCTTAAATTAGATAAGATCTCCAAACCAATTAAAAAAAAATTTGGTGGATTTCAACAGATGGAATTTAAAACCACATGCTTAGGAATTTGACAGGTCAGTTTTTGAGGACGGGAGACCTGGAATTGAGTATAAACAGGACTGTATGCAAAGCAACACAACAAGGCTAAAAGGAGGTACAGAAACAGGGCTTGAAACTGGCCACAGTCTGCCCTAATCACTTCAATTGTGAAAGTGTAGACACAAAGCCTGGCGAAAGACTTGGTCAAATGGATGAACAGTATGTGGTACCTCCATACAATGGATATTATTCATCCATGAAAGGAATGAAGTGTGGATACGTGCCTTGATATGAAAGAATCTTGAAATGCCAGAATAGGCAAATCCATTGAGACAGAAAGCAGGTTAGTGGTTGCCAGGAGCTGGGGCTGGAGGGCCAGGTGAGGGTGAGGGAAGAATAGCAGTGACTTCTAATATGTATGGGGTTTCTTTGGAGGAGGAGATAAAAATGTTCTGGAATTAGATAATTCTTGCAGAAACTTGTTAATATGCTAAAACCCACTGAACTGTACACTCTAATGTAGTGAATTTTATCTTATGTGAATGTTATCTTTATTTTAATTGGCCCACAAAAAGGGCAAAAGGAAAAAGGTAGTGAGAGGACTTGAGCAAAATTTTCTGTCAAGGACAATAATCCAGGCCTGCTCATCTGAAGGGAATGCCCTTTCTCTTCAAGAGCTTCTTTGTGAACTCATATTTTAAAGTATAAAATATCATACGTGGAATGACAAAGAAAATCAATGATATTAAAATGTCATTATCAAAATATTTTTAAAACTCAATTTGTGATCTAGTAATATATATGTGCTTCTATAATGCCACATCAAATAGCAAGAACCAGCAGCTGATTTGAGAACTATTGTAATTTCAGAGTCATGATGAACATGTGTGATTTTAGGTCTGCAATGACTATTATGAGATATGAAATCTGTGGTTTCTGTTAATGACAATCACAAGTACTAACACTGGTTTGTTGCTGACACTCATGGAAAGAAATGCTAAATTTCAATTCAGTTCAATTCAGTCGCTCAGTCATGTCCGACTCTTTGTGACCCTATGGACCACAGCATGCCAGGCCTCCCTGTCCATGACCAACTCCCAGAGTTTACCCCAGCTCATGTCCATTGAGTCGGTGATGCCATCCAACCATCTCATCCTCTGTCGTCCCCTTCTCCTCCCACCTTCAATCTTTCCCAGCATCAGGGTCTTTTCAAATGAGTCAGCTCTTTGCATCAGGTGGCTAAAATCTTGGAGTTTCAGCTTCAACATCAGTCCTTCTGATGNTTCTTTTCACAGCTATTTGTAAGGCCTCCTCAGATGGCCATTTTGCTTTTTTGCATTTCTTTTCCA
Source organism: Neotragus pygmaeus (assembly GCA_006410875.1). Taxonomy (NCBI): domain Eukaryota; kingdom Metazoa; phylum Chordata; class Mammalia; order Artiodactyla; family Bovidae; genus Neotragus; species Neotragus pygmaeus. The sequence goes on from SJYV01020496.1 coordinate 1,968,269, forward strand.
TGGAGATGGTCTTGATCCCTGTCTCCTGTACAGTGTCACTTAATGTCATTTCAGTTAAGAGGCAGCAAAAATAGAAATAAATTTAATTTTTTTTACAGCCAAGATCACAGAATCTAAAATTCTATGCATGGACCACTTGGGGGTTCATAGACCCTAAGATAAGAAGCCCTATATTGCATCGCTTTGGAAGGCATCTGGGAGAAAGTGCAAAGGACTCAAAATGTTAAATAAGCCATTATCATTTATTTAGGGAGATGATTTCCAATCTTAAACACTAGAAAAAGTAAAATCTAAGTAGACTTTTTTGCGTGTGATTCTATGAAGAATGCACAAAAAACTACCCATCTTATTAGACGGAGTCCCCCTAAATGCAAATCGTATTCATTTTGTTTGTGTCAGCTGCTATCAAGTTGTAGGGAATGCTAGTGTGCTGCTTGAGAACAATTTTGAGGTTCTGGTTCCTACCAGGGGTGTTGGTGGCTTCTGTGATGGATTCCTGTGATTACAGATGTCTGCTCCTGAGCCCAGAAGGGGCGGAGTGGTGACAACTTAATCCTATTAAGTCCCAGCCCTAAATGCTGAGGCTCCTTCCTAGACCTTCAGCCTATCACTTAATGCCCCTCACGTCCAGCAGGTGCCTTGACTCAGGCCTGCTGAGTAAATTTTACACCAAATGTGTGAAGTTAGTACATAAGGTAGACTAGTCAAAGCAGACATTTGATGTGGCTTTTCCTTTTAAAAACAAATCCCAGTGCTTATTAGTATCACAATATACTACCTACCAGTGAAATGTAGTTTATTAAGAAACTATCATTTGGGGAAAGATATTAACATGTAGAGTTACCTCAGAAATGGGATACCTTCTTGTTTAAGATACTATTAAGATCCACTTTTTAATTTACTCAAGTCCTACATACGTGCTCAGTTGCTTCAGTCATGTCCAACTGTTTGCGATCCCATGGGCTGTAGCCCGCCAGGTTCCTCTCTCCATGGGATTTTCCAGACAGGAATGCTGGTGGTTTAGTTACAAAGTCGTGTCTGACTCCTGTGACCCCCTGGATCACAATCCCCCAGGTTCCTCTGTCCATAGGATTTCCTAAGTAAGGATACTGGAGTGGATTATCATTTCCTTCTGCAGGGAATCTTCCCGACCCAGGGATTGAACCTGAGTCGCCTGCTTTACAAGCAGATTCTTTACCTCTAAGCCACCTTAAGTGGGTTGCCATGCCCTACTTGAGGGGATCTTCTTGACCCAGGTATCGAGCCCGTGTCTCCTGCATTGCAGGCAGATTCTTTACTGCTGAGCCACTGGGGAAGCCCACTCAAGCCCTGTAGATCCTCTCAAAACCAAATGAAACTCATGGCAAAGCTTCCACACACCCCGAACATCCAGGTTTTGATCTGCGCAGAGCCACTAAGCGAACTGCCTCGCCAACTCTGTGACTTTTGCTCTGAAGCCCCAGGGAGTCACGGCTGACCATGAGGTCAGTTTCCAGATACCTGACCATCAGGTGGCTGCCCTCCGATCTTGGCTCCTGGCCCGCTGCCTCTGGTCATTTGTCTCAAATGCTTAGTGATGATAACAACAAACCAACCCAGACCTGTTAAGGAATATAAGTTCTGGCACTACATTCTCTAAAGTGTTCCTCATTTCCAAACCAGGTGATGCAGATGAATATGTATGATCTGTGTGTTTGTATATTATGTGTGTGTGTGTGTGTGAATGTGTGTACACATATGCATCCCTCTCCATCTTCTTTCTTTGGATTTGATTCCCCTTCACTGTTTGCAATGGGAAGAAAAAGACCATTCAGCTACCTCATATATGGTGGGTAATAGTAACAATCTCCTGACCCTTAGCTTTAAGTCAGATTAACTGGACAGCTTTCTTTGGCCTCTGGCTTCTGCTTAGCCTTTCTTCAGAGCCTCCATTGAAGGCTTGAGGTGAAGTGAAGTGTTAGCCCCTCAGTCATGTCTGCCAGGCTTCTCTGTCCGGGAAATTCTCCAGGCAAGAATACTAGAGTGGGTATCCATTCCCTTCCTTAGGGGATCTTTCCAACCCAGAGACCAAACCTGGGTCTCCAGCACTGCAGGTTGATTCTTTACTGTCTGAGCCACCAAGGAAGCCCCATATAAGCTTATTAGCAATGAACTGGACTCGATGCTTGCAAAGCCTGAAATGGCAGTGTGTTTTGAGATTGGTAGGAAGCTCTCCTCTATCCACTTCATCTCCCTCATTTGTGAGCCTGAGGTTTCCCTGACCGTTAATACTTTTGTCAGCTCCATTTAAAGTACAAACATGTCAGTGGGTGCAGTCAAAGGGTAGAGATGCAGGGGCATGACAACTTGCCTCCTCCCTGCCTCATCCAGGGCAGACCAACTGAATGCGAGATTCTTCTCCACGAACCTGGATCTAGCCTCGTGGTCCTTCTGAATACAGTGAGCCAAAAGATGGAAGGCGACACACAAGACGAAACCTACTTGCCAACCTTACACTAAACCCTTGTCAGTGAACAGGGAAGGAGTGAGGTTTGCATCACTGACAGCTAGTTCATCGGGCAGTGAAGGCTGCATCCCCCAGCTAATGCTTTCAAGTCAACGCGTGCTCTTTTTAAGCAAGAAAGCTAGATGAGCTTGTTTAAGAACTCTTAAACCACAGCAAAAAGTCCACTTTGTTCATTAACAGATGTGGGAGTGGAGAGGACTGCTGAGGCAACAGGGGCCAGAGGAAATGTGTCAATTCCCTGTGCGCTGAGATGCTCGCCACTGTTCCCCTGGCGTGTCAAGCAGGTCTTGGTGCAGGGCAGCCCCAGCATTCCCCTCGTTCAGTACACTGCCTCTGGCTCTGGGCTTTGCCTGCTCACATCAGTTCAGCAGTGCCAGCTCCCGCTTTCCCCTAGACCTCCCTTGCCTTCTCTTTCTGAGCCTCGTTTTCCACCTTCACCTGAACCCTGATTGCTCCCAGTTTCCCACTATCTTCAGGTGCAAACCTTAGTTTTCTAGCACTTCAAGCTAGAAAAGAAAAAAGACCTTAATTTTTGGCTGTGTTGGGTCTTGGCTGCTACAGGCAGGCTTTCTCTAGTTTTGGTGAGTGGGGGCTGCTCTTCACTGCGGTGCACAGACTTCTCATTGCAGTGGTTTCTCTTGTTAGGGAGCACAGACTCTAGGCACATGGGGCTCAGTGTTTGCAGGATGCAGGCTCAGGAGTTGTGGCTCAGAGGTTTAGTTGCTCTGTGGCATGTGAGATCTTCTCTGATCAGGGATCGAACCAGCGTCCCCTGCATTGGCAGGCAGATTCTTAACCACAAGACCACCAGGGAAGGCCCGTGCATTGTTTTACTCATTAGCATGTTATCTTTACATTATTACATTATTACTCATTAGCATGTTATCCTTTCATTATTACAAAATGCCTCTTTCCCTCTGGTCTGTTCCCACCTCTCTTTACAGCATTCCTGACCATCAAGTCAGCCACTGGAAGGCATCCCCTTTCTTAAGAGAGGTAATCCCCATGCTTAAGAGTGGTATTCATTTTTACTTTTCTACTCAATAACACTTTGTCTTAGATGACTCTCCTGGAAACAAAACTCTTCTCTCCAGTCCAAAAACATGCCACAGTATAAACCTTCCATGCTGCATGTAAACGTCTTGACTGTCAGATACTTCGGGCAGCAAAAGATCAGTGCTGCTGCTGAAAGCAAGCCAGGCAACAGGGTCAGCCCCATAAACTCATGGCTTGTCTTAGCTGCAGCTTTATCTTCTGTCCGAGAAAACGTCTCTCTCAATATTGTGGGCTTCCCAGTGCAGGGAAGAGAATAAGGAATGCATTCTCCTTCCCTTGACTTTTTCTCAGGCGAATAAGGAATTTAAATGGCTTATTTATACTCTCAGTTGCAATCTTCTGGAACACCATTCAGCCTGGGGTCTCCTGAACCTCCCAGCCAGTGAGACTAACTGGGGAATCTGAGAATCTGCTTGTGGGGTGCCACCCACCATGCTCCTGCCCCTGCCAGCTCAGAGAGGCAGTCTCAGGACAATCAGCGCAAGGGATCAACTACCTGTTCCCCAGTCGCAACTTCTAGTAAATGCTTCAGCAAAATGCCAAGATGCTAGGCAGCTAAGAAAAACGTGGGTAGTCCACATTTCCTTGATTTCAAATCACAGTGCCTTTCTCATGACTGCTGTTCAACCACAGGGGCCTGCTGGGCCATGCAAATGCCCCCGGCTTGGAAATAAGACTTGAGTTGAGTCCTGGTTCCTGATGTGCTGGGGGTGTGACCTTGACCAAGTCGTGGGCAGAGCAAGGTCATGGAAGCCCAGGGTACCATCTGTCAATAAGGATCAGTAGAATGCCTTGCTCCCTTTGCTGGATTTGAGGTTCCAATAGCACAGTATAGACTGGAAAGCTGATTATTGCTCTTATGGCATTATAAAAGCTAGGCGGGCTTTCTTTTCTCTTTATAATTCAACAGTCCACCATCCTCCCAGGAGAGACCGTCTCCCCCTAGCTCTCCTGCTTCACTGTTCCCAGCATCTGTGGGGCCACCCAAGGCCCAGTTAGTGGGGCGCTCATTTGGGCAAATGGTGTGTGTGTGGGGGGGTGATTTCTTGATGCCTCCATCTCACCCATGCAGATGGATAGGGCAGCTGAAATTAATGACTTTCTGAGCCACTGCAGTGCTCATCTGCTTAACAATCCAATTTCTAGGACGTTTTAGAAGTTGTTAGCTGACTGCCAAAAATGAGGATCATTAAAAATAGATTCACAGCTGTTCAGGAAGCCAGAGATATAATTTTACCTTCATTATGCCTTATTGCAGATGTTATTGATTTAATCTTATTGCATTTTACTGTGTAATATCAGTTCACACTATCTTTGACTTGGAAATTTGGAACTGTATTTATTCTTTCTTATTCTTATAGCAGGAGCTATCCCTTAGACTGACAGCCACCGTGACACAGGCCCCAGGGTGGCAGCACTGTTTAGGCAAGGGCTAATTGTGGGGGTGCGGAGCTGACCACATGCAGCTGGCCGAGAGAAAAATAATCTAAAGACGTTGCTAAGAAGTGGGTCTACACCCACAACTGATTTCAATACATAAATCAAAAGAACCCCTGTTTTTGATCACATCACTAAAAAAGGTGTTTCAGTGAATCTTTTCTTTTTCTGTCAATTCTTTTATCCTGAAATTTTCACACTGAGAATTGCTCAAGTAGAATTTAATCTGAAATAAATTAGGACGCTTTAGGATATTATTTTCCAAGAGGTGTGTCTCAGAACATTTGTCCTGAGATACTCTGTGATTTTTAAAAAAGATTCTGAACTCAAATAGTTTGGGAAACTGACCTGATAAACGCTGTGTACATGCTAAATTGTTTCAGTCGTGTCTGACTCTCTGTTACCCCATGGACTGTAGCCTGCCAGGCTTCTCTGTCCTTGGGATTCTCCAGGCAAGAATACTGGAGTGGGTTGCCATGCGCTTCTTCAGGGGATCTTCCCCACCAGGGATTGAACCCACGCCTCTTATTTCTCTTGCATAGGCAGGCGAGTTCTTTACCACTAGCGCCACCTGAGAAGCCCCTAAACACTCCTTACAACTTCTTAAAGAGCTGTACTATCTGGTGGCATATTAAAGGTTCCAGGCAGGAAAGAGATTTGGTTGACTCCAGCATTTTGCCAACCAATACGATGCAGAAACATTTGTTCTCCCCATTCATTAACATCCCTGCGGGCCAATGCACTGAGGAACACCCTTTGAGAAATCTCTCTCTTAGATCAGGAAGAAGGAAGGCCGGCTCATTCCTAGAAGTCCCACACCTTTGTGGATGGCCACTGTTGCTGCCATCTTGAACTGAAATGCATTCCTGATTTATAGAGGTTTGGTTCATGAACTTATGCTTCTGAGCAGCTACTTCTTCGGCTTCCCAGATGGCGCTAGTGGTAAAGAATCCACCTGCCAATGCAGCAGAAGATTCCCTGGAGTAGGGGATGGCTACTTCGTCATCGGTCTCCCTTTCCCTTGTTCCACTGCCTCAGGTTCTGTTCCACTCACTCTCAGTTTCTCCCTTCCCTACACCTCCCCACCCCCAACCATGCCCCTGGAGAACTTGCCACATTGCCAGGCTCGTCACTATGAAGTGCCGCAGGGCTCAGGGAGGCCCATGCCTACTCTATTTTTACTGTGTTCAGCCACTTTTCAATTCAGTAGTTCTCACTAGGGAGAAAATTTGTTCATATCATGTATTCCAAAGCCTGCTGCTGCTGCTGCTAAGTTGCTTCAGTCGTGTCCGACTGTGTGCGACCCCATAGATGACAGTCCACCAGGGTCCGCTGTCCCTGGGATTCTGCAGGCAAGAACACTGGAGTGGGTTGCCATTTCCTTCTCCAATGCATGAAAGAGAAAAGTGAAAGTGAGGTCACTCAGTCGTGTCCAACTCTTAGTGACCCCTTGGACTGTAGCCTACCAGGCTTTTCCGTCCATGGGATTTTCCAGGCAAGAGAACTGGAGTGGGATGTCATCACCTTCTTCGATTTCAAAGCCTAGACAACATCAAATACAAAATAATTCCAAGTTTGCCTGGCTTTTGTAAAAACTAATATGTTCTGTGGTCTTCAGCAGGTCATTTAGCTACTCTGTCATAGTGAACAATTCGCATCATATCCAAAAAAATGCACAACTGTTTATGCCTTCATTGAGAAGAGCTTAGAACAGAGCCCTGTATTGCCAATGCTGCATTTGAAGGGGTGTTCTGTATGAACCATTTGGTTTGATGAGCTCACACTGGTGGTTTTACCAACTCCGGTGGCCATTATCAAGGATAGCGTGACTTTAGGATTGTTACTCCAATTCTGCCCACTGCCTTTCAGATTTCCAGACACTAGCTTCCAGGTTGGTGAAGGTCCATGGAAACCTGATACACTGATGTCAATGCCATCTTCTTTGTTTCATAAAAAAATATACTGCTTCTGATATCTAACTTGTGCTTCCAGTTGGCAGGGAATGTTAATTTCATGACTGCCTCTCTCTAATCCCTCCCTGCTCTTTCCTGACCCAAATATGCAGATTTCTCTACAACCATCCAGTCCTCGGTGGTGACTGCACTTCTCAGGAGGACACCTGTGGGCAGTGGGTGGGGTTTAGGCCAAAGGCACAGACCTGCCCTCCTTTGGCTCATATTTCTCATTGTTACTAACTCACTAGTAACAGACAACTTGGATCCCTGGGCGNATTTGAGGTTCCAATAGCACAGTATAGACTGGAAAGCTGATTATTGCTCTTATGGCATTATAAAAGCTAGGCGGGCTTTCTTTTCTCTTTATAATTCAACAGTCCACCATCCTCCCAGGAGAGACCGTCTCCCCCTAGCTCTCCTGCTTCACTGTTCCCAGCATCTGTGGGGCCACCCAAGGCCCAGTTAGTGGGGCGCTCATTTGGGCAAATGGTGTGTGTGTGGGGGGGTGATTTCTTGATGCCTCCATCTCACCCATGCAGATGGATAGGGCAGCTGAAATTAATGACTTTCTGAGCCACTGCAGTGCTCATCTGCTTAACAATCCAATTTCTAGGACGTTTTAGAAGTTGTTAGCTGACTGCCAAAAATGAGGATCATTAAAAATAGATTCACAGCTGTTCAGGAAGCCAGAGATATAATTTTACCTTCATTATGCCTTATTGCAGATGTTATTGATTTAATCTTATTGCATTTTACTGTGTAATATCAGTTCACACTATCTTTGACTTGGAAATTTGGAACTGTATTTATTCTTTCTTATTCTTATAGCAGGAGCTATCCCTTAGACTGACAGCCACCGTGACACAGGCCCCAGGGTGGCAGCACTGTTTAGGCAAGGGCTAATTGTGGGGGTGCGGAGCTGACCACATGCAGCTGGCCGAGAGAAAAATAATCTAAAGACGTTGCTAAGAAGTGGGTCTACACCCACAACTGATTTCAATACATAAATCAAAAGAACCCCTGTTTTTGATCACATCACTAAAAAAGGTGTTTCAGTGAATCTTTTCTTTTTCTGTCAATTCTTTTATCCTGAAATTTTCACACTGAGAATTGCTCAAGTAGAATTTAATCTGAAATAAATTAGGACGCTTTAGGATATTATTTTCCAAGAGGTGTGTCTCAGAACATTTGTCCTGAGATACTCTGTGATTTTTAAAAAAGATTCTGAACTCAAATAGTTTGGGAAACTGACCTGATAAACGCTGTGTACATGCTAAATTGTTTCAGTCGTGTCTGACTCTCTGTTACCCCATGGACTGTAGCCTGCCAGGCTTCTCTGTCCTTGGGATTCTCCAGGCAAGAATACTGGAGTGGGTTGCCATGCGCTTCTTCAGGGGATCTTCCCCACCAGGGATTGAACCCACGCCTCTTATTTCTCTTGCATAGGCAGGCGAGTTCTTTACCACTAGCGCCACCTGAGAAGCCCCTAAACACTCCTTACAACTTCTTAAAGAGCTGTACTATCTGGTGGCATATTAAAGGTTCCAGGCAGGAAAGAGATTTGGTTGACTCCAGCATTTTGCCAACCAATACGATGCAGAAACATTTGTTCTCCCCATTCATTAACATCCCTGCGGGCCAATGCACTGAGGAACACCCTTTGAGAAATCTCTCTCTTAGATCAGGAAGAAGGAAGGCCGGCTCATTCCTAGAAGTCCCACACCTTTGTGGATGGCCACTGTTGCTGCCATCTTGAACTGAAATGCATTCCTGATTTATAGAGGTTTGGTTCATGAACTTATGCTTCTGAGCAGCTACTTCTTCGGCTTCCCAGATGGCGCTAGTGGTAAAGAATCCACCTGCCAATGCAGCAGAAGATTCCCTGGAGTAGGGGATGGCTACTTCGTCATCGGTCTCCCTTTCCCTTGTTCCACTGCCTCAGGTTCTGTTCCACTCACTCTCAGTTTCTCCCTTCCCTACACCTCCCCACCCCCAACCATGCCCCTGGAGAACTTGCCACATTGCCAGGCTCGTCACTATGAAGTGCCGCAGGGCTCAGGGAGGCCCATGCCTACTCTATTTTTACTGTGTTCAGCCACTTTTCAATTCAGTAGTTCTCACTAGGGAGAAAATTTGTTCATATCATGTATTCCAAAGCCTGCTGCTGCTGCTGCTAAGTTGCTTCAGTCGTGTCCGACTGTGTGCGACCCCATAGATGACAGTCCACCAGGGTCCGCTGTCCCTGGGATTCTGCAGGCAAGAACACTGGAGTGGGTTGCCATTTCCTTCTCCAATGCATGAAAGAGAAAAGTGAAAGTGAGGTCACTCAGTCGTGTCCAACTCTTAGTGACCCCTTGGACTGTAGCCTACCAGGCTTTTCCGTCCATGGGATTTTCCAGGCAAGAGAACTGGAGTGGGATGTCATCACCTTCTTCGATTTCAAAGCCTAGACAACATCAAATACAAAATAATTCCAAGTTTGCCTGGCTTTTGTAAAAACTAATATGTTCTGTGGTCTTCAGCAGGTCATTTAGCTACTCTGTCATAGTGAACAATTCGCATCATATCCAAAAAAATGCACAACTGTTTATGCCTTCATTGAGAAGAGCTTAGAACAGAGCCCTGTATTGCCAATGCTGCATTTGAAGGGGTGTTCTGTATGAACCATTTGGTTTGATGAGCTCACACTGGTGGTTTTACCAACTCCGGTGGCCATTATCAAGGATAGCGTGACTTTAGGATTGTTACTCCAATTCTGCCCACTGCCTTTCAGATTTCCAGACACTAGCTTCCAGGTTGGTGAAGGTCCATGGAAACCTGATACACTGTGTCAATGCCATCTTCTTTGTTTCATAAAAAATATACTGCTTCTGATATCTAACTTGTGCTTCCAGTTGGCAGGGAATGTTAATTTCATGACTGCCTCTCTCTAATCCCTCCCTGCTCTTTCCTGACCCAAATATGCAGATTTCTCTACAACCATCCAGTCCTCGGTGGTGACTGCACTTCTCAGGAGGACACCTGTGGGCAGTGGGTGGGGTTTAGGCCAAAGGCACAGACCTGCCCTCCTTTGGCTCATATTTCTCATTGTTACTAACTCACTAGTAACAGACAACTTGGATCCCTGGGCGATTGTGAGCTACCCAGCACCTGGCCTTTTACTTCGTCATGGTGTCCAGCATGGAGCTCAGTGCCTATGTGCTAATTAATAGATTAGCATCTCCCAGCCAGTAAGGGCTGGAGTCAGAGCTGGATTCTGTCCCCTGATAGGCAAACCCAGAGTGCTATGCTAGGTCTGCTCCATGAGCGTGTTTCTGCCAGAGTCAGCTTACTACTCTGTGTTCAGACTTCATCCTCACAGAACTCCCTATAGAGTAACATGGAAAGCTAGTGGGGACTTATAACTGCCTGCTTTGTACCACTGAGAATTATCCAGATTTTCTTTTCTTTTTTTTTTTTTTTTTTATAACTTGTGCATATATGTTTAGAGCAGGCAGGGGGCACAACTATGTTTGTGTACCCATAAAATCGTAACTATTCAAATTTGAAAGGTCTTTGAGGACACTTAGAGGAATGTCCTTATTTTTAAAATTAGGAATTTGAACTCAAAAGAGGGGTTCAGACACACAACTAATTAAATGATGCTGGAGAATTCCTCTTTACACAAAGCCAAACTAGAGGATGGTTCTCAGTTCCTTTAGGAGTAGTGTTAGTTGCTTAGTCATGTCCAGCTCTTTGCGACCTGGTAGACTATAGCCCACCAGGCTCTTCTGTCTATGGGACTCTCCAGGCAAGAATACCAGAGTTGGTTGCCCTTCCCTTCTCTAGGGGATCTTTCCAACCTGGGGGTCGAACCCAGGTCTCCTGTACTGCAGGCAGGTTCTTTACCATCTGAGCTACAGACTTTAATGATACCTATTTTTCTTTTCAGTGTTTGAGTTATGTTACATTTTTACAGCTCTGATATGATTCAGAATTATGTCTCCTTTAAAATCAAACTAAAATGAAATCTCTAAAGAATCTGAGACTGACAGACAAAAAAGGAAAGCTCAATTTGGACTCATATTTGAATGTCCAGAAAATTACTGTAAAAGCAAAATATAAGGAAAATACACTGATGAATAACTTATTCTACACCCTTTATCCTATTTTTATAAAGGCACAATGACAGTCCCAGACATATTTTTTAAAGGATAGAAAAAAAAATCCTTTTTTTTTTTTTTAAACAGGACTAAGGCTATTAGCATTGCTACCAAACAAAGGAATAAAAAATAAGAAATCAAAAACGGACGTAAAGAAAACTAGCGGAGCGGCGCCACCTAGTGTCAATTATCTAAAAAAAAATCGGACGTTTCCTGCGCCCCCCTGTGGTAGAATTGAGCGTTCCTCACAGGCAGGAAAACTGATTTCTCGGAATGGGAGACAAACACAGATTACATTTCCATTTATTTTCTAAGGAAAAGATGCCTGCATTCACTGTATTTAAAACAGAACAACTACAGATATCCAGTTTCCAACTGGTCACACAATAGTCTTCCTTTGGACAAAATTTCAAGTGAATCATTGGATAATTAAATTTTAAAATCTGAATTATTATAAAAGATCTAAGCTATTCTGTCCCCAGGAGATTCTGTTCAGCATGAAATGTTGTGAATACCATCCCTGTATCAACAGCTTGGTAACATTTCAAAGCTAAAACAAACTTTAATTTTTAGAAAGCTAATTTAAATGTGAGAGGATTGGAGCCAGAAATAAGAGTCGTCTTTCCCTGCGCCTCGGTTGGCCCATCTGTAGTGTGGAAATTGTTCTGACTCTAGTCTACCTACCTTCCCTTAGGGGTGGGGGGAGTTTCCATTTACAGGATAAAAATGAGATTAGTGTCCAGGGATGCTACTGAGGGGTAGAAAGTATATGATTTAGACAAAACCGAGATAACTTTGTTATTTTTAAATTGGAAATACTGGTGATGAAGTCTAACATCAGCTCTGACTGTGAGCTGGGGAAAGAATAGTGAACCAGGAAACTGAAGGACTTTACCAGTTTCATGACTTCCAAGTCACTGAAGTCTGAATATCCGCTCTTTTATTCTGTGGAAGAGGATAGTTTGGAGTGTGTTATTGATAGGGTTTGTCCTGGCTCTAACGTCCTACAATTAGGCTGTACAATTGCGTTCTCGCCGCCACTGTATCAGCACAGGCACTCATCACTTCTTATCTGGACTCTTGCAATATCTTTCAAACACATTTCTCCTGGTTCCAGGTCAGCAGAGTAATGAGGGGAGATGGGTATTTCCAGCATAAACCTCTTAAAGTACAAGTCCCGTGATTCTGTTCCCCTGCCTAACGGCCTGAAGGTGCTCCCCAGGGCATTTTGCAGGGCAACCAGTGTTTCTTGGGGTCTACTCAGTGCTACTTCCCAACCCAGTATGATCGGTCCTTTTCTGCATCCAGTAACACTTTGTAGCCAGGCAGAACATGCCCCGATTTATGGAGAAGGAGCTGAAGCTCTTAGAAGTTTAGGTAACTGCTTCAAGTCCCAGTAAGGGAGTGAAGAGTCTGGGATGCCAATCTGGGTTCCTGGTTCCAGAATTCATGATCTTTGTGAAGTAGTTTTGGGCTCCAAAATCACTGCAGATGGTGATTTCAGCCATGAAATTAAAAGATGCTTACACCTTGGAAGGAGAGTTAAGAACAACCTAGACAGCATATTCAAAAGCAGAGACGTTACTTTGCCAACAAAGGTCCGTGTAGTCAAGGCTATGGTTTTTCTAGTGGTCGTGTATGAATGTGAGAGTTGGACTGTGAAGAAAGCTGAGTGCTGAAGAACTGATGCTTTTGAACTGTGGTGTTGGAGAAGACTCTTGAGAGTCCCTTGGACTGCAAGGAAATCCAAACAGTCCATCTTAAAGGAGACCAGTCCTGGGTGTTCATTGGAAGGCCTGATGCTAAAGCTGAAACTCCAGTACTTTGGCCACCTCATGCGAAGAGTTGACTCATTGGAAAAGACTCTGATGCTGGGAGGGATTGGGGGCAGGAGGAGAAGGGGACAACAGAGGATGAGATGGCTGGATGGTATCACAGACTCAATGGACATGAGTTTCAGTAAACTCTGGGAGTTGGTGATGGACAGGGAGGCCTGGCATGCTGTGATTCATGGCGTCACAAAGAGTTGGACATGACTGAGCGATTGAACTCAACTGAAGGGATAGACTTTAGAGCCAGAAATACTTGGGTTGGAATTCAGGCTCTGTCAAATATTGTTACATATCGTATCATTTGGGGAAATTTTCTAACTGCTCTTTGCCTCAGTTTCTTCATCTGTAAAATGGAAAAAATATTAGTACTTATCTCATAGGAAGTTAATGCCTATTAACCACTGGAATCACACTTCCCACAAAGTATTTAGGGAATGTTTTGTGTTATTATTACCATATATTCTTACGGAACTAGATATAAATGAACTTTCTCCATTAACATTCAAGGTGCTTCTAAACTTGGCTCCAATTGGCCTTCTTGTCTTTTCTCTTGCTTCTTTCCTGAGGGTCCAAAACTGATTGTTCCAATTTCTCCTCTAAATATTCTCAAGTGTATCGCCTTCCTGCAGGTCATTGCTTTTGCTGCCACTGGTGTTCTCCCTGTTCAGATAGTCCATCTTTTCTACCGCCCCCTAGTGGTGAGCACAGTGACGGGCATAGCAAAAGAGAAGAGAAAGTCGCTCAATCATGTCCAACTCTTTGCGACCCTATTCTCTAGACCAGAATACTGGAGTGGGTAGCTTTTCCCTCCTCCAGGGGATCTTCCCAACCCAGGGATTGAACTCCCGCATTGCAGGCGGATTCTTTACCAGCTGATCCACAAAGGAAGCAAGTATACATAAAATAAAGTTAGATGCTGTCTGTATTATAGTTATTCTTCGTATGATTATTGATACCCATGAAGGCCCAAGCCCAAAGTCACCGCTTTCACAAAGATTTCCTAAGACAGCATCCTCCTCTGGACCGCCTCAGGTTGTTGCCCAGTCTACCCTTTACGCCCTTTCTGGCTATGCTATCTAAAACGGTAGCACTGGCCATGTGTAGCTGGCCATTGAGTACCCTCACTGTGGCTGGTTCAAACTGAAATCTATTGTAGTGTAAGCCATATTCTAAAGATTCTATATAAAAATAAAAAGAAGTCTTTAAAAGTATGTCATACTTTATTTTTTTATTTCTAATATTTTAATTTTTATATATGAAATGATAGGTATACCCTGATGGCTTAGTGCTGAAGAATCTGCCTGCAGTGCAGGAGATACAGGAGACACAGGTTTCATCCCTGAGTAGGGAAGACTCCCTGGAGGAGGGCATGGCAACCCACTCCAGGATTCTTGCCTGGAGAATCCCTGGCAGACTACAGTACATAGGATCACAAAGAGTCAAATGCAACTTAGCTTTCATGCATTGAGCCAGTCTGTGAATGTGCCAGCCATCAGCTCAGCAGTCCTATTTCCTCTTCTTGGGCATAGTGGATGGTTACATTTCCCAATGCATTCCTTGAAGCTAACTGTGGTCACGTGACCATTCTGACCAATAGAATAGGGTCAGAATGATGTCTGGCATGTCCAGCCCATAACAACTAAGACATCTGTCTTTACTCTCACTCTCTTTATTCACCTGTTAGATAAATGCAGGGGTCTAGATAAAGACTTAGAGGTTCTGAAAGAATATAGACATATAAGACAGAGGAGTCAGGATCCCTAAATCACTACATGAAAGGCCACCCAGACAATCACCTCTGACTGCATTGTGAGAGAAAAATGAACTGTTTATTGTGTTAATGCCCCTGTGATGTGGCATTGTTTGTTACAGCAAGCTGATGTGTAGCTCCCTTAATGCCTGCTGCTAAGTCACTTCAATCGTGTCCGACTCTGTGCGACCCCATAGACGGTAGCCCACCAGGCTCCCCCATCCCTGGGATTCTCCAGGCAAGAACACTGGAGTGGGTTGCCATTTCCTTTTCCAGTGCGTGAAAGTGAAAAGTGAAAGTGAAGTCGCTCAGTCATATCCAACTCTTAGCGACCCCATGGATTGCAGCCTACAAGGTTCCTCCATCCATGGGATTTTCTAGGCAAGAGTACTGGAGTGGGGTGCCATTGCCTTCTCCACCCTTTATGCCTAGTATTGGGTGTTTGGATTACTTCCTATTTTTCTTATTGTAATCTGTATTTTTTAGGATCAATTCCGAGAAGTAGAATTGCAGTGTCAAAATGTGTATACATTTGTACTACTTTTGAAAACTATTGGCAAAATTCCTTTCAGATTTCTTATATTCCTTAGTAGTTGGGAAGCTGTTTGAGATATTTCAATTGCTTCTAAGTATCTAGTATTAATCGACCTTAGATATGTGTTAAGTATTAAATAAATTCATGTATGCTTAAAATACAGTGCACAAGGAAATACTGCTATTTTCAAAATACTGACTTTGAAGTGTAGATTTCAGCAACTGCAGAATTGTACAGGCACCTTCAGGAAATAAGGATAATAGAAAAATGGCAGCAAGTAACATCTATGTTCTTTGTTGGGAACTTCTATTTTTTTTTTAAAGTGCTTTTAGTCTTCTATTTATCATGGTGAAGTCATGGATAGAGTTGGCTTGTTTTGATATATACCTCCCACACCATGGGTTGCTGATGTGCTACTTGCAATTTTTTTTGCATCGTTTTGTTCCTCCATGGATTCTTTATATGAATCTCGCTGCATACATCTATACTATGCCTTTTTCATGTATGAAAAACTGATGATTTATTTTTAACTACATTTAGATCTTTAAGAGATACAAACATTAGATTTGGGATAGGTGAAGATAAAACTAAATGACAATTAATATTCTTTACAAGGAAATGAATATTATTATCTGGTGTATGGGCCTATTCTGGAAAAAATCACAGACCTGTCTGGGGGCCAAATTTCAGTCTTTTGGGAGTTTAGTTTTCTAGCATCCCAAGCAGTGATAATAGCTTATCTTTTAACCACAAACCAGGGCTGTTTTTCATGTTAAAGATCACTGAAGTAATTTCAACCCCTCATTACTCCACAACCCAAGTTTATGTCCAAAATTCTTTCAGAAGAGTAAGATTTCACTTTGAATGAAGTTGAACTTTTCAAGTCCTCAGGATGCTGAGAACAGCAAAGACCTGGATTCCATTAATAGTTCTCCTGTAACAAGGAAATTCTCATCTTACTATAGTAAGAAATTCTACTGAGTACAATGAAAACAATGGTATATTCTAAACAAATGGGGCCACCATGGCTCTTGATCTTCTTTGTGTAAATGTAATTCATAGTTAATACACAGTGACCACATAAGAATGAGGGAAGAAAATCCTTTCATATTCTTTTTTGAAGGAATTTTGAGTTACAGACAAATGAATTCTAGAACACTCTGAGATAACAGACCAACTGCAAAGTTTCAAAAAATTATCTATTGGATGTTAACTTGATGGGTTTGTTTCTCCGACTGAATTGACCTGATTGCCCAGCTAGTCAGTGTGACAAAGACACTCTTCATTATGGAGGATGAAAAATGAAATAGTATAGCTAGATATCATGCCTCTTGAATGAGTCAGGAAGAGAGGGGCTTTAGGAAAGCAAAACTTCTGGCATAAGCATTTCTCTGTTTCATTTGGATCTTTTCTACTCTTCTGCGGTTACAGGATGATCTTTAAGCTGTAAACCCATCATCTTCTCAGACTGGCCCACTGGCAGGGTACTAGGTGAGAGGTGACATCTACCAACTTTCTTTGCAAACTTTCTTCTCTCTCTCCCCACCCCACCCCCACCTTCACCCCACACTCAGTAGTTAAGGCCAAGGCTAATAAAAACCTCTATGGTAGACAAGACCCTAACAAACTGAAGAGCACTAGAGCTGAAACATGATACACAAGAAAATGAGACATAAAGAATTATTTTGTTTTCTAAGTTGACTATCTCCTACCTCCCTACCTGTCCTCCCAGATTGGAAGTTCTATGAACCTAGAAATCTCATTCTCCAGAGTTTAGAATACATCTGGCATATAAAGCATGCTCCAAAAAAAGTTTTTCTGGAAGACAGAGAGAAGAGGAGAGCCATGAAATTTGTACTGGAGACATTTTTAAAGAAAGAACAAAATTGCCAGATCTTCTAACACTTGGATGGTGGGTGGTTAGTATTTACTACCTACAATATGCTGGATAGCAGAAACAATAACAGAACAAGACTCCAACTACTTTCTAATCAGAAGGAAGGTTTCTAGCTTATGCGAATTTTACCCGAGGAACTGATTTCAAAAAATAGGGCAGGAAAATACTAATTGCTAGTAAAGTGAAGCGTGTGCCTCTCATTACGAGCATGTTCTGCTGTTTTGCACGGGCCACTTCCCCATCTCTGTGTCAATGTGTGGCATGAGAACAGCCACCCAAAGTCATATCAAATGACACACTCCAGATTTTCTGCCATTTAGCATGCATTTTAAATTACATAGTAGCATTGAGACTTTTTAAATAAGCACAGGATTCAGTGGATCCGTTTTGCATTGAGTTCGTCATGAGTAGAATGGGAAAGAGGGGCTTGATTGGATAACTATAGGGACAAAGAATCCAAGCAAAGCAGAATTCTTTTTTACTGGGAAAGAATTTAAGTCACAAAAATCACATTGCCTTTCTCACTGCTCCTATGATTGGTGAGTCTTCCCCTTTCATGGACAAGTATCCAATGCTAGGCCCTGAGTGCGTATTCAGTACGTTAAGCATTTATTTATGTTAATAAAATCCTCCATCCCTGGGTTGAGCAGCTCTCCCTAAAAGGCTTTCTTACCCTCTCAACTGAAGTCCATTTGCCTTCCAGTCTCCTTTCTTTGTCCTGGCCACCTTCATTTTGGCTTTAGCTGCATAAGGTACTTGGGAAAATGACTGCCCTAATCATAATCTTTAAGATCTCTACAGAAAGTGTCTATAACTGGAATTTCCTCATTACTTTAATGTCCTTCTAGTCATAGCTTCATGGGCCTATTATGTGTAAATTAGAAACACATTATTCCACCAGCAAAGCTTTTCTTTCAAATGCATAGAATTTTATAACCTGTCACAATCTATTAAATTCCAAATTGTTTGTACTTAAACTGACTTTTTTCTGTAAGAAGATGTCAAAGGATCTTAATTTCAGCTAATTCTGGCAACCAAAAGCGAGTCTCCTCTACTTAATAGCTGGCAATGCTCTCTGCAGTAAAATGCTTCCAGGAACAATTGGAAATTACTAAGATAATAGTGTGTTTCTTTAGATTAGTATCACTTCTGAAATGTGAAACTTTTGCCAATTCAAAGCTCTTTTGCTGTCTTTTTAAAACTGAATTTCCTGAAAAGTTCTTAAATATTAAGAAGAGTTGATGTAAGTAGACAGGAAGACAGCAAACGGGAAAGCTAGTGGACAGACGGTGAGTGACCTGCAGAGGGTTCTAGAATTTCATCTGAGCTACTTCCAAATAAGGGAAAACTTGTCAGGCAATGAGTTTAGAATTCTCAAAACTCAAAACTAAAGTTTGTCCCTCTTTTTAGAGATAGATATTATTTTCATTACTATTTCTTTTTGGCTTCAGGGCCATTGATAGGACTATTTCTAGGGATGATATACTTTGGGTGGGAAAAGCATCATTTCCTTTCCAGCCAGCTCATAAAGTATAATGTAAATTCAGCACTGGAGTGAAGAGTTTGGCATTAAAGAACTGATCTCTGACTTTGGATGTTAACTCAAATATCTAACACCAAGGAGATGTTGTTAGGCAAATCAAGAAAAGCTCTACACAGTTGAAGCTTAATCATGATAGATAATGTTAATGCCAGGCATAGCTGTAAGAACTTTATATGCACTATTTTATTTAATCCTTCAAGAAAGCTCATAAAGCAGATTGTATTATTATTCCCATTTTACAGAGCGCAACCCTAAGGCTAAAGAGGGAGAGTTCATATTTGAACTCAAATCACTCTTTAAAATATAAAGTCATGTTAAAAACTTTGTTTTGGAAAAAGGCATCGATTTTTCCAGTGTGAGCTGGCCTGAATCATAAAGAGGTTCCAATGAAGGAAATTTCTTGTTGGCCATCCTGGGTCTGCTTACATTCAGGTTCCCACAAAATTTTTATTCTCCGTCAGGTAGAACTGGTGTGTGACTGAAGACATTTCTAAAAGAAACAAGGCATTGTATTCAAGACAAACATGTTACAGACAGATCCTCGAGGTGCTCTGACTGACTGGTCCATTTGCTTAATTTAGGGCTGAACTGTTCAAATTGATGGGTTGTCTTAGCATTGCATCTAAAGACAAAGAGTTAGTCAAGTTCAGTGAATGTATCATTCCAACTGTTTGGTCCTCTGTATACAAACCAGTTGGTATACATTTTTTTACTTTTCTCTGATTTTTTTTTTTTTTTTACATCATATGATTTTATGTGCTTAATTTTCCTATTTCTGTTTGGAAAATCCTGATTAGACATCTTTGAGCTTGTTATAGAACCATTTTACCAATTATGCTCATGGGAATACCAAATATGGCTGTGCTTAATTTAAGTATTAATAATAAAAATAACTGCATTTTACCCCCAAATAATGACATATGGTTGCCATGCTTTGGGAGCTATAACCTCTTTATTTGCTTTTCTCTGAATGTGATTTCAAAAAAAAATCATTCTCAGTAATAAAAAAATTTTTAATGGAATTCTCAACTTTACTGTTTCATGTGATCCAAGAAATTTGGGTTTCTTCTTATCCATCTCCTTTAGGATAGATGTAATTTGAATGCATCACACTTGAACAGAGTTGTCTTTTGCTCATATGACCATTGATTTGCATTCAATTAAAGGTGAAAAACAAAATGCACTTTTTCAGGAAAGTATTTCAAAAATAAAAACCAGAACAAAAAGGATATACAATCAACCAGCAAGTTCAATTAAGTTCAGTTAACCTAGAATGCTCGTCAAATTTCATTGTTCCTTTTATTCATTCATCCACTCATTCACCCGATTAAGATAGACTGAGCATCTATAATGATCCAGGTCCTAGAGACACACAAAAAAAAGGGCTCCAGGATCCTTGCTGTCAGAGATACTCTCCCTCCCTTGGTATTCTTTGCCTCTTGTGATTCCTTCTGAACATCTCTGTGTGTTTGCTAATGAAGAGTTGGTGAAGAATGGTGCGAAAGATATGAGTAGGGTGAGTAGTAGCTATAAAATGGTCACTCACTCTTAAATCTGTAAAAGATTAACTTTGAAACCCAAATTGTGGGCTTGGTTAGGATGAGTACATAACTACATTTCTGTGGACTTAAACTACTCATAGATTTCAGGGAGATTACATTTCAAAGCTTTAAAAATGGAGCTCCAGAGTCACTAAAGACAGATATAACCATTTCCTTTGAATAATACTTAAGGCTCTAAAAGAAGAAGTCTCCTAACATTCCTGTTGTTGTCATGCCCTTTCTCCCCATCCAACTGCCTGAGCGGTGGTTCTCCAGCTTGACACAGATCCTACAATCACCCAGAAAGCTGGTAAAAGTACAGGGCTCCATCTCCAGAGTTTCTGATTCCTTAACTTTTGGAGGGAGCTTAAGAATTTGTATTTCTAGCAAGTACTCAGGTGATACTGATGCTGTTACTAAGAATGCCAAGTGCAGATATGAACTATTTGCCACCAGTCTGTGACAAGTATAGAAACTGAAAGGAAGCATTCGAATTTTTTGTAATTTGACATTGCTGTGACATCAAGTGCATGATCAGTGGGCATATCTTGCCAAATATGGATGAGCTCAGGGATGTCAAAATTTCATTGTGAGTCACACATGGTACAAGCTACATGCTAGTACGCACAGGGAGCCCACATTTTATTCAGTGATAGATTGGAAGTATTAAACACTGGTTGTTCACCACAGATGGCTGGAGAAGCAATGCTGTTTAAACCATTGTGCTATACTCACAAAAGGGTCAGGGCCATTCCCTCTCAGATAGTATAGGACAGCTGGGAGGGAAATGGGGCCAGGCCTTGGACCCTGGAGGAGTCTAGGGGAAACAGACAAGGCTGTAGAGATGGGCTCTGGATATGACACCACACATCCATGGGTCAGCCCAGGGATCTAGGAAAAGATTTTTTGAGGCTGGAGGTCTATCAGAGAAAANAAGCAGAATTCTTTTTTACTGGGAAAGAATTTAAGTCACAAAAATCACATTGCCTTTCTCACTGCTCCTATGATTGGTGAGTCTTCCCCTTTCATGGACAAGTATCCAATGCTAGGCCCTGAGTGCGTATTCAGTACGTTAAGCATTTATTTATGTTAATAAAATCCTCCATCCCTGGGTTGAGCAGCTCTCCCTAAAAGGCTTTCTTACCCTCTCAACTGAAGTCCATTTGCCTTCCAGTCTCCTTTCTTTGTCCTGGCCACCTTCATTTTGGCTTTAGCTGCATAAGGTACTTGGGAAAATGACTGCCCTAATCATAATCTTTAAGATCTCTACAGAAAGTGTCTATAACTGGAATTTCCTCATTACTTTAATGTCCTTCTAGTCATAGCTTCATGGGCCTATTATGTGTAAATTAGAAACACATTATTCCACCAGCAAAGCTTTTCTTTCAAATGCATAGAATTTTATAACCTGTCACAATCTATTAAATTCCAAATTGTTTGTACTTAAACTGACTTTTTTCTGTAAGAAGATGTCAAAGGATCTTAATTTCAGCTAATTCTGGCAACCAAAAGCGAGTCTCCTCTACTTAATAGCTGGCAATGCTCTCTGCAGTAAAATGCTTCCAGGAACAATTGGAAATTACTAAGATAATAGTGTGTTTCTTTAGATTAGTATCACTTCTGAAATGTGAAACTTTTGCCAATTCAAAGCTCTTTTGCTGTCTTTTTAAAACTGAATTTCCTGAAAAGTTCTTAAATATTAAGAAGAGTTGATGTAAGTAGACAGGAAGACAGCAAACGGGAAAGCTAGTGGACAGACGGTGAGTGACCTGCAGAGGGTTCTAGAATTTCATCTGAGCTACTTCCAAATAAGGGAAAACTTGTCAGGCAATGAGTTTAGAATTCTCAAAACTCAAAACTAAAGTTTGTCCCTCTTTTTAGAGATAGATATTATTTTCATTACTATTTCTTTTTGGCTTCAGGGCCATTGATAGGACTATTTCTAGGGATGATATACTTTGGGTGGGAAAAGCATCATTTCCTTTCCAGCCAGCTCATAAAGTATAATGTAAATTCAGCACTGGAGTGAAGAGTTTGGCATTAAAGAACTGATCTCTGACTTTGGATGTTAACTCAAATATCTAACACCAAGGAGATGTTGTTAGGCAAATCAAGAAAAGCTCTACACAGTTGAAGCTTAATCATGATAGATAATGTTAATGCCAGGCATAGCTGTAAGAACTTTATATGCACTATTTTATTTAATCCTTCAAGAAAGCTCATAAAGCAGATTGTATTATTATTCCCATTTTACAGAGCGCAACCCTAAGGCTAAAGAGGGAGAGTTCATATTTGAACTCAAATCACTCTTTAAAATATAAAGTCATGTTAAAAACTTTGTTTTGGAAAAAGGCATCGATTTTTCCAGTGTGAGCTGGCCTGAATCATAAAGAGGTTCCAATGAAGGAAATTTCTTGTTGGCCATCCTGGGTCTGCTTACATTCAGGTTCCCACAAAATTTTTATTCTCCGTCAGGTAGAACTGGTGTGTGACTGAAGACATTTCTAAAAGAAACAAGGCATTGTATTCAAGACAAACATGTTACAGACAGATCCTCGAGGTGCTCTGACTGACTGGTCCATTTGCTTAATTTAGGGCTGAACTGTTCAAATTGATGGGTTGTCTTAGCATTGCATCTAAAGACAAAGAGTTAGTCAAGTTCAGTGAATGTATCATTCCAACTGTTTGGTCCTCTGTATACAAACCAGTTGGTATACATTTTTTTACTTTTCTCTGATTTTTTTTTTTTTTTTACATCATATGATTTTATGTGCTTAATTTTCCTATTTCTGTTTGGAAAATCCTGATTAGACATCTTTGAGCTTGTTATAGAACCATTTTACCAATTATGCTCATGGGAATACCAAATATGGCTGTGCTTAATTTAAGTATTAATAATAAAAATAACTGCATTTTACCCCCAAATAATGACATATGGTTGCCATGCTTTGGGAGCTATAACCTCTTTATTTGCTTTTCTCTGAATGTGATTTCAAAAAAAAATCATTCTCAGTAATAAAAAAATTTTTAATGGAATTCTCAACTTTACTGTTTCATGTGATCCAAGAAATTTGGGTTTCTTCTTATCCATCTCCTTTAGGATAGATGTAATTTGAATGCATCACACTTGAACAGAGTTGTCTTTTGCTCATATGACCATTGATTTGCATTCAATTAAAGGTGAAAAACAAAATGCACTTTTTCAGGAAAGTATTTCAAAAATAAAAACCAGAACAAAAAGGATATACAATCAACCAGCAAGTTCAATTAAGTTCAGTTAACCTAGAATGCTCGTCAAATTTCATTGTTCCTTTTATTCATTCATCCACTCATTCACCCGATTAAGATAGACTGAGCATCTATAATGATCCAGGTCCTAGAGACACACAAAAAAAAGGGCTCCAGGATCCTTGCTGTCAGAGATACTCTCCCTCCCTTGGTATTCTTTGCCTCTTGTGATTCCTTCTGAACATCTCTGTGTGTTTGCTAATGAAGAGTTGGTGAAGAATGGTGCGAAAGATATGAGTAGGGTGAGTAGTAGCTATAAAATGGTCACTCACTCTTAAATCTGTAAAAGATTAACTTTGAAACCCAAATTGTGGGCTTGGTTAGGATGAGTACATAACTACATTTCTGTGGACTTAAACTACTCATAGATTTCAGGGAGATTACATTTCAAAGCTTTAAAAATGGAGCTCCAGAGTCACTAAAGACAGATATAACCATTTCCTTTGAATAATACTTAAGGCTCTAAAAGAAGAAGTCTCCTAACATTCCTGTTGTTGTCATGCCCTTTCTCCCCATCCAACTGCCTGAGCGGTGGTTCTCCAGCTTGACACAGATCCTACAATCACCCAGAAAGCTGGTAAAAGTACAGGGCTCCATCTCCAGAGTTTCTGATTCCTTAACTTTTGGAGGGAGCTTAAGAATTTGTATTTCTAGCAAGTACTCAGGTGATACTGATGCTGTTACTAAGAATGCCAAGTGCAGATATGAACTATTTGCCACCAGTCTGTGACAAGTATAGAAACTGAAAGGAAGCATTCGAATTTTTTGTAATTTGACATTGCTGTGACATCAAGTGCATGATCAGTGGGCATATCTTGCCAAATATGGATGAGCTCAGGGATGTCAAAATTTCATTGTGAGTCACACATGGTACAAGCTACATGCTAGTACGCACAGGGAGCCCACATTTTATTCAGTGATAGATTGGAAGTATTAAACACTGGTTGTTCACCACAGATGGCTGGAGAAGCAATGCTGTTTAAACCATTGTGCTATACTCACAAAAGGGTCAGGGCCATTCCCTCTCAGATAGTATAGGACAGCTGGGAGGGAAATGGGGCCAGGCCTTGGACCCTGGAGGAGTCTAGGGGAAACAGACAAGGCTGTAGAGATGGGCTCTGGATATGACACCACACATCCATGGGTCAGCCCAGGGATCTAGGAAAAGATTTTTTGAGGCTGGAGGTCTATCAGAGAAACTGACTAGTCAGAATTTCGGGTACCCAGTCCTCTGCAAGGGTCAGATTAGGTAAGCAGGATGGTTTGATGCTTCCCAGTGAGGTCAACACAGATTCCTTAGTTGCAGGCAGCCAAGGAGAGTCCACACTCAATGCAAAAAATTCTCAATTGTCATAGTCACCTGAATCCCAGGGAAATTGCCTTAATGATTTTACTTATGTTTTTACTCATTTATTTAGCTGTGCTGCATGTGGGCTCTTAGTTTTCCAACCAGGGATTGAACTCACACCCCCTGCATTGGAAGTGTGGAGTCTTAACCACTGGACTGCCAGGGATGTCTATCTCTCTCTCTTTTTTTTTTTTAATTTAATATTTAATAGAAGCTCATGCATGACTAGGTCTGCAGCTAGAAACCAAGGTCAATCCCTGCCAAGGGTGCCCCCAGGAAGAGCTACCCAGGAAAATCATCCTCTTGATCTCACCTACTTGAATGGACATTTGCTTTTATCTCTAAACATTCTTATTAGCATTTCCTGTGATCTGATTCCTAGTTGTCAGGTTTCAGCTGTTCTCAGCCTTAAATTCTAGTATCCTCTTTGGTTGGCTAGAAGGAAGCCCATGTGGACAGAGCCTCCTCCATGATTTCAAAGCTTGATGAATGTGCCTCAAATTGACTTTGCTAACTCTCTTTTCAAATGGATCTCCTGATAGCTCTAGGATTTCACCAGCAGTGATTTATTTTTTAATATTGTGCACTTCGAGCTCTGATAAATTCAGTGTTCTTTCTAAGCACTTGTGCAAATTCAATTGCAGTTGGAGGAGGTTAGCATTTTTACATGTTGAATACATCAAGGCCTGATAAGCAAGCAGTCTTTCAGCTGTCTGCTTTTCTAGTCCCACTGAAGCCCGTGTTTCTCTGAAGTCTTCCTTGGCTGGAGTCACACCCAAAGACATATATCATTGCTTTGTATGTAGAAATTACATCAGCTTTGTTCTGATGGCCTCCAACCACTAATTTGCAAGAGTGACCTTAAGTGCCCACCAGCAACCTCCTGGGGCATCAGCCTTCCAGCCAGAGAGTTAAACTGCCCCAGAAAGGCTGCAGTGGGCTAACACATTAGAGATGCTCCAGGCTGCCAATATATGTGTGAGTTTCAAGACTATTAGCTAGAGAAGTGAAAAGCCGTGCCACATAGTGGGTATCCACTGCTCATGGGTCAAACAGATATGGGTTTGATTCTTGCACTATCATTTAGAATGCTTTTAATTTCAAATAACAACAAGAACAATGACAAAAAAGTCAAAATGGTAATGACAAAGGAAATCAGATGGCATATATTGGACCAAGGCAGAGCAGGCTTCTGAGTTGATTGTTCCAGGGACTCAAGAAAGGCAGTGGCTTTTCCCTCCCCTCTACTAGCTCAGTTTCACCCTAAGACTGATTCTCTAATTCCTTTCAAGTTTGCAAGATTGCAGGCTACAACTAGGGCTGTCTTATTAGGGGCCAGCAGGGAAAGAAAACAGAGAACTGGTCTTGTCCAGCAAGTGAAGGAGCATCAGTCACTTCAATACGATTGTCTAGAGGAATGCCCTGCACTGATTGGCTTAGGTTTGATTCATCTGAGCCAATCACTATGCAAAAGGGGTAAGATACTGTGGTTGATTTAAATCAATTAGAGTCACTCATTGGAGTTGGGGATGGGATTGGGGCAGCAAAACAAAAAGTATGCTACACCTGAGAAGGGCAAAGAATAGATGTCAGGAGATACTCATCATGTTCATGAATCTGACTCTACTACTTGGCATTGCCATTTCTCTGAATCTCAGTTTTCTCGTCTATAAAATAAAGATTGTCCACCTCCCTGGCTGAGGTAGAGATCAGGAAGAAGACAAGGATAATAAAGAGCTTGTGCTGTGATTATCACACTAAATGCTTGGTAAAGATCATGTGGGAGGATATGAAAACTAAAGTAGGTACCTGCTGCATTTGGATGTTATTCTTTCATAGGCTTGTTTCAAATAAGTCTTCATCCTTAGAGAGGAGAAAGGAATGACTTATACTTGGATGACAAAGACTGCTGACATAGACCATTTATATGCAGATTCATCTGGACATTATTTAGGTGAAAAAAATTCAAACTAGGCAGTTCTAAAATGTGCAAAATTATCTCTATACCTCTGAGAATTGAGCTTAATAATAAAGCAAAAAGATGAAATGAAGAAGAGAGAAGAGAAGAAGTTACAATTTATTGAGTACTTCTGGGTGTTCCACTAGCCACTTTACATGAGTTGTAAGCCCTTTATGTTAGATTCATTTCACTTACTTTTTACTTTGTGTACACAAGAAACAGATTCTTAAGTTTCTGTTAAGGACTTTGCCTGACTCAATAGCCATTAAGTGACAAAACGTGGAAGTTAACCCAAATTAATTTGACTCCTGAGTTAATTTCATGTTCTTTGTACCAAAATTATTTGCAAAGGAGGTGCCCTCATTCATTAATTCACTTGTTCATTCATTCCCTCACTTGTGTTCTCAGCAGGTGGCCCCTGAGCCTCTGCCTCACTTAGGGTTAGGGAAAAGAAAGATGAGTAAGACAGCAGTGCCTTTGATAACCAGTGTCCAAGTCCTGGGATTTGGGGCTTTACTTTAGGAGTTCCCTGGAGTGAGGTCTTGTACCCTTTCTCAGCCCAATGAGAACTGTGGAATCACTACTGATGGTGATGGCACAGCAGCCTTGGGCACAGCTTGCTCCCAGGCCTGCAAGACCCCGGGGCTGCTCTCCACCCCCAGCTCCCTCTTTCATCTGCTCTCCTCAGTGAAAAAGTTTAATCTTGAGCCATCTTAGGGCAAAGGAGGTTGGAATGTCAGAGGTCACCTTAATTCTCCATAACTCTGCTCCTAAGAAATAATTGTTTCAGAGGAAAATAGCTGTGACCAGTCAGATTCCTCTTCGTTCAGAATCTGGGTGTTTGTGTGGTTGATTCTGCGCAATTCATCCAACTGTGTTGTGACGGGCTGTGTGCTACGGGTTGTGCTGAGTGCTGGGGACAGGCAGGTGAGTATGGCAGTACCTCTAGCCTTGGGGTACACAGGCTGGTAGAGCAGACAGACACATATAAAAGGTAGCACGTATTGTAGAACACTCTGGTATGCCCAGCATGGCTGAACAAGTTGTTAAATTTTGTAAAGACCAAACAAGTAAATATCCACTGTCCTTGCTGCCCTTCCCTCTGCCCCACACCATCCACTATTTCACCCTTTCTGCCCTGAGCCCTCCTCAAGAACCTCCTTTACCCCCCAGTGACCACCTCCTTCCCTAGGACCCAAATACCCAGCCTCAGCACTGTAGCCCTTGTTTGGACTAGTCTGCATCTGAGGATAGAGAGTGTTAAATATCTTGAGTGTCATCTCTGTAAAGGCTCATTCCATGTGCTCCCCAGGGGTGGAGGGATGGAGAGGAAAAGGTGGGACCAGCTGAAATGAGAATACCTCACAAGAACATACATTGATTGAATGTCTGTTGCGTCCTTGGACCTCTGGCCACACTTCAGTCATGCTCCCCAGAACTTCCTAGAAGTCTTCTCCCTTGACCTCCAACCTACAGTCATCCTGCTCCGAGTCCCAGGGCAACTACTTACTGCTAAAGTCAGACAAAAGAAGTAGATATGGGCCATAAATACATGGCTCCAGGAAATTGGGGTCTGCCTCTTAGGAATCAGCTTCAGTGGCCTCTGAACTGTTTGGTTCTTGTAGAAATAAAAGGCGTCTGATCTGGTTTTTGTAGGAATGATGGACTCAACAACCAAATGGCTAGATCCTTTCAGGTGATGGTTGGAACTCTACCCATTAAGATGTTTCTGAAAGTCAGTCAGTCGCATCTGACTCTTTGTGACCCCATAAACTGTAGCCCGCCAGGTTCCTCTGTCCATGGAATTCTTCAGACTAGAATGCTGGAGTGGGTTGCTATTTCCTTCTACAGAGGATCTTCCTGACCCAGGGATCAAATCTGGGTCTCCTGCATTTTCGGCAGAGTCTTTACCTTCTGAGCCACCAGGGAAGCCCTTAGGATGTTTCTGGCTACTAGTATTTAAAAAAAAAAAAAAAAAAAAACTGGCTTGAACAAAAGGGGAAAAGGGGAGATTCAAAGGAAGAACAGTATGGATCCTATGTGTGGTTCTATCTCCATGCCCGAGTAGCTCCAGTGATCTCAATGTCTCTATTCTGCTGTCCTGAGCATTATCTTCCACTCAGGTAGTCCCCCTTCATTGTTGCAAGGTGGTGGGCAGCCATCAAAATCAATAAAAGACTGTATGTTGTGGTGTTTCTATTCTCAGAAGAAAAAGGAAATCTTTCCCTAAGCCCTCCAGGGGGCCCAACCCCACCCCCCCCCCCCCCCCCCCCCCCCCCCCCCCCNAAACAGATCATGTGTGCACTCCTGCTGAAGGACCAATGAAGAGATTACAGCCACCATTGCTGGCTTTCTCAATCAAGATTTGCCCCTAGAGTTGGGATAGGGATCCCAACTGTTCTCATTTGTCAGAAAATGAGTATCAGTGGGCAATCAGAAATGTCTGCTACTGGGAGCTGCTGGAAAGAGAAAGGTAGGATTGGAGACGATGGTGCTGGTGAATGAGATGGGAGTGTGTCATCAGCTGTTAGAAGTTAAAAAGCAAAGGAATTTGGAGTAGAGAAACCTGGTTTGGAATGCTAGTATTACTTAGGTCATTGTTTCGGTTGCTAACTGCTATGTAGAAACCACCCCAAAACTTGGTGGCTTGAAACGACCGTTTATTATTGCACACTGGTCAGCAGAACAGCCCTGGGTTCTGCTCATCTAGGCAAGGCTTATCCGGACACGTCTAGACTCTTTCAAGTGTCCGCAGGAGGCTGGCAGGTGTAGGATGGTCTTGGTTGGGACAGCTTCTCTCTCTCTGCTCCACGTGGTCCCGCAACCCCTGGCAGGCTAATCTGGGCTTGTTCCCTCAACAGCCTGACAGAGTCCCAGATTCCAAGAGCTTGGCCAGAGTTCTGAGGTCTAGACTCAGAATGGAGACACCATGAGCAAAGCCTCATCCTACTGGCCGAAAGCAAGCCTTGAGACCAGCTAAAATCTGCAAAGTCATGCTGCAGAGTGAGGATGCTGGGAGAGTGAAGAATTGTGACCACTTTGACCGTCAGTCTACCACTGTGACTTTAGCAAGACATTTCTCTACACCACAGTTTCATCACCTCTAAAATGAAACTGAAAATAGTATCTACCTCAAAATCTTGTTTCAGGATTAAATGAGAAAATGCACGTAAAGCACTTCACACAATGATGGACACAGAGTAAGCATTAAATAAGTATTAGCTTTAATTATGGCTCATACTATTATCATCATTATCATGGTTATAATGATTACTGTAATTTTGAATGTCTGTCTGCTGGGTTACGACTCCTCCCTAGGAAGCAAGTCTAGTGAAATAGTTTCCAAAAGTCTAGGTTTATGGAAATCCTTGCTGGCTCCCCAGAAGCCTACTCATCAGGGAAGGATGGTTTTATGGAGCTCCCTGTTTGCCTTCTGATGGCTGTTCAGTGAGTGTCATTCTCTCTGAGATTTTGCTATGCTGACTGCTTAGCTCCATCCTGCAGTTGGAACCCTCCAAGGAACCAGGAAAGGTCTGGTCTGAAGTTGAAACTCCAGTACTTTGGCCACCTGATACAAAGAGCCAACTCATCGGAAAAGACCTTGATGCTGGGAAAGATTAAAGGCAGGAGAAGGGGGTGACAGAGGACGAGATGGTCGGATGGCATCACTGTCTCAATGGACATGAATTGGAGTAAACTCAGGGAGATAGTAAAGGATAGGGAAGCCTGGTGTGCTGCAGTTCATAGGGGTCACAAAGAGCTGGACATGGCCTAGTGGCTGAACAACAACAACAGACAGAAACTTATTCGTTCTGGCCGGTGTGCCTTCTGGAGGAAGCGAGCAGGCTTCACTCCTGGGATGGCTGATTTTCTTCACCTTTCCACTGTTCTACCTGTGCCCAATGTCAAACCCTCTTGAGGTGACAGTGTAGCTCAGGGTACCCAGAGTTACTCATCTTACACCTACTCCAACCCAAGCCACCAAGGATTGAGACCAGTAGTGAACTCTTGGAAAAGGAAATTTGACTCTTAAGTCTGCAAAAAGGAAAAAGGTTATTCTTGTTGGTTTTTTTTTTTTTTTAATGGTTGTTTTGTTCATGATGGAAAAACCTCCTGATGATGGTTCTGGCATTGATTCCCCATGCAGGCTCTCAAAACATCAAGGAGGAAAGGCATAGAAGCTTTTTCCATGAGGCAGCCTGCTAACTTCATTTGCCACCACGGTTTTCCCATCTGCTAAGGGATGGGCCCAGACAATCTTCCATGTATAATTCACAGCCCTTTGTAATTTAGGCTCAAAGAGAATCAATAGCTCAATCCATATGCCATAGTGAGGACTCTGAGGGTGGCACACCCATTTTCCATCCTCGCTCAGAGCTGCGATGCTGGCCCTCCTCCCACGGGCACCTCCTCTTTCCATCCCTCTCAAAGTCCCTGTTTACCTCACTCCCTCCCTTGCTTCACAGTTGCTCACAATTTTTCTCTGTCCCTTCCTCTTATCAAGCACTATATTTCTACCTTGCAAATGTGCCATTCTAACTGGACGCTGCCTATAGATAATATTGCCACAGTGACCACTGTCAGGCCTCGACTAGCTAATTGTGGCCCCGTATGTCATCTGGCTGGTTTGAAGATGGATGCTCAATTTGCATTATTTATATCTTTTATCTGTGTTCTGTTGATGTACTTTTGCATAACGTATGTAAAATTCTGCTGACATTGAGAATTCATTTGGCCTGAGATGCTCAAAAGGAGGGGCGGGAGGAGACCTGGTTTGTGTAAATTCAGAAGATATCAGACAGCTTTGCCTTTTTTTTTTTGAATCCTGAGAATTGGAAGATGGCTTCTCAGGAGAGTTCTCTGGATCACACTTGACAGTCAGGTGAGCTCTTTTGCTTAAAGAGCTTTGGTTCCATTTAGGCTGTCAGTCTCCTGCCTTCAAAGGGGTAGGGTGAGGACTGAGGTCCATTTTAAAGTTCAAATGCAAGTCTATCATTGCATTGCAACTGCAATCAGAGAATAACAGAGCAGTGGGGAAGACTTAGAGCATCTGACTTAATCTCTTCATTTTGTAGAGGAAGAAACTGAGACTTGGAAACGAAACGGCTTGCAAAGCAGCTGATTATGTTATCCTGTCTTTAAATTCTTTCCACTAAAACAACATTATCACTGAGGGG
This sequence comes from Neotragus pygmaeus, assembly GCA_006410875.1. Lineage (NCBI taxonomy): Eukaryota > Metazoa > Chordata > Mammalia > Artiodactyla > Bovidae > Neotragus > Neotragus pygmaeus. The sequence continues at coordinate 2,000,236 of SJYV01020496.1, forward strand.
CAGGCACTTTTCTAAGCACTTTACTTATTATCTTATTTAATCTTCATAAAGACTCATGCCCTAGGACTTGTTGCTATCATCCTCATGTCATATGAGGAAACTGAGGCACAGAGAGGTAAAGTAGCTTATGCAAGGTCACACAATACTAGGCAGCAGAGCTAGCATTCAAACCCAGGTAATTTTGCTTGCGAGTCCCCATTTAACCGTTGTGTTCTTCTAGCCTAAGGCCTCTTTGATCTGCCCCTTTGCTCACATAATAATGCCCTAAACCTTTACTTTGCAATATAAAGCCTTCAATGACCCTGACCCTCCTGACTTTTCTCAACTTCATTCTGCTGCTTCCCAAATTATAGCCTTCTGTTGGAAGAGGTGGTCTCCGGCATATAGTCTTTCAACCCCTGCTCAGCCCCAGAAGAATGGGCTCTGGGCCTGGAACCCCCTTTCCCAAGGGATAAGAACACATGCAGCCCGCGGTGGCTCACCGCCTCGCGTGGTACTGTCTTTCCCTATGCCAGGCTTTCGCAGGGAGCCCAGATGGAATACAGTTTGCGGCCACCTTTGTTCCCTGACTCAGTTTCACCTGAGCCTGACTTGCCTACAGTATTGAAGCAGCATCAGGATATTTTGAGTCAAATGTTATGAACATTGTGAGTTAGAATTGAAAAATTAAACATGTCTTTCTTTGGTGACTTAGAACAATAAATTTTGTAGTTTTGCCATATTAAGAGGCAATAGTGACTTTACTAAGGAAACTTTTGAGAGAAGTACCTAAGTTTTATATATGAGATATATTTTATGGGCATAATTCTGACATACACATCACATCGTGGGATATATTCAGAAACCATAAGTGATAATTGTATGCTCTAAACCAGTTGTTTCCAAATGCCAGTTCATAGTAAATCTTTTATGGACCCAGAAAAATAAGAGCAGTGATATATAGGTGGGTGTATGTGTGTGTAAGAGAGAGAGAAATTATAAATTTTTGAATGCTCTTTCTTGGGAAGAATTGTCTTTATTCAAAGATTATAAACTCTTGTTCTTTTATTTTTATCAAGGGAAAGGGAAAGGGAAAGAAATAGCCTTTCTTCTATGAAATAACTATGTTTAAGAGACAAGGAGAGAAAGAGACTGAGATTTAAAGACTGAAGGAGACCTAAGAGACATATCAACCATGTCTGAACCTTACTTGCTTCTCAGCTGGTTCAATGGTAAAGAATCTACCTGCCAGTGCTGGAGACATGGGTTCAATCCCTGGGTTGGGAAGATCCCCTGGAGAAGGAAATGGCAACCCACTTCAGTATTCTTGCCTGAAAATTCCATGGGCAGAAGAGCCTGGTGGGCTCCAGTCCATGGGGCTGCAAAGAGTCAGACACGACTGAGCGATTGAGCATGCTTGCATGGACTTTATTTAAATTCTGATTTGAACAAAAAGCTAATTTCATTTCATTAAGAGGTGAATATTCAGTAACCTTTACGTTCATGTTTAATCATTTAAATCAAAGTTTAGGTTTTTATTTAGTTAAATATCAATAGAATTTTTAATGTGGAGCATTAAAAATACAATAAATAAAAGTAATTACTTCAAGTCATATACATGTTGTTGCAAAGAAGTAAAATAAAATGTTCAGTAACTAGACTTTTAAGCATAAAATAATTCTATTAGGATGAAATTTTGGAAGGAGAGTAGAAAATAAATAATACATTTATGGAAATAAAGAAATGTAAAATTTCAAGAGTATCTATATTTTTTAAAAATGGTAAGATGGATATCAAATTGCTATGTTACATATAGATTTTATGGATACATTTAAAACCTTTTTTTAAATGTCAATATTTAATACATGCCAGAAATTATGTTCTTTGTAACTTGCAATTTGTGATGAGCAAGCAAAAGAATTCCAAAACCTCTGTCAAATTTGCCACACCTCAACATTTTTTTAAACACAAGTCTGTTTTCTTGCATAATACTTATTTACAGTCTTCAGACATGCATTTCAAGAAACAAAAATTTAGATATGCTTGAAAATCCTAGTTGCTGCACTGTACTACCAGGAGATGTCTGTTCTCAACATCATTCATTCATCTATCCATTTGTTTGCTTAATTACATTACCCTCTCAACATTAATTGAAAGGGTGCTAGGTAAAAATAACTTGAGCCAGGCCCTCAGGAAATGCTCACTCAAATCACATACAATGATTCAATCCTTTCATTACAGGCCCTAACAATGATCAAATTCTTAAGCTCCGGTCTTGGTTGGCAATCTGCTGGATGAAAAGAGTGAGAATTCTTACAATATTCTCCTGAAAATAGCACCAACATGTAAGAATTAAAAGGAGTATTTCAGAAGTCAGGTCATTGTTCCAAAACAATGATAATTCTTAAGATTAATTGAAATGGTTTTCTTGCAGGAGCCCTGAAAAGAACTAGAAGTCAAGTCATAAGGAGGTTTTATATCAGAGAACATATCTTTATTACTGGTGGGGAAAACAAAACAAAATCCAAACTCAAGTAGGACAGGCTAGGAAAGGATATCAATATTCCAGACCTGTCACTCGGTGCCCCTAGACTTTGCAGGTGCCAGAAGATTATGTGTACGTAGAGTTCTGCTCTGAAGATGATTTACCTACAGCGATCTGACCAGCTCTGTTGAACAGAGTCAGCTATATTTTGGGGGGCTTAGAAGATGACATTAATATTGCCCATATTTATCACAGAGAGGAGACTCAGTTGCAAGCTGCAATTCTGAGATCTGTGGGTTCAGTCATGAGTGTGTGCTGTTTGCTGATGTATATGTTAAACCCAGCAAGATCTGTCTAGGGCTTTTTGTTGTTGTTGTTATGTGTTATATCCACCTGTCTTCCTTAACTCACACACACTCATTCACACATTCTTACACTGGTGTGATCTTTGTATAAGTGATCCCTTCTTTGCTCAGAGAAAAATCTCTTTTGATAGGGATAGAGGAATGAAAAACTCACTCTTCTTATTTGAAAAACACATGAGGTCTAAGTCCTCTGGGGGTAGATGGGAGAGATGCAATCTGCAACTTAGTTTTTGTTCCTTTGTGTTTTACTTTTAGTAATCAGAGAGCAGTCTTCTGCCTTTTCTCAGTGATTGCTTAAAACCTCAAAAGAGGTCTGGTTCCCTGTTTTCAGAGGCTGATTGTAGGCATCATAAAACACAAGGATTTCTGCCTGCCATCTTTGTTTACTCATTCATTCAACAAATATTTCATGACCACCTATAGTATGAATAGCAAGGAATAGCAAGGAGAGAATAAGAAATCCTTCCTCAGTGATCAATGCCAAGAATTAGAGGAAAACAACAGAATGGGAAAGATTAGCGATCTCTTCAAGAAAATTAGAGCTACCAAGGGAATGTTTCATGCAAAGATGGGCTCGATAAAGGACAGAAATAGTATGGACCTAACAGAAGCAGAAGATATTAAGAAGAGGTGTACATGGAGTTCTGATCTGAAGATGATTTACTTGCAGTGGCCTGACCAGCTCTGTTGAACAGAGTCAGCTACATTTCGGAGGGCTTCAAAGATGACATTAATATTGCCCGTATTTATCACAGAGAGGAGACACAGTTGCAGAACTGTACAAAAAGACAGAAGAACTATACAAAAAGCATCTTCATGACCTAGATAACCACAATAGTGTGATCACTCACCTAGAACCAGACACCTTGGAATGTGAAGTCTATCCTGGAATGTGAAGTGGGCCTTAAGAAGCATCACTATGAACAAAGCTAGTAAGTAGAGGTGATGGAATTCCAGTTGAGCTATTTCAAATTCTAAAAGATAATGCTGTGAAAGTGCTGCACTCAATATGCCAGCAAATCTGGAAAACTCAGCAGTGGCCGTAGGACTGGAAAAGTCAGTTTTCATTCCAATTCCAAAGAAAGGCAATGCCAAAGAATGTTCAAACTACTGTGCAACTGCACTCATCTCACACGCTAGTAAAGTAATGCTCAAAATTCTCCAAACCGGGCTTCAGCAGTATGTGTACCATGAACTTCCAGATGTTCAAGGTGGACTTAGAAAAGGCAGAGGAACAAGAGATCAAATTGCCAACATCCGCTGGATCATTGAGAAAGAAAGAGAGCTCCAGAAAAATGTCTACTTCTGCTTTATTGACTATGCCAAAGCCATTGACTATGTGGATCACAACAAACTGTGGAAAATTCTTTGAGAGATGGGAATACCAGACCACCTGACCTGCCTCCTGAGAAATCTATATGCAGATCAGGAAGCAACAGTTAGAACTGGACATGGAACAACACACTGATTTCAAATAGGGAAAGGAGTACGTCAAGGCTGCATATTGTCACCCTGCTTATTTAACTTATATGCAGGGTCCATCATGAAAAATGCTGGGCTGGAAGAAATACAAGCTGGAATCCAGATTGCCAGGAGAATTATCAACAATATCAGATATGCAGATGACATCACCCTTATGGCAGAAAGTGAAGAAGAACTAAAGAGCCTCTTGATGAAAGTGAAAAAAGAGAGTGAAAACATTGGCTTAAAGCTCAGCATTCAGAAAACTAAGATCATGGTGTCCGGTCCCATCACTTCATGGCAAACAGATTGGGAAACAATGAAAACAGTGAGAAAGTTTGCTTTTGGGGGCTCCAAAATCACTGCAGATGGTGACTGCAGCCATGAAGTTAAAAGACGCTTGCTCCTTGGAAAAAAAGCTATGACAAAACTAGACAATATATTAAAAAGCAGAGACATTAATTTGCCAACAAAGGTCTGTCTAGTCAATAGCTATGGTTTTTCCAGTAGTCATGTATGGATGTGAAAGTTGGACTATAAAGAAAGCTGAGCACCAAAGAATTAATGCTTTTGAACTGTGGTGTTGGAGAAGACTCTTGAGAGTCCTTTGGACTGCAAAGAGATCCAACCCATCAATCCTAAAGGAAATGATCCCTGAATATTCATTGGAAGGACTGATGCTGATGCTCCAATACTTTGGCCACCTGATGTGAAGAACTGACTCATTGGAAAAGACCCTGATGCTGGGAAAGATTGAAGGCAGGAAGAAAAGGGGACGACAGAGGATGAGATGGCTGGATGGCATCACTGAGTCAATGGACATGAGTTTGAGTAAGCTCTGGGAATTGGTGATGGACAGGGAAGCCTGGCGTGCTGCAGTCCATGCGGTCACAAAGAGTCAGACATGACCAAGTGACTGAATTGAATTGAACTACAGTATGCAAAGCTCTGGGCCCAGCATTAGGCAGAATTTTCTGTATTTCATAGATTCTGAGACACGCATTTTTCAACATTTTAAAGTTTCTGAATTCAGAATGCTTCCATGGCCCTGTATTTTTCTTTCTTAGTGGCACTAAAAACAGTTCCATGACTGGGACTTCTCTGGTGATCCAGTAGCTTACACTGCTTTCAATGCAGGGCGCCTGGGTTAGATCCTTGGTTGGGGAGCTAGATCCCACATGCAGCAACTAAGACCTGGCGCAGCTAAATAAATAAGTAAATATTAAAAAACAAAAACAGTCCTGTGCCTTACAACCAATGGCCTTTTAGATTTGATGGAATATCACTTTGTCCATGATGTCTCTGCTTTCACCGAAAGAAAGAACATGCAAAATAAGAGGAAGCAAAACTCACAAATCCATTTCATTCCATGATGTTCTATCCTATTTCTTCCCTACTCAGCTCCTTCTTAACTCCTCCCAACCCTTTTCATTGCCTTCAAAGTCCTTCATCTTCAATTTCCTTATAAAATGCTCCTTCACCTTTTTTGAAACTACAAGTTCTTCAAGGACAGGCACCAAGCCCAAGTGACACAGAGTAGACCCTAAAAATAAATTTTGCTGAATTAGGGAAGAAAGAAAGAAAGATAGCTTCTCGTATTGAATCTGTGAGCTTAATGAACTGAAGGAGTCTAGGGGCCACCACAAGAACGAAATTGTATCTTGGAGTGCTGAGAAAATTCACCTCGGGGATTTCCCTCTAGGAAGTATCATCTGAGAGTGGTGAATCTCAGTCTAACCTTTGCCTCAGCACATGTGACAACTGACAGTCACCTGAATGACAGATGACTGGAGATTTAGTCAATTTACCTGAAATTCTCAGGGCATTGACTTGCACCTTTCTCTCCTACCTGCTATGCAAGTGACTAGAAGTGAAGTTACTGAAGAGATAATGTTGAATTCACTCTAATTTATGGAAGGGGGTAGCAGATCATTTGCAAATTTTGCTATTTTATTTGTAGTAACAGACTTCGTGAGACAGTAAGTTTGTGGATGCCCATCACCACCCACAGCCCCCTGCCCTGCACACTGTCCACCAGGGTTTATCTGCCACTTTCCCCTCCACCCTTGGTTCAGACCCAGAAGTCAGAGTCCAAAATAACAGAAACTCCTCCCTCAGCTAGTATTCAAAACAGCCCTGCCTTTTTCTTTTAATTCATAAAATATCTGTAAGACATGTAAACAAAAGAAAAAGTAGAAATACTGCCAATTTTAAAAGAAAATTTATTCTAAATATATTCATCTTATTGAAAAACAAAGCATACAAAAACCTTTATTTCTATTATGCTCAGGTTTATGATGCTTCATTTTTATTTTTTTAATATTTTTTTAAATTATGAAAGTATGACAACACATTTATGGGAGATTTGGAAAATACAGAACAAGGTTCTACTATATATTACAATTATTTTTTAAGCAGATAAACTAAGATTTTTAGTTGAAGTTTCAATGTCAAACTCACAAAAATTTATAGAATGTACAGAGAAGTAGAAGGATGTAGTAAACCTGAAAAGCACTATGAACCATTTCAAGACAATTAAGATTTATACAGTTTTCACACAACAGTAGCATATAAATTCTATCCAAGTTCCCATAGATGGTAAACTAGATGTGATGCTTCATTTTTAGACCATCAAATCCTAGAGGTTGAGCCTTTAATAAAGGGTAAAATGAACTGGCCCATCTTCACGCTTCTCTCAGTGAGGTGGAGGTGACCTCATTACAATATAATTTATTTAGCAAATAAAAGTGCATGATACTTGGCTAAATTTAAATTTCAGTTTAACAAGTCATTGTTTAGCATGTGATTGTCATATGCAACATGTGGAGCATACATATACTAAAAATTATTTGTTTATCTGGATTTCAAATTGAATTGGGTGTTTGTATTTCATCTGACAATCTTATCACTAGAGACCATTCCTTGGGATTCACCAAACACTTTTATACATTATTTCCTCTGGTCAAAGGAATTTGAAGTAATAAGTATCTAATAATGGTAGCAGTTCAAGTATTCGGCAGCCTATCAAAAGAGAAGGACCTGGGGATTTAGCACCTCAGAAATCATAATACAGGCAGAGGTTCAGTTTACATGTGAGAAAGGAATCTGGCCATAGTTATAAGGACAAGAAGTCTGCTAGCAACAAAGTAAAAGATCCGAAGGGATATAAGTGTGTGCATGTTTGTGTGTATGTGTATGTTTTTTCAAGTTATTTTCCATTGTAGGTTATTACAAGACCCTGGGTATTGCTCCTGATGTTATACAGTAAATTCTTCTTGCTTATTTATTTAATATATAGTATAACTGAGTCTCTTTGTTATACATCTGAAACTAACACAATATTGTAAAATGACTATACTTCAATAAAAAAACGAATAAAAGGTCCAAGGGGAACAGAGCATCTTCTGGAGACCACAGCAGACACAATGCACCAGGCTCCCCAATGCCACCACAGGTACAGCCACCTCTGTGCAGTCCCGTCGTCACCTCCCTCCAGGGCCTCTGTTACAAAGTGGAGAATGAAGCCAGGTTCAGTGCTTTGGAAAACCATAATATTCTGACAGAAGAACTCAACTGATTTTCAGCTTCCTTCCTTTGCATCTCAGCCCAGGACTTTTACACAGTTCTCATGAAGGCAAGGCAAATATTTACAGATAGAAACTGGTAATAGGTGCCTTTTGATAAGCTCAAAGAAACAGTTAAATCTGTGTGTGGATTATTTAATCACAGTATCTGGAATATATAAACATGGCACATATTATATCTCCCCTCTTTTTTGTGGCCTCAAAATTTGATCCAAGTCTGGGAGTTAAAAAGTCCCATTTTGTGTAATCAGGTTTTGGTTGAACATGATTGCTGAATTATTTTAAATTGAAGACACATGTCTGGAGCCTGAGCTGTATGTATTATTTCAGGATGGTGTCCATTAGGTCTTATCCACAGGGGCTATCTTCAACTTTTGCCGCATTCAATGCATTCTTTATATATCAGTATTTGCAAAATGGTGAATCATATACAAGGGAAAATTGGAGGGAATATGGTACTCGTTAAAGGGTGATTTTTTGAAATTATCTTGAATGCATTATTCAGACCTGTTTCCAGTCTCCCCTGCTAAGAGTCCCAGTGCTGGTTGGAAATGTTGTAAAAAAAAAAAAAAAAAGAAGAATATTTTAGAGACAGTAACAATGGATAAATAAATAAAACCCTGTGGTTGTGCAAGACCCTTCTGCATAATTATGGCTCTGAAAACTTTACAACCAAATCAACATTTACTTTAACTCCTTGTCAACCCTAAACACTTTAAGTGTCTTAATTGCAGATCTAAATTGCTACCACTGTCATGAGTTTTTCCCTTTGAATTCATTTGTCCCTGAACTGAGGCTTTTGTCAGGCTTCACCTCACAAGGGCAGCCAGTTGATTTTGTAAATTGTTGCATCATGTAAAGGGCCCCTACTCTGATTTGAAGGTGGCTGGCTCTCTATGAGGAGTGGCTGGGTTTGGGAAACCCTAATGTTGAACCAGTTTAGGGGTCCAATCACACCAGACATTGTTCTATCCCAAAAATATCTTCCATGCTAAGAGCTGGGACATCTGTTGCACGCTTGTTTAACAGCTTTCTTGAGGTATAATTTCCATACCATAAAGTTCACTCATTTAAAGCATATAATTCAAGGATTTCAACAAATTTACAAAGTTGTGCAATCATCACCACAACCTACTTTGAAAATAAGCCCTTCACCCGAAAAGAAGCCCTGTACCCACTCTCCATTCCTGTGTCTCTCTACATTCCCACTTCCAACCCTTAGCAGTCACAAATCTACTTTCTGTTTCTATACATTTGTCTTTTCAGGACATTTCATATAAATTGAATTATGCAATAGGAGATCTTTGCTTGTCTGGCTTCTCTCTTTTCAAAGTTCATCCATATATCAGCATGGACCACTACTCTGTTTTTATTGCTGACTAATATTCCATCATATNACTGGAGTGGGTTGCCATTTCCTTCTCCAGGGGATCTTCCCAACCCAGGGATTGAACCCAGGTCTCTCATGTTGAAGGCAGCCGCTTTAACCTCTGAGCCACCAGGGAAGCCCTACTTCTGTCTGAGTATATATGAAATCTAGAAAGATGGTAGTGATGAACCTATCTGCAAGGCAGCAATGGAAACGCAGACACTGGAGACACAGTGGGGGAAGGAGAGAATGGGAGGAACTGGGAGAGTAGCATTGAAAGATATGTCTTTCTTTTTAAAGATGCATACTGAATTATGTAGGAACAAAATCTCATGATGACAGAAATTTTCTTCATGGTAATTTAGCAGTAAAATGGAGGAAGTGAATATGGCAAACTGTGAACTGTTAAATCTAAGTGATGACTACATAACTGCTCAGCTTTGCTGCTCTACAGGGAACATAGCCAGAGACAATACATAAGCCAGTGAGCACGCTGTGTCCCAGCTGTGGGTGACATCTTTAAAAACAAAGTTCAAACTTATTTTCAAAGTTCCACCTAGCACAATACTGAATATGCAGTCATGCAGTGGATGTTCAATGAGAATTTTTTTTTTTTTTTTTTAAGTTTTGGGACTTCCCTGGTGGTGCAGTGGATAAAGAATCTGCCTGCCAATGCAGGAGATGTGAGTTCCATCCCTCATCTGGCAAGATTCCACATGTTGCAGAGTGACTGAGGCCATATGCGACAATTACCGAAGCCTGCACGCTCTAGCGGAGAAGGCGATGGCACCCCACTCCNACAGACATTCATTAGGTTGCTTCCACTCTGTGGCTGTTAGGAAAATGTAACTGTAAAAATTTCTGTACAAACAGGCATTTTTGAATGAATTTGATGTAGGATTGTTAGTGTCATTCACTGTAAAATGTAATTTAGATTCACTTTTTAAAAAGGGGTTATCCATGAATTTGTTAAAGCTGTCAGTTGGAACATTCCAGAATGAAGTAGGCTTCCCAGTGGTTCAAGAAATAATATTTATTAGAGTCAGAATCATAGTGATTCCAAGGCATAAAGTGATTAAGAATAAGGACCAGAACACTTGGAAATTTGGGGACCATAACCTTCAGAACGACCTCAACTCCTTCAGTACCAGTCAAAACCTGGAGTTTTAAAGAGCTCAGATCCACACACCAGCTGCACAGCCCTATCTCCTAGCAGCCTCAGCACACGTTGCCTGATTTCGGAAAGTACTGCTGACTTAAATAACATGGAGGCTACTCAGAGAGAAGTCAAGTTGAAAGTGGCAGGAAGGTGAACAGGTCATAACACGGGAACAGAGTTGTCAAGCTGTGTTTATTTCATACCTTCTAAGACTCCTGCGACTGATGGAGATGCTGGCAATTCTGTCTTCACGGAGTGAATGTTGAACACAGTGGATAACCAGCTAAGTGCCCTTACACCTTGCCCCCAAATCACCCATCTCAAACCATGAAAAACCCATGTCATGAGAAATCCTTTCCCCAGGAGTCGTCACAGAAACAAGCATACAAAAAGCACTATGGCTTCTGAATTGTGATACTGATCAAAGGTAAAGCCAGCATTCTCGTCCTGGCTTGTCACTAACTCTCTCTGTGGCCTTAGCCAAGTCATTAACCTCTCTGTGCCTTGGTTTCCTCATTGTAAAGTGTCAGAATTTGACATCATGATTCTGGCAGAAGGTTTTTTTTTTTCNCAGCATTCTCGTCCTGGCTTGTCACTAACTCTCTCTGTGGCCTTAGCCAAGTCATTAACCTCTCTGTGCCTTGGTTTCCTCATTGTAAAGTGTCAGAATTTGACATCATGATTCTGGCAGAAGGTTTTTTTTTTTTCCTGAATCCAACATTCTAATTCTCTGATGACTTAAAAAAGGTATGCTTCTGAAACTCACATGTAAAAGTTAAACCAATATCATCATCCTGTTAGCAAGCAACTTACTGGTGTCAAGACACATGATCTGGAATGCCAACTGGTGAATAATTAGCATTTGGAACAAATTTTTAAAATGTCATACAGTGTTCCAGTGGCTCCCCAACCTTACTTTGCAGATAGGAAGATTGTTGTTGATTTTCCTACAAATTCTCTTGCAAGTCATTTAGCTTCTTTGTGTCAGAGATGGGAATTGAACCAATATCTTAGGGCTTCCAGGCCTTTATTGTATCAATTAATCCAGATTGTCTGGGAACAAAGCAAATAAGAACTCAAGAGTTTGTGTAAAATAATCCACCATTAAAAAAAAAATCTCTGACTCACTGGCCAAAAAAAGCCATTTTCCCTTGTTTTTGCTTTATGGATCATGTTCTTATTGGAATGGTGAGATCTTCCTGGAGAAAGAGGTTGGAAGATGGTTGCAGTCTGACAATCAAGGGTAAGGCTTTATTAACCCAAGAATAAAGAAGGCTGGACTTCACTGGTGGTCCAGTGGTTAAGAACCTGCCTGCCAATGCAAGGGTCATGGATTTGATCCCTGGTCTGGGAAAATTCCACATGCCCTGGGGCAACTGAGCCTGTGCACCACAACTAGTGAGCCTAAGCTCTTGAACCTATGAACTGCAACTACTGAAGCCCCAATGCCCTAGAACCCATGCTCTGCAACAAGAGAAGCCTCCACAGTGAGAAGCGTACACACGACAACAGAGAGTAGCCCTTGCTCACCGCAACTAGAGGAAGCCAGTGAAGGAACAAAGACCCAGCGCAGCCAAAATAAATGCACACCATTGGTTTTTTTTTTAAAAAATAAAGAATGCCCTCTGTTGAGAATGCCAGCATATCTTCCCCCTTTCCCTTGGTTGCCTGTGTTTTCTCTCCTGCCCACAAAGCGGTCTGACATCTCTTTCCCAGCCACTCAGACAGAAGGTCAGCTCCCGAAGGCTTAACATTGCTTTCCTTAGGCCTTTCAATACTTTTAATGGAAGGCAGCAGTCTCGGTGCACTTCCCCGTGGCAAGAATGGGGTTCGCAGGGCTGCTGGCTCCTCTCAATTTATGCAGAGCAGTCCAGAGCCCTGGCATTTTGACTCTTCTCCAAAGTCAGTGACCAGCCTGGTAGTGAAAGAAATCTGGGGACAGATGGTATGAAATTGAAATCACATCATCCTTCCCTTCTCCCAAATGCTGGCCTGTGGTTTTGGCAGATCTCCACAAAGCTCGATGGCATTCATGCTGGTGTGATGGAAGTCCGCATCTTAACCATGGATGCCTGAACATCAGGGCTGATAGCAAGGTGGCACATTCAAGGGGAAATTGCATTAATGTCGTGTGGTCCCTTCATGACAATCAGAACCACATGTAAATTTGCAGAGGGCCACATGCCACCAGACAAACGAAGAGGTCTCTTTTCACTTAGAGACCCATCTGTTGTTGAAAACAAATCTCATATTAGTGAGAAGCCATTCCGTGTTGAAAGGCAGCCCAGTCTTTGAGACAAAATGGCTGCAAAGGTTCCTCTTTCTGATGTTCATCTTTGAGTTTAGCTGAGAAGTACTCTTGCAAAGCCATCAGAAGCAAGTGCACAGCACCATGGGAAGATCATCACAGATCACTTGATTTGCTGTAGATGTCTGACAACAACTCTTTGCTTATCCGCTTGCATCTGTAGCAAAAGAATGGTTAGTGTCCACATTACAAACCGCATATTAATGGCCTGGGGCGCTTCTCATACACTGCTGAAGACACTGAGTGAGGAGTGGAAGGAAGTGACAGAAGGAGGAAAGGCCCTTTGGTGACCCTGGAGGTCTGGCATAGATTCACAGATCCATCTGGGCTGGTGCCACTTCTTCCGATCACCAACCCTTAGAAATGCCACCGACAACATATGGAGCAATCAAGATATTTTGTTTGGGATCAACCCCTGGCCTGATAGTGTGAGTTCATTTTCATAGTAAAGAATTGTATTTCCTCTTCTCTTAAATATTTCTAAATTTTATTTATTTGTGTCTATTGTGTTAGTATAAAGTACTTTAGATTCTTTAAGCAAAGGATTTAGAAGAATCCACAAAAAGACGTATTATATCCCTCCAAGCTCCTAACAAAAAAAAAAAGCAAATACAATTTATTAAAAGATGCATGTCATATTCTCACTGTTATTCCAAAAGGAAGGAGAAAAACAGGGAATTTGAGGTTTGATAGTTTGGCTTTAAAATTTTCCACTCTGCTTATTATCAGATGATTTAAGAGTCTGAGCATCAGTATTTTATATATAAAGTCAGTATAATAACATTATTATTATAGCAACTTTAAAAGATCATTGTGAAAATGAAATGTTACATGTATACATTTTCAATTGGAAAAGCCCTAATTGAAAGTTATTTACTAATATTTATAGAGAAAAAAAATAGTAAATTCACCAAACCATCTGGAATAATTTTGCCTTTTGTATGGATTGTCACTAGTGTGGGATGCAGGGGAGAATTCTGAAAATAAGATGAGAAGTGACCTGGTTTGAATAACTTCCTAATCTGCATTTCTCTTTCTGATTATGCCTCCAAAACTTCCTCAATTCTTGAGCATAGTTCTATATGCTTCACATACAGGGAAATATTCCTGTAGAAAACTCAAAATTGTGTCAGAGAAGATCCTCCTGCCATCTCATATCTCTTCCAACACCCTTTCCTTGGAGATCACACACATTTTCCTGGAAAGATATTCATTATTCAGGGGTTGCTTTGCAATTTCCTTCAACTTCTGCTTCCCTGCAGGTTAAGCTATTTCAGGATATAGGAAAATCTTTGAAGAATTAAAAATTGGAATCAACTGTGGATAAACTTTTGGAATGGTACTAGCAAAAATAGGCTTTGACAATATCATTTCCATCATGGTTGACTGTAAATGATTCATTGCTTTCTTGCTCATATTATTTATAGAAATACTAGAGTCCTGAGTTTCTAAATTAATAAAAACCCATTATAGATAGCACAATATTCCTTTAATAACTTATTCCAGACATATGCCCATTGTATGATCATATATTGATCACATTCTTAAATGGATCACAGGATTGCATTTCTCCTTGTTAAGCTGGAATCATCTATGCCTCTGTAAATCAGAAGTACAATGAGGTTTTCTTGGGTTAATTCAGGGAAGAAGGTAAAGAAACTGTGGGACAGGAGACAAGAAGGTATGATACTCAAAAGAAAGATGGGGAAAAGTGGTCTGTTGTTTAAACAACCACATCTCCTTAAAGTCATACTGCCAAGATTGTGAGAATTACATTTCTGTAAATTGAATGGGCATCATATGAGCAAAACAATCAGATGTTCTTTAAAATCTTCATCTAGATGTTAGGGCTTCCCTGGTGGCTCAGAGGTTAAAGCATCTGCCTCCAATGCGGGAGACCTGGATTCGATCCCTGAGTCGGGAAGATCCCCTGGAGAAGGAAACAGCAACCCACTTCAGTATTCTTGCCTGGAGAATCCCATGGACGGAGGAGCCTGGTAGGCTACAGTCCACGGGGTCACAGAGTCGGACACAACTGAGCAACTTCACCTTCAGATGTTATAGAGGTAAGCAGTTAGTCTTAGCAATCCTACAAGCTAAGAATTTTGGACCTTTTATGAAGGGAGATGGTCAAAAGTATTTCTGAAGTATTCTGACAAAGATTTCCTCTTCCAAGATAATAATAAACATAAAAATTTTGTCTAACAGCCCCAGGCATTTAATGGATTGTCTGGACTCCAAATTACAAGTATCTGAAGTATTTGTGTACTTTCTGAATTCACCCTTTTCTTAACTATTTTTCATATGAATAGTGGACATATTAAAATGGAGAATCTCCTGACATAGGAAACCATATGTCATATACAGGATGTGATATTATTTATATAATTAATAGTATTGATAATATAGTATATGCCATAAATAGTAATTTCTTGTTTCCAAATGTTGTTAGTCCTGAATAGATAGTAGATGATTAAAATATCATCTTTTTATTAATCTTTCAAGTATTATGAGTTTACAAAATAAAACTGTTTTCTGGAAAAGATTCCTCAACTCTTTTCTTTCCAGAAAGAATCTATATCTTTGCATTAACTGTTGATCATCACTGTAACAAACTTTTTCTTAGAGAAGAAACAAGTAAAATCAACTTAAAAGAAAATACCAATTAGAAAATTGCTGTATTAAAAAAAGCCAAGGATATATAACTCCTTTTTATAGAAATGGCTCAATATTAGAGTTCTTCTATGAGAAACACATTTTCCATACAAATAAAAACTTGGCTTTATTTTTAAATTATAATATTCTATTATTTTTGAATAATGATAGAAGATTCAATATGGCAGTGTTCCTTCCCCATTTTATTGATAATTAAGATATATCACGTCTTTTATAAGATACATTAAAAACACATAAAGATCTTTCATCAAAAATTNTATTTTTAAATTATAATATTCTATTATTTTTGAATAATGATAGAAGATTCAATATGGCAGTGTTCCTTCCCCATTTTATTGATAATTAAGATATATCACGTCTTTTATAAGATACATTAAAAACACATAAAGATCTTTCATCAAAAATTTTTATTTAATTAAATCCATTTTTTGAAGCAGTGTTATCTTAATACACAAATAGTTGCATAAATTCATACTCTTGTTTGTTAACAGTTGTCAATCTTAATATAAAGATTTTTAACATAAAATTTTCTTAATATAAAAATATATTAATTAAACATCAAAAATTAATTTCATACAACTGAAAATTATAAAAAGGCATATGTTTTATTTTCCTTGATAATGCCATCAAGTAAACTGTAATATTAAAATACCTGGGTCCAGGGCTTTATTAAAGCTGTCTCAGGTTATAGTCCCAAAGAACCAAAAATGAAAATAATTACATATGGGCAGATTATATAGGTGAGAATATTGTATGTGGTATACTTGTACTTTCAATGGATTCTTCAAGGTGGCTGCTTTATACTAAAAAATATAGCCCACAAAACATAAAATTTATAAGTGAACTGTTCTGCATTTATAGAGTAAATGTTTCATTTTCAGAATTATAGATGTATAAAAATCATATGTCCCGGCTGGTGAAAGACCGGTAAACTTTCACATGTTCTGTAAAAACTTAAATGCTGGAGGCCAATACTCACAAAATTTAATGATCTTTCTGCTAATAAAAGCTGACTTCTTTAAGAAAATAATAAAGAAAAAGAAACAAAACATATACCTTAAGTGTAGTATTTCCAAATCCTTAACAAAGTCAGAGTGCATGAATCGCCTATTTTACATTTTTAATTTGCTTATATTTGTTCAAATTCATTCTGTTCACAGTAACAGATGGAAATATGAAAGAAATACAGATATGCCTGGCTCATCTTGTCACACATTATTTTTAAGGAAGTCAGTTCTTTTTAGAAAATGACAGCAAGGTAAAATAAGAATGGGGCTATTTTTTTTCCCTTAACATTTATAAAACAAAAAAGAAAAAATCAGGGGAGTGGCAACAAAAATCTGTAACAACTCACTTTCTTTTAAATATTTTTACTGTTAAACTTGANCTCCTCCGTCCATGGGATTTTCCAGGCAAGAGTACTGGAGTGGGGTGCCATTGCCTTCTCCAATTATATTGTTGGCAATATTCAATATGTATTAAAAGGCATAGGGCTTTTTTTTTTCCCTTGGAATATAATTGCTTAATAATGTTGAGTTCGTTTGTGCTGTATAATAGTGTGAAACAGCCTCAGTGGCAGTGTAGTGTTCGTTGCTCAGCCATGTCTGACTCTTCGCGACCCCATGGACTGTAGCCAGCCAGGTTCCTCTCACACATGTCCCCTCCCTCTTGATCCCCCCTCTAGGTTGTCACAGAGCACCTGGCTCAGCTCCCTGTGTTATGTCAACGCTACTCTCTCAATTCGTCCCACCCTCTTCCCTCCACCTCTGTGTCCACACATCTGTTCTCTACGTCTGTGCCTCTGTTCCTGACCTGCAAATAGGCCCATCGGTACCTTTTTTTTCCCCC
This sequence comes from Neotragus pygmaeus, assembly GCA_006410875.1. Lineage (NCBI taxonomy): Eukaryota > Metazoa > Chordata > Mammalia > Artiodactyla > Bovidae > Neotragus > Neotragus pygmaeus. The sequence continues at coordinate 2,017,470 of SJYV01020496.1, forward strand.
TAGATTCCATGTTGTTGTTGGTTTTAGTTGCTCAGTCATGTCCAATACTTTGTGACCCTTGCTTCACTCTGCATGACAGACTGTTGGTTCATCCACATCACTACAACCAGCTCAGTTTCCCTTCCCTAAGGTCTCATTTTCTGAAATGAATCATTGAGTTTGAATAAAAAAAATTACATACACAATACTCTGGGAGATGTTGATGAACAGGGAGGCCTGGCGTGCTGCAATTCATGGGGTCGCAAAGAGTCGGACACGACTGAGCGACTGAACTGAACTGATAGTTATGGTACAATGGTGGGCTCTGGTTTCTTTATTTTTAGCTGGAGGATAATTGCTTTACATTGTTGTGCTGGTTTCTGTGAATCAGCCATAAGTATACACATGTTCCCCCTCTCCTGAACCCCCTCCCCCTCCACCGTACTCACCCCTTAGGTCATCACAGAGCACCGTGCTGAGCTCCCTGTGTTACACAGCAACCTCCCACTAGCTATCTGTAAAACAGATAGCTAATGCACATGTTTCAATCTACTCTCTCAATTCGTCCCACCCTCTCCTTCCTCCTCTGTGTCCACAAATCTGTTCTCTATGTCTATTCCAGTCCTGCAAATAAGTTCAGCAGTATACCATTTTTCTAGATTCTATATATGTGTGTTAGCATATGATGTTTTTTTCCTCTTTCTGACTTACTCCACTCTGTATAATAGGCTCTAGTGAGGTTCATCCACCTCACTAGCTGCTGCTGCTGCTAGTCACTGGAACTGACTCAAATTCATTCCTTTTTACGGCTGAGTACTATTACATTGTATATGCATACCACATCTTCTTTATTCATTCATCTGCCACTGGACATCTAGGTTGCTTCCATGTCCTGGCTATTGTAAATATTGCGGCAATGAATGTTGGGATGCATGTGTCTTTTTGAATGATGGTTTTCTCAGGGTACATGCTCAGTAGTGGGATTGCTGGGTCATATTAATTCAAGTACTCAGAGCCATCAGGAGAGTAATTTGATGACATCAGTAACTGCAAGATTGGTTTCGTTGACCCCAAGACCTCATTCACTTCCTAAACAAATAGTATTTCCGAAATGAAGGATTATCTGAAGAGAATGGAAATAAAATTTTGACAGAGGGTTTGAATTGCCCCAGCCCCTGGATTCTTGGGAGAGCCACTCTGACAACAACATGCAATATACCCTCAGAAAAGAAGTGGCAGCAAATGGCAGTGTATTCTTTCCTCTGGAGCCCCAGCAGTGAGTGATAAGTGAGGTCCAGTTGAGCTTCTACTGTTTTCATTTGCTTCTTTCCTTGGGACTGTATTTCCCTCATCGATTGTTTCTGACTGAAGACAATCTCCATCTCTTCACTTATCTTTTAATTAGCTGAAACTGAAACTTCAGGCCATATTGGAAGGGGACCGGTGCTGAAGGGGCCACAGGCAGTATTGTGTGTGTGTGTTAGTCACTTAGTAGTGTTGGACTCTTTGTAAGCCCATGGACTGTAGCCTGCCAGGCTCCTCTGTCCATGGGATTCTCTAGGCAAGAATACTGGAGTGGGTAGCCTTTCCCTTCTCCAAGGGATCTTCCCAACCCAGAGCTCGAACCCAGGTCTCCCGCACTGCAGGCAGACTCTTTACCAGCTGAGCCCGCAGGTGGTGTTGGGATGTGGGAATTCCATGACATTGCAGCTGTCATTCAGAGCATTCTTATCCCAAGGAATTGGGTAAAAGAACTGTCATACTTCCTGCTCCACTGGGTTTTTCTTCAGAGATCTCTTTCCAAAATACCAGAATATTTTTAGAAGTTTGAGTTTAAATCAAATTTAGAAAGTCTTAATTGTCACAATATCTTGCTAATTGGAGGCCATGTACTAATTAGTCATGTGTTTGTATCATCACCCTTGTCCATTTTCCCCAGAGTCCTTTTCCTTCTTCTCTGCAATGACATTCATCATCAGCTTATTGCTTATGCTTTATTTCTAGCTTAGTCATAATATTTCAAAATATTTCATAACCAGAAACATCACTAGAAGACACCAGAAACATTATTGGCCATTGAATATTAATAAGCCACTTTGATATGAACAGTTCCGTTAGCATGGTTGTTTCTGTTGAAGATATTGGACAAACTTCAGAGCACTTTGCATTTAACAGTCTGACTTGAAATTTACATGAACCTCACCTAAAAGTCTCCATATGAAAACAGTGGTGCCAACCACCATTATTGCCTTGTCCCACAAGTGTTTCAATGGAACTCCAATTGATTCTTAATTTCCCCTTAGAAAAGTTGCCATAATAATTCACAGACACTTGTACTCCTAACTTCTCTGGTGGCTCAGATGGTAAAGTGTCTGCTTCCAATGCAGGAGACCTGGGTTCAATCCCTGGGTCGGGAAGATCTCCTGGAGAAGGGAATGGCAACCCACTCCAGTATTCTTGGACTTCCCTTGTAGCTCAGCTGGTAAAGAATCCGCCTGCAATATGGAAGACCTGGGTTCGATCCCTGGGTTGGGAAGATCACCTGGAGAAATGAAAGGCTACCCACTCCAGTATTCTGGCTTGGAGAATTCCATGGACCGTATAGTCCATGGGTTTGCAAAGAGTCAGACACGACTGAGCAACTTTCAGGTGCTCCTAACTTATCTCAGGAATGAAGGGGCAGCAGCACTGGGACAGAGGCGGGAAGGTGAAGCCAGAGCCAGGGGAGGCAGAGTGCAGGGGCCCCTTGGTGCTAAGCAGGGAAGGCCACAGAGCCGGAGCCGGAACCATAGTTTCAGTGTGATGACCGGTGCTGACATCTGAACAGGGTAAGGGTCTTGGAGCCGTTCAGGAGCAAAATTCAAGATCCAAAGTTGCATGAAGGTGAAGATAGAGCATGGAATTTTCTGGAAAATTGGTATAATTTTCTGGGATCCCTCTGAAGGACAAAGCCATCTCACATCCTCCTTTGCAAGCTAGATCCACTACAGTCCAGCATCTGACACAACTCACTAGTGATTGAGTTTTCATTATTTCTTTAAGTCAATGATCTCACTTCCATGAGCTCCTATGACCCCTTTCACTAATCCAGTCAATAGACATTCAGTGAGAATTCATCGTATGCCAGGCTAGTGCTTGTGCTTTTGAGGGCAAAAGCGGAAGTGAAATAGACATGATCCATGCATGCATAGAGCCCTGACTCTTTGAAGGAGACAGATATTATTCAAAAATTCAAGTGAGCAAAATTGTAAAATGCAACTACTGAAGCCAAGAAGAGCGACTGTTGCTAGGAAGAGGTATGTCATACCCTAAGAGCCATTCTCTGTTATAATGTTATAAGGTGTTTGATTTGGTTAAAGAAGACAGAGGAGGCACCTCCCAGGGCATTGTTGCCTTAACCAAGATGTGTCAGAGGGAGAAGGGTTCATTTATGCAGAGAAGACAAATGCATGCATCCTTCAGTGATGAAAACTGGGCCAGGGTGTTTGGAGCAGTGAAGTTATGCGAATGGTGGTGGGTGGTGAGGCTGCAGAGAAAACAGATCCAGAAGGGGTTTCAGTTGCCATGTGGAGGAGTTTCCTTTTCTTCCACAGAACAATAGGGAGATGTCAAAAGTAAAGCAAACATGAATTCAGGGGAGACACCAAGTTGTGAAGAAACATTTTATTTCCATAGTTTTCACTATTTCTCCTTCATTTCTATTTCAAGCCCATTACACCAGATAGAAAATACATGTCTCTTCCTTTCCTACAATTTCATGTGTATCTTTTCTGGTTGTACTTGAGTCTTTCTTCCAGTATCTGGAAGATTTCAGTGTGAATGGTTTCACATGTAGATGCATTTTTTATGTGTTTGTGGTGGGAGGAGATCTCTGTGTCCTCCTACTCTACCATCTTGATCTCTACTCTTCCAGCTGGAGAACACTTAATCATTATCCACTCACTATAAATTTTATCAATTTAAGTTTCCTCAGTTGATATAACACTTTCTTACAACCTAGCCTGAGAATTGCATCTATTTCCTAGGGGTCCTTTCTTGTCAATGTCATCCAGGAGGATGAATCCTGCTCTATCTTTCCTCATTATTAAGCCTCACGTGCCATCATCATCTGGGCACCCAGTCTGGAGACATGAAGTTATGAGTGTCTCAAGTGGCCCCAAAAGTCAAGGACCAACAGGTATAATGCAGATGTGAAAATATACTGTTGCAAATGATTTTTAAATATATGGTAATATGATCAGATTTTTCCTAACATCCTAGCATCCATTCTGGATGCTTTGTAGTGGAAGTATAGGAGAGATATGAAAGTGGAGGCAAAAAGACCACATAGGGTATTACAAACGATTTCAGGTTTGTAGATGGTAATGGTTTGGGATTGGGTGATGTGGATGAGTTAGATGTAAGGATACAGGTTCATAGTATATTTATAGAATAAACATGAGAGAATTTGATTAAAAATTTGGATACTGGGTTGAAGGAGAGAGAGGTAACCCTTGGGTTTCTGACTTATGCAAATGAACAATGGAATTTACTGAGTGAGAAGGCATTACCTTCCTTCTACTAGAGGAAGATGTTAGGTAAGATCCTAAGTTGATTATGACATGTTGAGTTTGAGATGCTTTTGAAATATTTAAGAAGACATGTATTAAGCTGCTTGATAATGTAATGGATGTATAGTAAAAGAAGAAGTCCGAGCTAGAAATGGAAATGAATGAGACCTCTGCATGTGGATTCTATTTGAAACTATGATTATAGGTGAGAGTGCCTTGAGGAAGAAGAAATGAAGAAATAATGCAGAAACAATGAAGAAATAATGCAGAACTGAGCCCCGTTTTGTATTTACACTGCCAAAGTTTCCTTTGGACTGATTCAAAGCAAAATAAGACCAAGCATGTTTCTCTGTAAGGGTTACCTGGTGGCTCAGTGGTAAAGAATACACATGCAGTGCAGGAGACACGGGTCTGATCCCTGGATCAGGAAGATCCGCCCCCCCCCCCCAAGAAGGAACTGGCAACCCACTCCAGTATTCTTCCCTGGAAAATCCTATGGACAGGGGAACCTGGTGGATTAGTGTTCATGGGGTCACAAAAAGAGTCTTGGACATGACTTAGTGACTAACTAACAAGAACAACAATCAGCCAGTGGTCCATCACTGAATACAGTAATATCAACACCTCTGACTTTTAAGTAAGCCATCTGCCCACCCAGATTCCTCACTTCTGTGCTAATGAGTGTTTGTTCTCTTTTGTTTCAAGATTTGAGACTTTCAATCCCAGGGTTTTTGACAGTAAGTATCATAGCCTGCTTTGTCTCTTTGTTCTTGTACAGTGACAATATCTACAGCCTATTTTGTTTCACCAGGATTCTAACTTAAAGATTCAAAATGAATATCCCCACTATAAAAAGAAAGTGTGTCTCTAATCTGATCAGTTAAATAAAACAGAGTAAACAAAACCTGAAAGAGCCAAACAACTTACTAAAGATTTTTTTTAAAAGAAGTTTGTTCAATTGTAAATATTAAGTAATATATTTTAAGTCTCTGCTCCCCAAGTCTAAAGTTTAATTCATCTATCAAGTTCTATCCTGGAAAAATAAATATATACACATCCATTCCCAAAATAAGTACATAAATATGTGCTTATAAATAAATAAATAAATGTGCTCTGCAAATAAATGTGTGCCAAAAGTCTCAGAATTTCTGATAGGGTAGGATGTATTGGCTCTTAAGAAGGAAGTAATAGTTATTTAATAATTAATCAAACAACAAGCCTTTAAAAAAGTGTCACATAGTGAGATTTTTATAATTCTCCGATGTTTTCCTTTGACTATTCATTGAACAAAAGGGAAAAAGCTATAACTCCAAATTCAATAAAAACAACATGCTGAATATAGTTTTAAAATGGGAACTAAGATGATGAAAAGGAGAAGCAATGGCTTTAGCACTGGGCAACATTTAAAATATATTTATGTTGATTCATTTCAAATGTATAAATATATTCATTTGTATATTTACATAAATTATGCCTAAATTAATTAAATCTATGGAATGCTGTGCTTCTTTTTTTTTTTTAAGAGGTGTAAAGATAGATTCTTTGTGTAGTGGATCTGAGAGTGTTCTCATCTTGATTCTTTGATCTTCATGGAACACTGAGATGATAATGATTCCCGGTGTTATTGTGCTTGTAAATGAGGGGGAAGCCATTTGCCCTTGCACTTCTATCAATTAACCAGCTGTATTTATAGAGCACTATTGAGGGGATGCCAAGAAGCATGGGGGAGAAAGCATGGTCAGTGACACCAGTAAGCTAACCGAGGATGTGTAAAGGAGACCCAAAGTCAAACGTCATGGCATGCACCATAAAACCTCAAGAGAGATGTAGGTGGAGGCTAAGGTATTCAGTGGTGGCCTCACAGAAGAAGTGGGGTTCAAGATGTACTTGAAAATGTAAGTGCAAAAATAATGGAGAGTGTTTTAACTGAGAGGAGCTGTGTAAGGCACGAATGACAACATGGTATTTGTGACTCAGTTACAAATCAAAACCAACAGAAGCTCAGCCCTATTGAAATAGAAATTAACTTGAATCAATTATTCAGGATTCAATTAGGAGAAAGTTGGAACAAGTTTAACTTCTTTCAGGACCAACAATCTGCTAAAGGCAAAGATAAATGTCATGACTGCACACACACACACACACATTTTGTTTTGTTTTTTCTTTTTTGATGCCAAGCAAATTTAACACTTTTCTCTTACAGGCAACAGATATATCTTTGGACACATTTCTGTATTTGGTTATTCAAAACGTTTACATCCAAACAGAGCAGAGACACATAAAAGGTATCTAAGAAAAGAGTTGGACCATAGCCACACATACAACACCAAATCCTTGCCCTTGGCAGTGCCTGAATGAGCTCTGCAGAATATAAAGCCAGTCTAACTTTCACAAGTGTGCTCATGCAGCTCAGATTTTGTCTCTACCAGCTAAATGTATTACAGGTCCTCTCCATCCTTGAAAGAGAGGAGGGTCTTTGTATATAAAGTAAAAGGACTAAGAGCATTGTAGAAAATGGGAATTCTAGGGATTCAGAAGTTAGCTTTAATCCATTCTTTGGATGAATCAGGATTTGGAATAAAGGATGCTACACAAAATAATTCCATCAAAAGAAGATAACAAATCTTCTAATCATAAAGAAGAGTCAGTACCTTTGATGCATATTACTCTCACAATTTATTTTGTATTTCCTTTTTTTATGTACAGCTTGAATATCTGAGACTTGGGTAGAAGAGGCTCTGCTAGATCAAATATTTAATTTTGCTTTGAATTTAGTTTAAAATTGGAAAGTTCCCAGTTGTTATGACTCCTCAAAATTTGTAATTTAAGTAAAAAACTCTGAAAACAAGGACTTCTTAAGTCTAGACTATGGTTACACCTATTTAATTGCACTTTTTCTGGTGTATCTCTAAGATAGATTGTTACATTTAGCAAAACACTTAGTAACATAATTACAATGCTATAACAGATTTCTTTCTTTTTCTCTTAAACTAATATCTTCATCTAATACATTTCTTTTTTTTTTCTTTTAATGGATTTATTTTTTTAATTTGACTTTACAATACTCTATTGGCTTTGCCATACATTGACATGAATCCACCACAGGTGTACACAAGCTCCCAATCCCGAATCCCCCTCCCACCTCCCACCCCACAACGTCTCTCTGGATCATCCCCGT
>SJYV01020496.1:2025370-2067553 GCA_006410875.1 Neotragus pygmaeus
GTTCCTCTGTCTTTTCTAAATCCAACTTGTACATTTGGAAGTTCTCAGTTCACATACTGTTGAAACCTATCTTGGAGAATTTTGAGCATTAACTTGATTGCTTGTGAAATGAGTGTAATTGTGCAGGAGTTTGAGCATTCTTTGATATTGCTCTTCTTTGGAATTGGATGAAAACTGAGCTTACCCATATTTGTCTACGGGCCAATGTTATTTCCTATACTATTCTTCGATTCGTGTGTATATCTGACTCAAAGAGAGACTCAAGAAGAAAGGACACAATGCATTGTGTTATTAAGGTGATAAAGTTCACATAACTTATTAGTTTTCTAAATCTTATAAAAGAAACTATTAACAGTTCATTTATCATTGATTTTTATATAGATACTCTTTCAGTTGATGAGATAGGGGTATTAAATCCTCTACCTTCAATTTTTGTATTTGTCTATGACTTTAATTCTTTCAGGTTTTGCTTTATACATTTTGAAACTGTTTTTAGAGTATTTACATATGATTATTATGTCTTCCCAATCAACGGATCCTTTTATTATTACAAAATGTTCCTCTTTCTTTCTGGTAATACTTTTTATTTTGAAATCTACTTTATTTGATATGAGTCTCTCTAGCTGTTTGCATGGCATATGTTTTTCATTCATTTATTTTCAAGCTATCTGTGCCTTGATGTTTATTTTTTTTTCAGGGTACACTATTTTAATTTTCTTAACACCTGAAGGTGATATCTCCAAAATCTTTGAAGAAGAAAAAACTATTTTGTAAAATTAAATTTTTATAGACAATCATGAATTATAGGTAGATATCATGTTAATATACTATATATTATATACTATATATCTAACACAGAATTACTAAATTTATACACTTTATTTTCTGATAAAAATCAGAAAGATTAACCTANTATTTTGTAAAATTAAGTTTTTATAGACAATCATGAATTATAGGTAGATATCATGTTAATATACTATATATTATATACTACATATCTAACACAGAATTACTCAATTTATACACTTTATTTTCTGATAAAAATCAGAAAGATTAACCTAATTCCAAACTTATACCTGGTTCTTTGTGTATGAAACTACAACCCAGTATATCCTCCTAGATAATGACTTTTTATACTATTTGTATTCATCTATAGAATATGCTTTCCTTCTTGGGGGCTTTTCTCTATTTTTTTTTTAATCTCCACTAAAGTTTTTCTCCACATTCAAGCTAAGTTTTAATGTTGTTAAATCTTTAGAAAATTGTTTTATCTCAACATCTAACCAACTAAGTCTGTGGGGGAAAGTGGGGGGAAGTGGAGGAAAAGGAGGGGCAGGCAGAGAAATGGAAGATGATTATATTTAGTTAATTTTAGAAACATTTTAACTGAAATAAAATTCAGTAAGGAATCTGCAGGTTCAGGTCAGGTGAGTTGCTCAGTTGTGTCCAACTCTGTGCGACCCCATGGACTTCAGCATGCCAGGCTTCCTTGTCCCTCACCAACTCCCAGAGTTTGCTCAAACTCATGTCCATTGAGTCGGTGATGCCATCCAACCATCTCATCCTCTATCGTCCCCTCTCCTCCTGCCTTCAATCTTTTCCAGCATCAGGGTCTTCTCCAGTGAGTCAGTTCTTCACATTAGATGGCCAAAGTATTGGAGTTTCAGCTTCAGCTTCAGTCCTTCTAATGAATATTCAGTCCTGACTTCCTTTAGGATTGACTAGTTGGATCTCCTTGCAGTCCAAGGGACTCTCAAGAGTCTTCCCAACACCACAGTTCAAAAACATCAATTCTTCAGCACTCAGCTTTCTTTATAGTCCAACTCTCACATCCATACCTGANTGTGTGTGTGTGTGTGTGTGTGTGTGTGTGTGTGTGTATAGTATTTGGTTATAGGCATGTACTTTGGAGACAGGATGGGCTGCCTGAGTTGAAATCCTGCTATACATTTTACAAACTATATATTGTTGGGCAACTTACTTCCCCTATGACTCAGTTTTCTCAACTTTAAAATGGAACTATTAACAGAACCTACCTCAAAAGCTCACAGTAAAGATTAAATGCTGTGCTTCATTTAAAGAGCTTAGGTCAAGGTAGATAGAGAAGCTCAGAGTAAGCCCTCAGAAAACACTGGCTATTTTGGTTGGACACTTCTCCCTTCTCAGAGACTGTTTATGGAAGGCCAAGAAGGTTCAAAGACAGTAGAGCAAGGGAGAGGAAGAGAGAGGAATTCCAACCAAGCATGCGCTATCTGTTATATATCTCTAGGTTGAGGATCGGATCAGAGGTGAACAGGTGGAAGATGAGCTAAACCAAACAGTTCTCCAGTCATACAGAATCAAGTGTTTAGCGTAAAACCAATATTTGAAACATTATATATTTTCTCTTCAGTCCTATATATGCTTCCTACATGTGAAAGTATAACAGAAATACTTTTTGAGACCATCCATGTACTTCCCATGACTCCCAGTGGTCCAGAATTGAATGCATATTTTAAAATTTCCTACAATAGAAAAAAAAATGAGTGTGAGGTTTTTTCTACCCAATTCACAGATTAATTCCCAACATAACTTTTTAGGTAGGACAGACTCAGGTATTTTTGCATGTCACATTTCTTTATATTTCTGCATCATTTGAAACATATTTTACCTATTTAATTTAGAACTTCTCAAAGTCATCTGCTGTGTAAATCAAAAGTAAATAGCTCATTTAAAGAGCATTTTCCAAGAAACCAGGAGCTTAAAAAAAAAAAAAAACCGTAAGATTGACAATTTGCTGGGCAAATTTCCTTTTTCGCCCCCAGTCCAAAGAATGCATTCACTGAGGCATCTATATATTTTATGAAATGCTTAACCAAGTTATGTTAGTTAAAAAAGAACACAGAAGAATAAAAACACATTTCATGTAACATTGAAAATGATAAGCATATAATAGCAATTTGAATAATGAGTTGATTACAATAAAGAATTAGCACCACTTAGGTTTCCAACAAGTATGAAGTAGGTTGAAGCCTGATATATTGATTTGTTAAGCTTTACTTGGATGTAGGGAAACTCAAAGTGGGATAGGGAAAGAGACATGAATTTGATTCCATCTGTTTTCTGTCTCTCTCACCATTGCTTCTCCAAATTTTCTTTTGATACTTGATTTCAAGGTAAGCAGATCAGAGATAACTATTAAACTCTAATGCTCCACACTTTCCAGTTCTTGACCTTTTTAATACAGCAAAAAGAATCTTCTTTAATATGCACAGAGCTTTCCAACAGCATGGCCATTGGCTAGCCAGGCCCTCTGTCTGAAAGGAATGAAATGCTTCCTCCCTGGGTGGCTGCCTATGAGCTAGAACAGTACATGATGTTCAAGATAAGAAAACGGAAGTTCCAAGCACGGAGCTTGTGTGGTTTAACCAAATGAGGTAAAATAAGAAGGACAGTAAGAAGCTGCCTTATTTGCAGCACGTGTCAGAGCCAGCACAGGGGTTTTGGGTTGGTTAGCATCCTTCTCATCCTAAGTGGGAAGACCTTGTCCCTACTCCTTAGCTCTGCGTGGATATAAATATGAGATGAAGCAGCCTTGTTGCCTTTTAGGGATATCATAAATACCAAAGAGATCATTATAAAGTGATTCTTAATGCCCTTGAACTTGCTTTGAAAGATAAAGTAAATTGAGTTTATAATTTCCAGTCCAGCAGCCAAAGGTTGTATTCACTCATTTCTAAAACCAGGGATTAAGATTTGAGCCCTTGGATCCCTTCACCCTCTGAGATCAGTGGTCCCCAAGCTTTTTGGCCCCAGGGACCGGATTCATGGAAGACAATTTTTCCACTGCCAGCGGGGAGAAAGGGATGGTTTAATTTTCATCCACTGCTCACCTCCTGCTGTGTGGCCTGGTTCCTAACAGGTCATGGACTGGTACTATGGGTTGGGGACTCCCTGTTAGACAGCTGGGTTCACTCTGAACAGGATGCTGGCCAGCATCTCAGTCCTGGCAACTGGTCTCTAGACTGACTCAGGCTGACACACTCATGGACCACATGCCCAGCTTCTGTCCAGAACAAATTCTGGTCATTACAGCCTTCTTCTGAATCTCTGGCTTTCTCATTTGTAAAAGGGGATGATGACTTAATTCCTGCCACATGAGGGTATCTCTGCTCAGCCTGCTGCAACCTATAGGTGAACAGGATAATAGAACCATAACCCGCAGCAAGTCACTTCATGTCCTGGCTCTCCATTTCCTCATCTGTAAAGACCCACTTCATAGTGAGTTCAACAACATAAAAGTCAATAAGTTGTTACTACTGACTTGGCTCCTTTTGCCTTGCCTTGAATTTTTAGTCTCTTTTTTGCTCCTGGGAAGCCAACAAGAGCCAGTGATGCCCATGCTTTATTCCTGGGTCTCTTCCATGGACACAACTTAAATTCTTCCCCTTGTAAATCAAGGAGCTTCCATCTACTCAAGTCCACCTGTCTGGCTGAAACTCACATAGGACTGCTGACCTCACATCAGGAGAAGATAGGGTTGGGATATGGGCTGACCCCAGCCAGGATGCTGGTTTGTCTCCACTTTCTACTCAGTCTTGTCTCAGGAAGCCATTGCTAAGTAAACAAAATGGGCATCTCCTCAGTCCCTAGACACTCCTTGATTCATCCCTTATGCTGTCTTCTAGGGGTGGTGCCTTCCAATTGTTCTTTCCAGTACTCCTTACACTAAAACATTTTTGAGTGCACACATCAGTGTATGTTTATATATTTATAAATTTTATACATGTGGTACTCTGCTGATATGTTTTACGCATTCTGAAAATATATAACACCACACGGAAAATTTTAAAGAATGAGATTAAAAAGTAAGTAGATAAATGAGTTAAATAATTTCTTTTGTGCACCCCAACAGATCACCATGGGTTCCCTCTGCTGCTGTCTTATCTCCCTGGCACTGTGAGACGAGCATTCTCCCATGAGATCCTGGACCTCTGACCTTTGAGAGATTTACACACACCATAACCCAAGGCATGTAAGCTGGCCAGAATGAGCCTCCACCACCAGCTCAGGAGCCTCACCTCCAAGTCAGGCTCAGTTTCATGGGTTTGTAATCTGTACAGTCAGACAGGACCCCATGCCCCATTCTCAGTAGGGGCCCATGCATGGTTAAACCACAGCTATTGCCATCTTGAAATTTTCAAAAATTTTATCCTTGAACTTGTGAGGTCCGATGGGACAAAGGAGCATGTGTGCAAGCAAAGATATGCACAGTAATGCACATCTCCAGTTCCCTGCTGCCCCATTCACATATATCTTTGGCAATGCCTTTCAAGTATAGCATTCTGGTGGACCAACTTTGTGTGGGACTTTAATGAGACTCAAAGTGAGTACAAGGTTAGCATATTATGGAAGAAGCCATCTGCTTCCCAAGTGTGGCAGAACGTGCTTGTCTCAAGAAGTGAAATACAAACAACTGAGTTTTGTGAAGTGTTTCTACTGTTCTGGTAAGAATGAAATTTATATGCATGTACATACTATGAAAAACAAATTGTATAATTTCAGTGATTCTGCATACAAGTTAAATGTTCTTCCATTTGCATTTAAAACTGGCATTCTAAAATATAAAGACAAGTAGTATAACTCATTCCAATAATTTAAAATTTTTATTTTTACTTACTTAAAAAGATATGAGATAGCAAATGAAAGACTGTGACAAGTTGAGAGATTGTGAAAGGAAGGAAAGCATTCTATATTTTACTACTTTTAATGCCCTTTGTTCTTGCTTTTTGAACAAAAGGCTTTGCACTGGTATTTTATATGGTATTTATTGGTATTTTATCTCTTTCCCCATGGCCCCTGTAAATGACCAACTTATTTCTATCAAGAGTGAGTCCACCCCACTTCTTTCTGTCACTGGAAGAGATAAGATCTTCCTCCATTTTGCCTTAAGAAAAGATCTGTCCTGTCAAGACCATGGTTAATACATTCAGTTGATTTCATGCTTCAAATTTCATTCATTCAACAAGTAAATATTTCTATATTTGTATAGTTAAACTGTAAATAAGAAAATAGTCAATATTCGCCCAAGACAATAGCTCCCTCTTCTACCCTGTTAGTAACACAGCAGAATATTCCTGCTGAAATGAAGAGATCTCAGTTCAAAAGAATAATGTTATTGAAATTCAAGGACTGAGATCTGGAACAACCACCCTTCAGAATTCTTCACCCGCACCCAGAAGCTAATGATTTCCAGAGATAGCCACAGCAACGAATTCACAGGAACATGGGTCATTGTGTCAAGGATCATGTCAAAAAGACAAGGTCACCAGTTCCAAATATTTCAGGGGTGAAAAGGTCATTCTTATAAATACCATATCCTTCACATTCAGCACACCATGGTACGTGCTTTGTCATAATACAGTGGGTCCCCAGCTGTCACAGCGGAGCCTCCATCCAAGTGAAATTCCTCAGTCTTCAGCAGCCAGATGTCACTCTTATGTCTTGGTTGATAGCTTCTTCCAAGAGTGGACAAAGTTAGGTTTTTGTCTCTAGAATCTGCAAAGTCAGTGGCTCACAAAACACACTCCAGGGAGCCCTGGAGGTTCTGGAGACTCTACCAAGGTGTTCATTCAGTTGAAATTATTTTCGTGATAATATCAAAATGTTATTTGCCTATTTCACTTTTGCGTAGTTGACAGTGGAGTTTTCTAAAGGCTATAATCATTGCTCTGTTCTCAGACAGTAAGAATCTGCCTGCAGTGCAAGAGACCTGGGTTCAATCCCTGGGTTGGGAAGATCCCCTGGAGAAGGGAATGGCAACCCATTCCAGTATTTTTGCCTGGAGAATTATATGGACAGAGGAGTCTGGTGGGCTANTGATATGTTTTACGCATTCTGAAAATATATAACACCACACGGAAAATTTTAAAGAATGAGATTAAAAAGTAAGTAGATAAATGAGTTAAATAATTTCTTTTGTGCACCCCAACAGATCACCATGGGTTCCCTCTGCTGCTGTCTTATCTCCCTGGCACTGTGAGACGAGCATTCTCCCATGAGATCCTGGACCTCTGACCTTTGAGAGATTTACACACACCATAACCCAAGGCATGTAAGCTGGCCAGAATGAGCCTCCACCACCAGCTCAGGAGCCTCACCTCCAAGTCAGGCTCAGTTTCATGGGTTTGTAATCTGTACAGTCAGACAGGACCCCATGCCCCATTCTCAGTAGGGGCCCATGCATGGTTAAACCACAGCTATTGCCATCTTGAAATTTTCAAAAATTTTATCCTTGAACTTGTGAGGTCCGATGGGACAAAGGAGCATGTGTGCAAGCAGAGAAGATATGCACAGTAATGCACATCTCCAGTTCCCTGCTGCCCCATTCACATATATCTTTGGCAATGCCTTTCAAGTATAGCATTCTGGTGGACCAACTTTGTGTGGGACTTTAATGAGACTCAAAGTGAGTACAAGGTTAGCATATTATGGAAGAAGCCATCTGCTTCCCAAGTGTGGCAGAACGTGCTTGTCTCAAGAAGTGAAATACAAACAACTGAGTTTTGTGAAGTGTTTCTACTGTTCTGGTAAGAATGAAATTTATATGCATGTACATACTATGAAAAACAAATTGTATAATTTCAGTGATTCTGCATACAAGTTAAATGTTCTTCCATTTGCATTTAAAACTGGCATTCTAAAATATAAAGACAAGTAGTATAACTCATTCCAATAATTTAAAATTTTTATTTTTACTTACTTAAAAAGATATGAGATAGCAAATGAAAGACTGTGACAAGTTGAGAGATTGTGAAAGGAAGGAAAGCATTCTATATTTTACTACTTTTAATGCCCTTTGTTCTTGCTTTTTGAACAAAAGGCTTTGCACTGGTATTTTATATGGTATTTATTGGTATTTTATCTCTTTCCCCATGGCCCCTGTAAATGACCAACTTATTTCTATCAAGAGTGAGTCCACCCCACTTCTTTCTGTCACTGGAAGAGATAAGATCTTCCTCCATTTTGCCTTAAGAAAAGATCTGTCCTGTCAAGACCATGGTTAATACATTCAGTTGATTTCATGCTTCAAATTTCATTCATTCAACAAGTAAATATTTCTATATTTGTATAGTTAAACTGTAAATAAGAAAATAGTCAATATTCGCCCAAGACAATAGCTCCCTCTTCTACCCTGTTAGTAACACAGCAGAATATTCCTGCTGAAATGAAGAGATCTCAGTTCAAAAGAATAATGTTATTGAAATTCAAGGACTGAGATCTGGAACAACCACCCTTCAGAATTCTTCACCCGCACCCAGAAGCTAATGATTTCCAGAGATAGCCACAGCAACGAATTCACAGGAACATGGGTCATTGTGTCAAGGATCATGTCAAAAAGACAAGGTCACCAGTTCCAAATATTTCAGGGGTGAAAAGGTCATTCTTATAAATACCATATCCTTCACATTCAGCACACCATGGTACGTGCTTTGTCATAATACAGTGGGTCCCCAGCTGTCACAGCGGAGCCTCCATCCAAGTGAAATTCCTCAGTCTTCAGCAGCCAGATGTCACTCTTATGTCTTGGTTGATAGCTTCTTCCAAGAGTGGACAAAGTTAGGTTTTTGTCTCTAGAATCTGCAAAGTCAGTGGCTCACAAAACACACTCCAGGGAGCCCTGGAGGTTCTGGAGACTCTACCAAGGTGTTCATTCAGTTGCAATTATTTTCGTGATAATATCAAAATGTTATTTGCCTATTTCACTTTTGCGTAGTTGACAGTGGAGTTTTCTAAAGGCTATAATCATTGCTCTGTTCTCAGACAGTAAGAATCTGCCTGCAGTGCAAGAGACCTGGGTTCAATCCCTGGGTTGGGAAGATCCCCTGGAGAAGGGAATGGCAACCCATTCCAGTATTTTTGCCTGGAGAATTATATGGACAGAGGAGTCTGGTGGGCTACAGTCCATGGGGGCACAAAGAGCTGGATACCACTAACACACTGGAGCAACTAACACACACACACCCACTGTTCTGTTGGTTAACAAATGCAATGTGCATTCTTAAATTTTAAAGAATTCTTCATTTAAATTTCCAGCATAGTTAATATGTATAGCCAGATAAGCATAAGTTCTTTCAGGTCATCAGTAATTTTAAAGAATGTAAAGAGGTCCTAAGACCAGAGAGTTTGAGAAGTGCTAGACTAAGAGAAGTAGGTATCCATCACATTGTGCATTTTCTTCAAAGATGGGTCTACTCTCTCCTTCCCAAGATAAATTCTTCCTCACAGTCTCAGCAGTCACCATTGACTCTTATAACTCACTAAGAGATTGCCATGCCAATGCCAATGACCGACCAATGGGCAGATACTATAATTCAGTCTTGGTCACTTTGACAACCAAAATACTAAAGCTATACAACTATAGGGCTTTGTAAAGTGATTCTTCATATGACATAAACATCGATTATGTTTTGTGTGAGCAACAAGATTTTAAATGACTTTGTATAAGAAGGGTCCAGTGTATGCATTAATTTTAAAGTACATTTAAAAAATATTACCTTCTTTCCCCAAACCAAAAAAAAAAATTGGTTAAATAAATTGCATCTGACAGAGAATGTACGTGAAAAAGGAATTCACTCCTACTTCATAGAGAATATCAACACAGGCACATGTGCACGCACACACACATATACACACACACAAAACCCTTCATGAACACATATGGTATTTAATGCATACCTGTTATACAACAACCAACACTTTTACCTTTTCATGAACTATGAGTCATTCCCCTGTTCCAGAGAGGGTTTCCTGAGCTTCATAAATATTAATCATACTCCCTAAATTCTAACAGACAGTTTCCTCAAATGTGAATGATGCTTCTCAACTTCACTCTGTATTTTTTCTATTCAGTCACATTGTTGACTACCATGGAAGAAAAAGATATTCCATATAGATGAACACTCCTGTTAACCAAATCTTAGCCACTTCAAACTCCAAGACATGCTTTCATTCATTCACCCAAAAACATTCCTGGACCACAAGCCAGAAATTGTGCTGGGTCTTGAATACAGTGATAAATAAAACAAAATATGCCCTCAAAATAGCTTACATTCTAGTGGATGTTGAATAGAATTTGGCTGAAAATTTATCCCAAGACTCTTAAAAGGGGGTATATGTGTAGACAATGTTAGAACTTGTAATTTCATTTTTATCTTGTATATGTTTTTATGATAAAACAATATATGAGTTTAGTAGCACATGCATACACTATAAATAAATAAAAATACACATCTATTCAAAGTGAGTATCCCCAAAATTTTTACTAAAGAGGTGTACCATTATAAAAAGGTTAGAGACCCTGACTGAGCACACTTTGGGAGGCCTCCTTTTTGAAAAAAGCATCAGTCTGTCATCCTCATGAACACTTTCCTAACTTCTCAGCAGCTGCCTGGGAGTTGATCATAAAAATTAGTATATGCTTTTAGCTGGTCTGGCTGAATTTAGAGATCATACGCTAGGGCTTTTCTTTCACAGAAGCAGTAGGGCCCAGAACAATACATGATTCGAGGAAGCCATTTCCCAGTTTGGCAAAGGAGTTAGCTGTGTTTTTGAAAGTGTGATTCTGAGTCACCATCACTGTGGGATGGGCCTTGTGAAAATGCAGAATCCTGGGCTGAGGATTGGGATGTTTTCGATCAGAACGACCCAGGGCAGGGCCTCAGTTCTGGGCTCCATATTAACAGCAAGGTCCCAAGGAGATTGCCAAGCACTCTAGGGGTGGACAACCTAGGAAGGAGGAGCTGGACACTTGGCCAGGGTCTCTGTGTTCCCAGCACAGGCTTGCTCCTTCATACGGGTCGTCCCTGCTGTTGGAGCAGGAACCATGGTGCTCAAGAACAGCTGCGCCATGCTGTTGACCCCGCGCAGCTGTGGACTGCTGATCTTGCTAATTTGGGGACTGCTTTTAAGGGGCTCGTTTTTATCTCTTCCTTTGATTTCAGACTGTTTGTCATCATTTCTGACTGCCTTCAGTGTGATCACTACTAATCTCTCTTCCATCCTTCCTCATCCCCCTCTAATTTTCTGCTTTTAATTCGCCGTGGGCTGGGAGACTACAGAAATGGGATTGTTAGGAGTGTGTGTTAATTAAGAGTCAATTAGACATAGTTAAAGTGCATTGCTTTGTGACTTGTGTTTCCGCTGTTTCAAGCCTGTTTTGCTTCCTTCCTGCTTCTCAACTGAGTTCCAGAAGGCGGATTGAGGGACGCCTGACCTCTGGAGAAGTGGGGCACCAGGATATTTACTTTCTTGTCACATTTCACTGCTGTCAAAACTCAGAGGGTCTAGCTGGCCCCCCAGAGGAGCCAGCATGCTTAATGATTCAGGACACCTGGGTCTGACCCGCTCCCCTTACGTTTCTCTGGGCTCAGAGTGATTTACGGGCAGAAGGGCTAGGATCCAAGAGACAGGAGACAGGGCGCACTCTCCAGTGTGGACCAGAAAGTAGGAATCGGCTCCTCTGAGAAATACGCTAATTTCCAGTTCTCCAAGGGCCCAGATCTGTCCCCATCTAGTAGCTACTGAGACTCAGCCGTGATACCCACAGGGGTATCTGAATAGGGGTTGTAGAGGTGGGGGCAACTAAGTGATTGACATGGGAGGAGGGCAGAGAGCTATATCTAGCCTGGAAGGCATAATCAAAATACTTAACACTAAAGTTCATTCTGTACAAAAATACTGTTATTTAAAAAAAAAAAAAAACTTCCAGTGTGTAACAATATCTTTAGAGCCTAAGCTTTGTCTGTGATGCCATTGCTAAATGGTGTAAAGACAGTCATGAAGATCATAACATTTTCCTCCTCATCGTATATTGGGAAATAAAATTTAATCATCCTTCCAATACCCCAGGATCTTTCACCTTTTCTTTATTATACATAAACATACAATCTTTTGAACAGAGACAACTCTCTTGTCTTTCTAAAGTTATAAAATGAAAACAAACAAAAAAAAAACAAAATGGGAACCCAAAGTCAATGTTATTTTACTTCACGGGGTTCTGGGCTTGTTGTGGGCTAATTTCTTGTTTCTTTCCCAGAAAAGAAAAGTAATATCGTTAGCTAATATCCCAGGTCAGGACATGCATGACTGAAGCTGAAAAGTGTGTTTATTTCAGGGAAAATAAATAAATAAAAGAATTTTGAAAAGAGGCGAAAAACGAAAGGTACTTGTATGTACGGAGGGATCATACTGATCCATTTTCAATGCTTAATTACAAATCTGCTCCAACTAATTTCCTTATTGTGCCCACAGCTGCTGTTCTTTTGTCACCAGTTTATTTTTCTTTGAAAATCTGAAAGGCATCAAGGCTGGCCCTGAAAGTCATCAGGAGCAGAACTGGTGTCCCAGATGCCTCATTACTGGTCTCGTTTGCCAGCCTGTTTGGTTGTTTATGTCTTGCATTCAAATCATTTATTTTGTTCAGACCTTCTTTGCTTTGAAAATGATTGTAGAACACAGGATTGCTTTTATCACTCAACCGTTTGCCCTGCCGGGTAACAGGAACATCATGGTTTAATCAACATCACAATTTCCCATAATCTCTGGGCAGGCCTTGTTTAGTAAATATCAAAAAGTGTAGAGCTCCAAAGGCTCTTTCACAGTGACCCAGGGGTCTGAATTTCTTTGCTGGAAGGCAGAAAATGTTGTTCACATGAAATCAGAGTGGTTTTGGAAGATTTTCATCTGTAAGTCTAAATGTCATATGGAATGGTTTGGAGCTTGCAAAGGTTTTGCTTTCACATCCAAGATAATTGGCTGCTAAAACCAGCCAAAACACTGGGTGAAGAGAGGGGGGCACAGTATGGCTATTAATAAAATGCATAGTACTGCAAGCAGCATGATGGAAAACTGAAATGCTGGAGCCTGGGAGTCAGAGAGACTCAAGTTCAAATACTGACTTGAGCAAGTTGTCTGAACCTTTTTTACCGCAATAGTCCCAAATGTAAAAGAGAAATGAGAAACATTTAATTTCTAGAGTTTAATGAGAAATCACATTAGCTAATGCTTGGAAAGGTCTAGACAAGAAGACCAGGGACATGGTCAACTTAAAAAAACAAGAGCAGTTATTATTACTAGTATTTGTTTCTTGGAAGAAAACAAACTAGTTGTTCAGCTAAATATTTCTCTTGCTTTTTTGATTAAAGCTGTACTGTGGAAAACAATCTAAGCAAGTGTGAAGGGAAATTGTTATAGTAACTGTTATAGGTAGGGTGACCACATAGTTTATGGTCCAAACCAGGATACTCTGACAGTGAAAATGTGCATTGTGAATAATCACGCCAGGACACTAGGCATAAATCAGGACCATTGCAGGTAAATCACAACATACTGTTCCTTGTCATTAGAGCCTCAAACTGACAAAATATTAGAACTGGAAATAACCGTTGATATTAATATTTCTAGTTCAAAGTTCCATCCAGTCTTACAGATGAGGAAAATAAAGTCCAGAGAAGCAATGTAACTTTCCAAGATCACTCAGCTACTAGTTGAAAACCAGAGTCTGGAATATTGTTCTTTAATTTTAACTCCAGTGACTGTACTTCTGTTTTCGATTATCTTTAGCAAGACTGAGCACTTTTCTTTTTCCTTATTTCTTCTACTGAAAGAGTCCCAAGTCATCCTACTTATTCTGCCTCCATTTCATCTGCCTCTTTGAGCAGATGAAGCCTGAACAAAGCTATCCTCTGAAAGGAAGGCTTGTCATTTTGTTAACCCAAATCCCTTATGCTTTTGTTAAAGGCTGTTTTCTCTATTTATTCAGTCCTGGGATGAGAGAGAATGAGAGCAACTATTTCCTACCATCTTTCTATTAAGGAAGTTCTTTTAGGTCTCTCTTGATTATTCTTTACTCTATTTTCCTTTGGGATCAGTGAGTTACAGTTAGTTTTTAACCAGGATACTCTCTTTTAAATCATTTTTCCAAAATATCTCACCAGGATGTATCTAAGACCCTGGAATTTGCACACATAAATATCCATCTTTAATCCTATTAATTATACAGTAGATATTATATTTACCTCGTCTAGATTTCAGTGGCTTTCACTCCAGGCAATTTTGTTGCATTATTTAGACAAGGCAGATATTCCATGTACAGGATGACTTCAAAGAGACAAGGGAACCAGATGATCAGAAATCACCGGCGTCAAGCCCTCCTAAAGGTACATCACCAGCCTCTCTTTAATGAAGACCACATTTTACAACGATGCTCCCATGCACATGCAGATTTATGTAGATTGTTTACTTAGACTGGTGCTTTGGTACATCAGTCTTGCTGTGCACCCTCCTCTCCTTTTTGCCTTGAAAGAGATAATGTGGCTATTCCAGTCATCTGTCTTCGGGTTTTACGGTCTGGAGTGCCCATAAAGATGACAAGGGCTGCGTTTCACAGGCAGCAGCCTTCCCCTGCCCTGGCCGTGTTGTGTCAAACTAGATGAGACACGGTGCTCAACCGGAGCACAACCGGATAGGGTCCCTGCTCTCCTCCAGGATGTGTAGTTCAGTGACAAGTGAGGCACCAGCTTGGACAGTCACGCAAGTCCTGGCTGCTGGTGAGCATTGCTGGGGTGATATCCATGGAACGCTCTTCTGCATCCTTCAAAGTTGGCCAGCCCGACACACTGCCGGTCCACGCTGTTCTTCTCATTTAGATTTACCTAGAGGTGGGGTGGGGTGGGGTGTCTTTTCATAGTTCTGATTACAAGCCCATTTTTGGAAGAAAGGGCTAAGACATGGAAATGACAAATTGTTTATTTACCACAAACCTGGTTAGAACTGAAGGAGACCCCACAACTACACCTGCTGAGAAGATACCATTTCAATGATTTCATTTAAAGAAGCACCGAGGGTCCCAGTTAAGAATTCAGACTGATGTCAGATAGATTTGAGTTTAATCCCTATGTCTTCCACTGTATGACAAGGTTCTTAAAGTCCCTCTGACTCAGTTTCTCCATCTGTAAATTGGGAATGGAATCTGCCTTGTGGGAGTGCTGTGTGGGTTAAATGCAATGAAGCACATAAATCTCTTAGCATAATGATTAGCATTTTAAAGAACAAAAAAAGACTTTGGCAATGATTTCATTTTTTAATAGGGTACAGTGAAATAAAGGTACCTGATTTTGTTTGGTTGTTTCTTTAAAAAAAAAAAAAAAAAAACACAAGACTCGGGAAGCGGAGTTCTGACTGTGTGGCCTCTCCCCTGCATGGAGTCCGGGGGAGGAGGGCAGTGGTGGCTGACCACACCACATCTACACGCAGAGGGATGAAAGGGAACGTCTATAACCAAGGTCTGGGTGGCTTGGAGACAGAGGCCACCAGGGCACCCTCTCTACACAGAAAGTGCAAGCACCAACCAGTCTGCTCAGCATTGGAGACTTCCCTAGCGCCCCGACCATGTTTTTAGGCTCATTGTGGATTTCCCTCATTCATGGTCCTACTAACACTGCATCCTTCCTCACGTCCACACCTTGGTCTTCTGAGCGCTTATTCTCTTTATCGAGAACACCCTCCCTTCCAACCTTTGTCTGAAATCCAGTCCATTAAAATGCCTTTCAGTGAAGACCTTTCTTGGCATTTTGTTCTGAAGGTTAGGGTTTTAAATAAATAATAGTAAAAATCATCTCCTGTGAACATCCCCAATCCAGCAGGGGTTCACCCTCCTTCTTTCCCCTCCTGAGAGCACTAACTGTGAGAAGTTCCTTGCGGGAGACTGTCTTCTTATACTGTTCTCTTTGGAAGACCATAAACTCCTGACAGCAAGGAAGCCTGCGTGAGAGGCTGAGGACAGTGATTTTAGGAACTGGGCAGCAGGGACAACAGAAGACAGAGACAAATGAGGCTGTATGGCCAGACAAAAGCAAAAGGGGAGGACAGTAAGAGGGGAAGACATGCTCAGAATTGCCTAGCTGATCAGGATTGTGTCGACCCCATTTCCACTCCAGGCTCATCTCTAGTTTGATATGGTGACCTTATCTCTATGGACTTCACTGGTGACTCAGATGATAAAGAATCTGCCTGCAATGTGGGAGACCCAGGTTTGACCCCTGGGTCAGGAAGATGCCCTAAAGAAGGGAATGGCAACCTACTAAGTATTGTTGTCTGGAGAACTCCATGGACAGAAGAGCCTGGCTGGCTACAATCCATGGGGTCACAAAGAGTCAGACGTGACTGAGTGACTAACACTTTGGCTATCTGTATATATACAGCAAGATCTAGTAACTCAATTCATAGCACACCTTATAAACAGCTTCCTGAGAGTTCATGAGAAACCACAGCTTCCAGAACCAAGTAGGAGAAGGTCCCCCTCCTAGGACCACCAGGTGTCCATCCCTGGTTACATCAGTGAGCAGGATACATCAGCTCATGCAGCCAACATTCACTTTGATTCTCAGCCACGAAGAAACCACAGCCCTCTCTGTGTTTATGGAAACCCTGGGCCGCAGTGCATCTGGTTTACAATCCCTGAGCTGAAAGCAGAGACAGCCCTGTTGCTTTCACAATTCTGTGCACTCCATCCACAGCCAAAGAGTCAGTGTGGGCTCAGGTTTCATGGTCAGACACGGAGGCCCTCCAGGTATATTCCAATGGTCCATTTGATGTGAAATCTTCCAGCTTGACTAAGAGTCAATGACCTCGAGAGTGGCCATTTAACCTCCATTATTTGGTTTATATTGGTAATATTTACACTGGGAACTTGATTAAAGCTGCCCTCTTGGTAAAAATGGAATCCGATACGTATTTGAAACCCCCGCCTTCTCCACCCAGTGTCAGGTGTCATCTGCTTCACTTCTCCCCTAATTGGCAGACTGGCCTCCACTTCCCCGGCATCCACCTCTCTCTCTGAATATGTGCAGTGCTTTCCACTGAGTTTTGTACCTTCATCCCGCACACTATGCTTGAAAGTGAACCAGGTTAAGAGCTGCTGCTTAGTTGAGTCTGAGGACAGTTAGTCTATTGTAAAGAGGTCCTATTCATCATAAGTTTCAGGAAAAACTTCAAATATCCTCCTCCTTTGTGTTCTGAGTAACAGTATCAACGTGCAGCCCTGTACACAGCCCAGCTCCCACCTTCACAAAGGCACTGCTCTCTCAAGGGAAGGAACGCAGTGGCCATTGGTTCAAGATAACCCTCTACCTACCTGAAAATTTTATCCATATCACTTTTCGGATCAATATGTCTATAAAATTGAAGGGGAAGCTACTTGAAATGTTTGTCTGCTGATACGTCTAGGAATTCCTGCTTCTCTCGACTGGCCCAGTTCAGCAAGTTTTCCTCGATTATTCCCTTCAAATGCAGGACAGCCCGTGAGCAGATATGCCTAGAGGGAACTTTAAAAACCAGTGTGGGCGCGTTCGGGGTGGATGCTGAGGTAGGAGTCACACATGAAAACACAGAAGTTAAATAATATTGTGAGACTGGGTTGGGGAAAATTCTGCTGTCCCATGCATCTGGAGACCAAGCTTTGCCACGAGTGAGCTCTGGTGTTCACAGTAAGTCACACAGCCTTCTGGGTCTCCTGGACTTCCCTTCTAAATGGGAAGGATTGGCCTAGAAAGTAAATTAGATCAATTTCAGCTTGACAAAATTTGTGACTCCGATGATATTAATATCAAACAAAAACCTAAGGGTATTGCAAGACTGAGTGTGATGAAGGTGCAAATGCAAGGTCGCATCAGAAGAGGGGAAGATGGATTTCATGGGCTGCTGGTGCTGGGAAGGGGCTATACTGCAGAGCATGGATGACCCAGCAACACTTGTCCTGTGGCCTTGGCTTCATGGTTCCTGCTCCAGCTGTGTGGTGTGAGACACAGATGGTATGGTATTCGGGTGGGATGGCTTTCCTTTTGCAGAGATCAGGGGTCAACCTTTCAACTAGGGAGTGTTTTTCCTATGTCTCAGGCATTTGATTTCATGTCATCCTTACAATCCTCTGAGTCCGGTATTATTATTCCCATTTTACAGATGAAATTGGACATGCAGAGGGTCTGTTTCCTCCTGTAACATAAAACAGTGGTCCTCAACCTTTTTGGCACCAGCCAGGGATGAATATCATGGAAGACAGACTTGGGGTGTGTATGTGTGTGTGTGTGGAGGGGGATGGTTTGGGGATGATCTGAGCACATTACATTTATTTATTTTGACTTTATTTCTAATCTAATGCTGCCACTAATCTGGCAGGAGGTATGGGCCCATGGCCCGGAGGTTGGAGACCCTGACATAGAAGATAGAAGCGGGATATGAGTCTAGCTGTGTCCTTCCAGCTGAGTCACGGTACAGGCTCCCAGTGTCCCCAAGGAGCAGCCCAAAGTGAGACCAATGCCTTCACCAAGGGAGCCAGCTGTGGCCTCGCTCACCACAAATACTGCACACCACGGAAAACAAAAGGTACACACGATACACTAAAGAAGCACCCAGTCTATCTCCTGCAAAATGAAAGAGCCTATGCTTCTCCAGAAGGCAGGAGCAAAGCCAAGTGCTTGGAAAGAAAGAAAAGTGATGAGTATAGCAACATGTTAAAAGCCTGTATCAAAAGGAAAAAAGGCTACCAACTAAAAAATACCTGGACCGCTGATGCCTTTTCATTGAACCGAGGAGAGTGTTGGATGTACCTCACAGGAAGCGAAAGGCAAGGAAACTTCTCTCTGCTCTGCCCTCACATCCACCTGCCATCAGCAGCTGCTCACAGTTTGGGCTGACCAGGCAGAGGCCTAGAGAGGAGGTAGAGACTCCTGTGTAAGTCACTTGACACATGTTCTTTAGCAACCCCACCCCCACCCCATCAGGACACCCCCGGTGATGTTCACACAGCCAGACTTTACTATCCCTTTGGGAGCTAAATTGTGCGTGTGCAACCAAGAAACTGAGTGTGAGTGTGTGTGTGTGTGTGTGTGTGTGTGTGTGTGTGTGATGGGGCGGGAGTGGTGGAGTGGTGGGTGCCTCTTCAGACGCTGGACAGCTGCTCCCATACACTATAGAAAAACATCAAATTATTGGTAATTGTGTGATAAATTATAATTTTTCAAGATCATAGTCTTTTTTCTATTTCTAGCCAAAGACTCTCTTTCCCCTTATCTAAACAATCAAGATTTGGTTCTCTCAAATCCCAACCTTCTCTGTCTGCGAAGGTTATTATTGGCTTGGTTAAACAAAGTACTTGTTTATAATAGATATAATAGATGATGGAGTCATTTTGAAATTACACAGTTGGTGTAATAAAACCAGTTAAAACCTTATTTAAAAAATGTCACAGTTGGTCAAATGTATTAATGGCATATGGTTTAGTTTTCTCTCTTTTTTTTTCCCTAGAACAATATGTGCATTCTCATTTCACAGAGTGAGTAGAGGATTAATGGAGCAAGATAAACTTTCTCCTGGCTTTTCTTCTAGACAATCTACACTTTCATTAACTGCCTCGAGTTTTATTTATCTCCTTTCTCCATCTTCTCCGTCTTATCTTTCTCTTCCCCATAGCACCCAATTATGGAATTCCTAAAATTCTGGGTAATGTGAGAGATAAATATATATCATGTAGAGCATATTTGAGAGGAAAAAGTTAATGCAGAAATTACACACTACATAAACAGAATGCCCACAACTGGCAGGCATAATTATTTTTCTCCTGTTGATATTACCAACTGTAATAATAAGGTTTAAAATGTGCCTCAAAACATAATATTTCAGCTGCATGTAGTCATCATACCAGTGAAGAATATAATTGCATTATTTGTCTCCTCTGAAAGCTCTCACTCATAGCTATACCTTTCCTAAGATTTCTATTTGGAGCTTTGCTTGGTAGTTTCTAGAGATAATGTTTCAGTGGAAGTTTTGAAGTCATGACTCGCCAGGCTAAGCAGGCTATACCTGTTCAAGTGGGTCATCCCAGAACGGTGCCAGGGCTCTGCCTGAAGCTTGAAGATGCCATCTCTAATCTACAGTTCTGCCATGAATTTGTTTTTTGTCATAAATGAAGCATGGGGCTGTGCTTTAATTTTCCTCACTGCCCTCTGTCAAGTAATAACCATAAATATTGTCCTGAATCATTAAGTCAAAACCTGAAACGTGATCCTGCCCAGCTCCCAATCAGACGGCCATCTGGAAGATGAAAGAAGTCTATTTGGGTTTCACAATGATCCAGACTCTAATTTGTAGTAACAGTCTTAACAGGCTGTTTCAGAGACATTAACCAGTGACTTGTCTCAGATTCTCAAGGAAGGTCCATTATCCACAGTTGGAGGTATTTGCTTCAAGCAGAACTGTGAATTGTAACTGTTGGAAAACTACCAGACTGTGTGGCTTTCAATCAAATGCCATGTTCTTCCATGGACACTAGATTTCTACCCAAGGGCAAGAATATATGCATAAAGCAGATGCATACATAATATATGTCCAAATATTCTCCATGTCACAAAGAAAGCAAATATTTCAGGAGAAGAAAACAAATCGTAGCTTCTACAAGCAAACAACAAAGCAACATGATAGATATATAATTTCTCCTATCACCCTGAGGTTACTTTTGTGGAGAAAAATAAATCGTACTCTTGTTTTGCTGTAGAAATAATCCTGTAAACACAAAGAGAAAGTCTTTATCAGAAGTCTGGAAACATATGCTTAAGCATGAGTATACCACTGATCAAAGGGATCAAGCAATTGCGTTGAATATCTGAACTTTCTGGTCATTAGAGAAGCAAGCAATATCAATAGGAGATGCCTTTCCATTTCTACTTGGCTTTGAATTGGAAGACCAAAGAAAGAAAACAGGGGGAGATCATGTTTCTTCTCTTCTCTGAATTACACACTGCATCATTCTCGACAAGGGAGTGTGTTGAATTTAACTTTTGAGCATTACAAGTGCACTAAAAAATAAAATAACAAGTTTCATTTAAAAATGCATGAAGTAAATGATATTTTAGACAAATGAGTGTGTCAGTGGTGAGTTGGAGCAAAACTAAACCAACATTGACAGCAAAAGAGTGTTTATCACCTTCAGGGAAGAAAATTTCATACCAACTTTCAGAAATCTTATTTGCCTCAAAATTTGTTCAGCATCTCTCACTGTCAGTAATTGGAAATACATATTAAATATTAATAATAACTAACAGCATGGACAAGATAGATAAAAAGAAATTTAAATGCATTTCATAGTCTTATTTAATCCTGATTTGAGCAAACAGATTTTAAGAAAAAAGTCCATAGTTTAAGGCAATCATGGAAATCTGAACACTGACTGAGTATTAGTGTTAAGGAATAATTATTAACCTTGTTAGATGTGATGCTATTATGATAATACTTTTTCTATACAGTTCTTATCTTTTAGATACCAAAGTATTTAGGAATGACATGACATGTTGCCTGAGATTTGCTTTAAAATACTCCAGAAAGATAGTAGGTGATGAGAGATGAAATATAATATGAATAATATTTGTAAAATATCAATGGTTATTGAAGAACAGTGGTGGATACTTATGGTTCATTACCCCTTCTTTTTCTACTACTATGTTTGCTTGTAATTTTTTTTGTAATAAAATACATTGAAAGGTATTGATTAAGATTCTAGAGCAGTGGTTCCCAACCAAGGTAACTTGGCTCCCTTATTCCTCCTAAATTCATATAGTAAGTTATGGGGAGACTTTTGGTTGTATAATAACAGTTGGAAGGTAGAATGGTACTGGCATCTAATATTGAAGCAAGGCCAGAGATGCTGC
This sequence comes from Neotragus pygmaeus, assembly GCA_006410875.1. Taxonomy (NCBI): domain Eukaryota; kingdom Metazoa; phylum Chordata; class Mammalia; order Artiodactyla; family Bovidae; genus Neotragus; species Neotragus pygmaeus. The sequence continues at coordinate 2,047,108 of SJYV01020496.1, forward strand.
TAAATAGCCTGCAATGAGGAGGATAGCCCCCCAACAAAGAGTTATTACCCAGCCCCGAAAGTCTACAGTGCCGAGATTAAGAAACTCTGGCCTAGACTATGTCCTGTTGGGGTAGAGTTGATAAATAGATTAAAAACTCTATGCCTTTATAGAGTTTATAGTCTTCCAAAGAGAACAGGACAAGACAAATAGCTATCCTTCAAGGCACTCTGCCCTGGCCTCTGGTTGGGGAAGACTTCTCATATCAGTGCTCTCCAGGATGAACTCCTTTTAGTTGGGGTGTTCAAGGAGGAGCCATTGCTAGTACTTAAATATAACACTATCCTCCAAAGAGGTTACGAAAAGTCTTCCTCAGGAAGGCATTTAATGGACAACTGCTGCTGCTAAGTTGCTTCGATTGTGTCCAACTCTTCAACCACACAGACTGTAGCCCACCAGGCTCCTCTGTCCATGGGATTCTCCAGGCAAGAATACTGGAGTGGGCTGCCATTTGCTTCTCCAGGGAATCTTCCCTGTCCAGGGATTGAACCCTGGTCTCTTAAGTCTCCTTCATTGGCAGGCAGGTTCTTTACCACTAGTGCCATGTGGGAAGCCCCTTAATGGACTATTTAGTTGAGTCTCTCAGTCGTGTCCAACTCTTTGTGACCCCATAGACTGCAGTGCACCAGGCTTACCTGTCCATCACCAACTCCCAGAATTTGCTCAAACTCATGTCCATCAAGTTGGTGATGCCATCCAACCATCTCATCCTCTGTTGTCCCCTTCTCCTCCTGCCTTCAATCTTTCCCAGCCTAAGGGTCTTTTCCAATGAGTCAGTTCTTTGTATCAGGTGGCCAAAATATTGGAGTTTCAACTTCAACATCAATCCTTCCAATGAATATTCAGGGTTGATCTCCTTTAGGATGGACTGGTTGGATCTCCTTGCAGTCCAAGGGACTCTCAAGAGTCTTTTCCAACACCACAGTTCAAAAGCTCAGCTTCAGTGCTCAGCTTTCTTTATAGTCCAACTCTCACATCCATACATGACTACTGGAAGAACCATAGCTTTGACTAGATGGACCTTTATTGGCAAAGTAATGTCTCTGCTTTTTAATATGCTGTCTAGGTTAATGGACTGAGTTTTAGACAAAGATTGGAAGGAAAGCTGTTCCCAATAAAGAGAATAAAGAGCATAGAAGACCAAGATGTGAAGGCAGGGAAGCACACAGTGTTAATGGGAACCACAAAGGAGGGAAATCCATGATGTGCCTGAAAACGTGGTCGGGTGCTCAAGGGGGAGTCTCAGCGCTGAGCAATATGGTTGGTGCTTGTACTTTCTGTGTAGAGAGGGTGCCCTATTGGCCTCTATCTCCAAGCCATCTGGAGCTCTGCTTATAGACGTTCCCTTTCAGCCATCTGCCTATGGACGTGGTGTGGTCAGCTCCCTGAAGGCTCCACACAGCAGAGAGAGCAGAAATAGCAGGAAGAGGGGGAGCTGAGTGCGCTCAAGTGGGCAGCAGGCATTCCCACCCCTGGAGTGCTTATTATGCCCTGCTCTAGGCACCTTCCAGGAAACATGTTAAACATCCATATAACAACCCTGAGAGGGAGGTAGCACCAGCCCCATCATGAGTTAAAGACTCTCTAACTTGGTGAGAAAGGTGGCTTTTCCTAAAGTTCCATGGCTCCTAAGTGTCATATGTGTGGTTCAGAGCCAGAACTGTCTGATTCTAAAGGCACACACTGAGCCTCACCCTAGCCTTCCCATCTTCACGGGGCAGTAGGAGGAGCCATGACAGTAAGTGAGATGCTCCAGGCTGCAGGCTCCTTGCTGGCCTGGCTGTGGAGAGGGCAGTCCTGGGACAAATCCTCACAGGCTGAGACTGCGGCCAGGTGGACCCAGAGGGAAGGAGCAGGCACCACTGTTTCAGATCAGGCGGCTGGAGCTGTCACCTAACTGAAGGAAGGGAAACTGCACTCCCCAGCTGAGGGCTATGTCACCGACCCCAGGAGTGTGCTGGTCTTGGGGCTTTGAGATGCATACTGGAGCACTTGGCCAGGGAGTTATCAGGAGGTAGAGAAAGAGCAGGAAAGCTGCCAACTCCAGGTCAGAGCTCCCAAATGGAGCCCTGGCTAAGAGGCACTTTGGCTTATCCAGAATTGGTGCCTTCCCAAAACAAGCAGGAGATGCCTCTGTTCCTGGCTGACTCTCCCTGTGGCCCTAATCTGGCACCTGAGGCCACTGCCTCGGCTTTGCGGGTTCATTAGTGTCCCTGTCTGGGCAGAGTGGGCTGGAAGAGCAATTGGGAGGGACAAGAAAAGCTGGAAGCCACTCACTCGAGGACTTGACAGAGCTGACAATGGGCAGAGGGAAGGATCCTGGAGCGGGAGCCCATGATGCTGCTCCCCAAATGCGCTGCAGACAGACTTCAATGCCTTTGCACAAGGGCTTAGAGTCAATCAGGCTCTGGCACTAACTAGCTCTGCGCCAATCACTTGACCTCTCTGAACTTCTTTTTCTTATCAACAAAATGATGGAAAAGTGACTTCTTCATAGGGTTGCTGAGGGAATTAAACAGTGAGCATTCATAGACTGCTCGGCCCAGTGCCCTACACATCGCAAGTATTCAATAGATGGGAGATTTTGCTCTTGTCATAGTTTTTCTCACATAGATAATGCCTCAGGCTCTGTCTCAGCAAGAGGTTGTTATAATGACCCAATAAGCTCGTCTACACAGATGAAAGTACAGCTTAGGCTGCAAAGCACCACAGAGACAATGGCCATTCTTCTAAGCGGGGATGTGCTGCCGTGGTTCCCTCATCTTCTTTCCTGGGTTCAAGGAAACGCCCACTGGAAAGTCCACTGAGATAGGAACATCCATTGAGGGTAATTGACTGTCACATTGGATGATTATTGGAAGAATAATCCTAACTTCAGAGAAGTTACCTGCCGTGGGCAGCTTGCTTTCTACATATACCCAACATGAGAGAAGAAGCTCTACTCACAAAAGACATTGGTTTCAGAGCCTGGGAGCCTCAGGATGGAGCAACTGCTTCATCATTCTTGTTTTCCCTACCTACCAGCCTTCCTTCCACCACAGCTCCCTGTCTTAAACAGAACTTTTTCCCATACGGGTTTGTTAGACAAGTGATTTTCTTTTTTTACCTTTTTAACAAATTGCTCAGGCAACCTCGTGAGCCAGGCTCATTGTTGTGTGTGTAACCCTCCCCTGACCCCAGCCCCAGGAGGCTCCAGCGGACACAGTGAGGAAACCCAGGACGCCCAGCCATTTGCCGCTTCAGACCTTTGCAGTCTAGAAACTGCAGTGAGAAGCTCCGGAGAGAAGAGTCCTCGTGACTGTTTACTCTTCCCTGCTTGCTGTGGGGCCTGCGGCCTCCAGCGGCCTCATGGATGGCCCCTCCAAGTTCTATTCTCCAGACAACTGAACCTTCATGGAAATCTGGAGAGACGGCACGATGATCTGAAAATGTCTTCTCTTCAGTCTGCTGAAAGTTTGGCTTAGGTTTGGGACAAAGGTCAGGTCAGTGTTGAAGCTCCCCGTCCCGGGTCACCCCCAGCTGTGAAGGTGGCCCTTCGGGTCTGCTTTGATACAGCCATTGCCATTCTCCTTGTCATCACCCCATCCTGCACCTTGGAGGCTGTGCTCTGAATGTTTTGCTTCTCCTGATGTTACTTAAGCCCTGTAGTCACTGGCCCGTTCTGGCCTCTTGTCCACCACATCTGTCTTTCTGTCCCGTCTGCCCAAACCGTCCCCACGTGTCAACCTTCCCACTTCCGGGCTGGTCTCTGAGCCCACAGCAGGCTTAGCTGCTCCCCGGTTCTGAGGACCATGCCTGGGAGAACGTCTCTGGGTGCTCACGGAGAAAGTGTTGCCTCTCTAGTCAGGGTGAGCTGCCTGGCAATGCTGTAACGCGGGGCGGCCTTGTCATATGGATTAAAGACCATTGGATGGAGTTAGCACCACAGCTCGTGCTGTCTGACTATAGGAGCTCCCCATAAACCTGATTCAATGCTCTGGGGTCATTAGGAGCCACAGGCCTCCTGAGCCTGAACTCTGAGCCTCTTGTGAGGAGTCTGTGGTCCACCATAATGTGTCCCAGAGACCCAGCTACCACCCCCTTTCCTGGCTTCCTTATGGCCACTGGATATTCTCTGAAACCCAGCAGCACAACTGGCTTCAGCTGCTACAGGGCACCAGGTAGAGTGTGTCAGACTATGAAGTCAGACTGTCTGGGTTTGAACCCTGGCTCTGCTGCTTATTAGCTGTGTGGCCTCAGGCAAGTTGCTCAACCTCTCTGTGCTTCCACGGCCTCATCCATAAAGTGGAGGTGACAAGAGGACCTACCTGCTTTGGTTGTTGTAAGAATCAAATGAGTTCATATCTGGAAAGTGCTTGTATCAGCACCTGGCATACAGTAAGAATTCATAAAATATAATATTCAGGGATCCAATGTCAATTTTTGCATGGGATGATAGGGGTAATTACTGGGCAGATGCTGTGAACTTTCTAGGTGGTGGGGTTGAAATTCATCTAGAATATAGTGGGGAAAGAAAAAGCAGTTGACATCCGCAGCACTAGAGAGACATAGATTATATGACTTGGTTTCTTCTACTGTAAAACAGGAAACAGAGACCTCCACATAGAATTTTTAATTAAATAAAATAATCCAAATAACTCTCAGTACCAGGGAAAATATTTAATACACACTTAGCTATACTTATTACTGTTATTACTGTAGCTGAGACTGCCAAGGAAAGAGTTGTTCTCGGATTCCAGCCCTCCAGGGCAGTGGATTCCCAACCTTTTTGGCACCAGGGATTGATTTCATGGGAGACAGTTTTTCCACAGATCAGGCATGGGGGAGATGGTTTCAAGATGATTCAAGCACACTACATTTATTGTGCACTTTATCTCTAATCTAACACTGCCGCTGATCTGACAGAGGGTACTCCTTGGCCCAGAGGTTGGGGACCCCTGTTCCACGGGATATTGTCAATGTCTGGAGTAATTTTTGGTCATTATAATTGAGGGATATCTGGTGGGTAAAGGCCAGGGATGCTGCCAACCATCCTACAATGTACAGTTCAGCCCCACCCAACAAAGAATCACTCAGCCCCAAACATCCATAGTGCCGAGGCTGATTGCTCTGAGTCTAGATAGTGCCACAGGGTACCACATTCCCAACTATTGTGAAATTCCCCTCAGAGCAGAAATACCTCTGAACAGACTTTCCACATCTTGCACAGAGAAAAGAAGGAGATAATAATTAGATTTACTGGGTTAATTAACTTCAGGTTTTACAAATGCCAGAGTCAGGGAAGCCCATGAAAGCAATATTGACTCTGCACCATGTTCCCAGAACAGCCGCTTGATTGAATTCTCCCTAACAGTGATCAGAGGCTCATCAGATGTAGGTTCTGGCTCAGCAGGCTTCTACAGGTCAAACTCTCCCTGCTCCTTGCTTAGAAGGGCCCATGCTTGGTTCGACAGTTCTCTTACTATTCTGAAATTTTTAATTTTTTTTTTTTATCAAGGGGCCACACATTTTCCTTTTGTATTGGGCTCCCCAAATATGTAGCTTGTTATTACAAGCTACTGAGTTTTAGATGCCTTATGTTCTTTCTGCATGGTATCTATCAACTTCTGAAATTGTGTGTTTCACTTGTTTACTTGTTTTCCACTGTCTCCTCCAAACAGAAGAAAAACTCCTTAATAGGAAGCACCTTGTTTGTCTTGAGAGTCTTTGTAGACCCACGGCCCAGTTCACCACAGGTTTTCAAAAATACTTTTGAATAAACAAGTGAACAACCACTATAGCTTCTAAAATCAGGCAAAGATCTGGGAAGACTTCATGCACCAAAGCACTGGTTTTTCTCAAAGGAAGATGCCCTAAAAACCAATGCTTAAGCATGGTCATTTCTCATACTCACCCTTTCCTATCGCTTGTTTATTCAGAGTATCTGGAACCTCAGTGAAATTAGGACCCCTGTAAAATCATCTTCTTCTGTATTCATCATCTAGGAAACTAACTGGAGGACAGGATAAGAAAGGCCTTTTTTCTTGAGTTATTCCAAGAATAAGTTCCTTTGTTCAAGTGTGATTGGAGTAGAGACTGTTCGCTGTCTCCCAGATGCATTCTTCCTCTTTATTTTAGCAGCATAATGTCTAGAATTTTATCTGGGCATTAGCCACTCAGCTTGGGCCTCCCTTGAATCCAGCTGTGCTGTGTAACTCATTACAGCCAATAAGACACAAGCAGAAATACATTGTACAATAACATTAACTCCACAGAGTGACTTCAAGAATGCAGTGCGCTAACATGTCCCATGACAGATTTAGAGCAGTGCGTGACTCGAAGTGAGCACTCAATACATGTCGGTCACAGTCATCATTATTTGAATTTCCAGTTTTTTGTTTATTGCAGAAAGATTAATTATGACTCTTCCACTGTTCTTATAACCAAGTCGTATCACAAGCTTCTCATTATTGATTCAGAGGCAGTTTGTTTATTGTCATCTGTTATTGTCTTGTTTAGTTGCTAAGTTGTGTCTGACTCTTTGTGACCCCATGGACTGCAGCATGCTAGCATCCCCTGTCCTTTACTCTCTCTGAGTTCACTCACATTCGTGTCCATTGAGTCAGTGATGCTATCTCATCATCTCATCCTTTGCTTCCTTCTTCTCCTTTTGCCTTCTATCTTTCCCAGCATCAAGGGCATTAATATTCATTGAATATTCATAGGAAGCACTGACGCCGAAGAAGGAGCTCCAATACTTTGGCTATCTGATATGTAAAGCCCACCAATGCTTGGAAGGATTGAAGGCAAAAGGAGAAGAGAGCAGCAGAGGATGAAATAGTTAGATGGCATCACTGACTCAATGGTCAAGAGTTTGAGCAAACTCTGGGAGATAGTGATGGACAGGGAAGCCTGGTATGCTGCAGTCCATGGGGTCACAAATAGTCACACATGACTCAGCGACTGAGCAGCAACAATTGTCATTAGGCAGAGTTCATTATCTTTGAGGAGACCTTGCAGTGGACTAAGTATTAATAATCAACCAAGCATCTTCCTATCAGATTCCAATTCTTATGGGCAAAGTTATCCCTGGGGCCTGGGAAAACACATCCTGGCTCAGAACTGCTCTTAATACTCTGTCCTCTGTGTGAGGCTTTACCCAGCACAGGCATTTGAAAAGGCACTTAGAGCCTCAGTGGAAGTAGCCAGAAGCCTGTGTTTTAGTAATAACAGCTTCCTATTTACAATATTTCCACGGCACTATGCCATAAAACTGAGACAAGTTATGAGAGAGAGAAACAGAACAAAATAAATACATTTCCCTTAGAAAGCAACTGAATCTAAGGTCTGGCAAAGGATGCAAGGTTTAAGCACCTGACCTTGAATTCAGACAACCAGGATTTCAGTCCCAGCTCCACCTTTCCAGCTGGGTGACCAAGTGTCTCACCAAGTGTTCATGTGTGGAACAGCAATGCCACCTCATACAGTTGTGGTTGGTTTAACAAGTGAATCACAGTTAGAGGGTGCATGCATAGTGTTTATAACAGCATCTGGAGCACAGCGGGCTGCCCTGGTTGCTACTGTCGGCTCGTTCAGAACTAACCACCCCAAATCTTCCTTGTCACATAACTTCCAACAGAGCTTCCTGATGACAGAACAAGTTCCGCAGGTCCCCCTCAAATGACAGAGCCAATGGGCCAGCAATTTCTATTCTCCCACAGAGAGAGAGACAATTTCCTGTTGTTCTGGTCAGTTAAAGAAGTCATAATCACCTCCTATCCTCAGTGTTCAGCATCTTAAACCATGCTCTGTAAATAGAACATATTTCTGTCACCTTTTTAGCCCAGCCCCTCCCAGCCAGGACCATCTTATGGAATGTTTCCATCCATTTCTTTGTGTTGTCTGATTTGGCGCCTGATTCAGAGCTTCAATTTGGTGTCTGATTCAGAGCCTTGGGAATCACATCCTCCATTCATTTCTCACCCTAGGTGACTTTCTGGGAACAGGGCTCACAGAGGGACTCTGACAATCTCCTGGACTGAGATGTGGGCCCAACACATTTTAAGCAGTGAGGGAATCCCTTTGAGCTGCATAGACCATGATGAATGTTCATGAGAAAGTGCTTTAATACGTGCAGACTCAAGGGATTTCTAAACCCAGAAGGGGTAGGAGCAGAGCTCATGAGAAATAGGATAAGCATTCAGATCTAAGACCCCCCATTCTTTCAGAGATTCACACTCTTCCTTGTGTTTTCTCCCAGAAAGCAGCAAAAAGCATCATGAACCATAAGAGTGCTTTAAGCTCAGGCTGGACACACACATGCACAATAACAGCTCTCTCATGGCTCCATTATATAGAGCTCACCTCTTGGTCTAGCTTGAAAATATCTATAAGACTACAATCAGAAGTAAGTCATCTCATTTTCTATTGGTCTTTGTTATTGAATCAATAAGAAGTTTCCCATTTTAAATAAATACACTACTCTCCTGAATATAATGGTCACAGGGTTTTAGAAATAAATACATTCCTTAATCGCACATAACCTGCCATCCAAAGAAAGTGGGAGGAACCAGGCTATGCCTTGGACAAGCAGTTGCTCGTATACGTGGGTCTCAGTGGGTCTCTCTGCTTCTCTGAGTGCAATAATGAAGGCATTAAATTACCAGGTCAGAGGCCCCAATTCACAAAGAAATAATATCAGTTTATTATTTCTAATTTTATTAAGTTAGAAGATAGTCTTGAGATGTAATGTCATCCCAGAACAGCTAAAGTATTGATTATGTGAAGCTGCATTCATGGATAATTCAAGGAGCCTGATTTCATTTAATTTCAGTGACTTAAAGCATTCCAACAAATTTCCTATAAAGCAAATAAACCTAAATTATTCCCATAAATAATGTAGATATATGTTCAGATTTACTTAGTATTTACCCATTACACATTTTGCATTATGACTTAGAAAAAAAGGATTATTTTTAATCCTATTTTCCTGATCCCCAGTGTCTTCCTGGAGGCAAACAGGCCTTTAAAAGAATATATTGCCATTTAAAAAGATAAATATGGATGTTATCCATATAGGACTTGTGACAATCTATTGATGCTGTCATTTCTTTGTAATTCTATTATGTCTAAAGTTGAAGCTCAATACTCAATGATGTGAGATTATGACTGCAAGGAAAAGCATACAGCCAAGCATCACCTTGTGGACCTACTTTAGGCAGACTTACGAAGAACACTGACGCCTTCAGGAGCCTCATTCTCCCCTGCCTTTTGGCAAGCTCTAACTTGAGGGGGACCAAAAAGTAGCCTTTGTTTCACTAGCTGCAAAACGCATTCACCCACACTCTCCAGGATGAGACCCCAAGGCCACAGGAGCTGGTGAATAGGAAAACCCAGTACCGAAGCCAACAGCTTAATCAACATTTAATGAACACTGACTACATTCCAAGATCCAGGCAAGGCTCTGAGGTATGTAAGATTAACCAAATCATATTTCCCTCCTTCAAGAAGTTCCCAATATGCTGCATGTCCAGATAGTGAGAGGCTCAGGGCAATGATGTGCAGGGTGGCTGGGGGCCTCTTCTCCCTGAGCAGGGATTGTCAAGGTGAAAAACCCACTGCCCCCTCCAACCACTGCCACATTTATGGCATTGCTTTCCATTTCCTTCTTCTCTTGAGCACAGGCATTCATTTTTTTCATTTATCAAGCAGCTAGTCAGCCCCTGCCATGTACCAGGTGCTACTTTAGGCATTAGGAATACAGTGCCCAGTGAGATGCACAGCAGGCCCTTGAGAGATTTACAGTCCAGCAGAGAACACAGACAAGTCAATGAACACTTTTCAGTGTGTTCCACAGTGTAAGCATAAATGCTTGGTGTCATAGGGTTGAGGATGGCTGTGTCGGGGAGGCGGCATCTAAGTTGAGTCTTCAAACATGCGTATGTGCCAAGTCGTTTCAGTTGTGTCCAGCTCTTTGTGACCCTATGGACTGCAGCCCACATGGCTCCTCTGTCCATGGGATTCTCCAGACAAGAATACTGGAGTGGGTTGCCGTGTTCTCCTCCAGGGGATCTTCCAGACCCAGGGATCAAACCAGCGTCTCTTACGTCTCCTGCATTGGCAGGCGGGTTCTTTACCACTAGCACCACCTGGGAAGCCCCCCCAACATAATAATACCATACTAAAGGGGAGGCGAGAATGGATACAGCCTTCCAGATAGAAAGGAGCCGCAAGTGCCAAGACCCAGAAATGAGAGAGAGTGACAGGTCAGGAACTTCGCGAGTGGTCTATCGGGAATAGCCAGGTGAGAGAGAAAAGCAGAGCCAACTCCAAGAAGGCCTGGCCTCTGGATGCTGTGTTGCCAGGGTGGGGCCCTGGCCGACTCGCCTGTTTAGCCTCAGCTCTGTTCCACCCAGCCACCCACCAGCATACCTCCTTGGTATGCACCCCATAGGATAGAGAATCCAGTGGACATGCCCTCCGTCTCTCACTCACAACCCCCAGGTTATTAATTAGAATGTTGCCATCTCTGCTCCCAAGATTTTGTGAGCAATAGGCAAAATACCTTCCCACAATTAATGAGCCTGCAGTTACTGATCTAAACCTGAGACTCACACCCTCAAGACCGTTTCCTCTCAGGATATTTATTAGCTCAGAAGACATGTGTGGGCAGAGCATGTTATTTAGTGACCTGTAATGCCTGAATAATGATCACAATAAATCAGACCTCATTATTATGTGCGGGAGAGCTGGACGGCCCAACTGGCTAGGTAATGAGGTCTAATTTAATGCCCTTGTATTATTCTCCACATGTTGGCTGTGAAGTCAGGAGCAAGGGGCAGGTCTCATAGGTCCAGATGCCCTGAATGTACAGCGGTTACATAGGGAGGCTAGTGGCCCAGCCATATGTTAGGAGTCAGGAAAAGAGCGCTCTGTCCCTCTGAGTGACTTTCTACCAAGGTCTGGTCCTCTCACACTCGCTTAAACAGGAAGAACTAATAGCTAGAGCTAATTATAACAAACAGCAGCACACTGGGATCTATTTCTTAGGCATTCAAGGCAAGTTATAGAGACAAGAAATGCCAGCATAAACAGAGAAATCAGACTCTCCATGAAAAGAAATACAGCCATCAGAGGGCTTTCTTTGTGAGCCATGCTTCTTCAAATGGTCTCTAATAGCACCTGTTCAGGGTACCAGAGGCAGGGGAGACAGCCCTGCATCCAATCTTCCCTTATTTGTTTCTTGCTGTGAGGAGCGATCCATTATTGTGGTTTTTAATTCTTCATGCACAGCCTGTTCTCATTGATTACCTAACATCATTAGTTTGGGCCCATCCCATACAAAAGTCAATGGAGTGATCAATTTTGACCATATGAGGTACAAAAATTTTCTCTTAAAGCATCCAGAGACTGAAATCATTTATCTTTTGCCCACCAAATTGTAAATCTTTTCCTGATTTGGGTTTCTTGTTGGGTAGCAGACATAAAGAAGGAGCCGGCCAGAGACCTTTGTGTAAGGTGGCCTTCTCCAGCTCCCTACGGAGCAATCATCCATGAAACCTCTGACATCTGGTGGCAGTTACAAAGTCTAATATCTGTGTGTGACATCAGGTGCCAGACAGGCTGTAACGCTAGACACTCTGTAAGCTATAGCTCTCTCATTCCCCTCCTCTGTGATTTCCAACCTTCTCAATTATAACAATGGAACAGGCTACACCCAGCAAAGCAGCAGGTACCACCACATGTTTGGGGCTTACATAGGGGTTAGGTAGCTCCCGTTAAAAACAATGTTTAGTTAAGTCCTTCTTGTCCTCCATGGCAACAAAATAGCAAGGTTCGATTGCATTTTCCTGAGCTGCATCTTGAGCATTTATTTCTCTGGGGCTCTGAGAAAAAGCTTTCTCTCTGTCACCACTTAACTCAGATTCCTAGGCCTGCTTCTCTTAGAGCTGGGATCTCCAGGCTCATAATCAGACAGGAAATCTTTTAATAGTACACTCTATGATGCAGGATGGTCATCCCAAGTATAGGAGGGCAACTGCTGGGAGAAATTCAACTGTGTTTAAAGCACTCAGAAAAATAGAAAAAGAATATTTGTTCCCTTCAAAAATCTCCTGTGTTACAGATTGTCTAGCTGGATTTTAGATGAATGTGACAGGTATGTGCAACATAACTCATTGAGAAGGGGCTAAGTGTATGCTGGGCTATGTTTTTCTTGTTTAGAAGACAAAACAGTGAGATAGAAGGGGGCAGACTAGTAGAGTAGAATCTATTGGAGGTTCAAAGTGATCACAATGAGGTGGAAACTAATTATGGTCAAAATTATCCTTGAACATCATTCAGGATAGTGTCTACTGGAAATGGACAGCCTGGATCTCAGTAAAGTCAACCCAGCTAGATTTTCTCTGGTCTTGAAATACACGACTGTGTCCTCTCTTGAGCTTTTATTTAGGGACCAGTTGGCATGAAAGTTTCTGTGTCCCTAACACGAGAATGTCACAAAGTGTCAAAGGAGGCTGATCCTGTGGGGGGAGAGGAAAGCTGAAGTCACCTGCAAGAGAACAAGGTCGAACTTCCACTCCACAGACACTGTAGCATGATGGCTCTCAGAATTCACCTTCATTAGAATCACCAGAGCCTGGGTGAAGGACGGACTGATGGACCTGCCCCCCAGAGTTCTGATTCAGTGGGTCTGAGCTAGGTCTGAGAATCTACATTCCTGGTGATGCTACTGCTAGTGCAATGAACACACCCGGATAACCACTACTTTAGGGCCGACCTTGTTTTGTGGACTGATGGTAGAGAGCTTCTGTTCTGACTGTGCATTATTGGCACATTCACTGCCACACTTCCATTTACCCGAAGCAATCACCTGTCTCTGGCTGTCGTTTCCATCAGCTTCACTTCATTCTATTATTGGTCTATTTTCCCAGGCTGAGGATGAATATATACTAGCCTTCACAATGTCAAATGAGTTCATCTTTAATTCCTTGCGATAATGGCCTGCAGTATTTTCCATCATTTCACCGACAGTACCTAGATTTGCCAGAATGTTCAATATTTTTATATGTAGGCAATACTCTTTTTGTTTCTTTTAGCTAGGTCAGGCATTCCCACATACATATATTTCATTAGCTATTATCAGTCAAACTTATCCACAGAAAAAGAAGCTTTAAAAGAGTAAATAACACAAATTACAGAATATATTCAACTCAAGATAAAGGGTTAAAGCAATGGCTTATGACAAGACTAAGAGCATGTGTATTAATCAAGTGCAAGTTAGATATATATATATAACATTTCAGAGACAAATAATGTTAAAATACTATTTTACATACAACATTCCTTCACAGGTAGGGCTTAAATATTAAATTCATGCTAAGTGCGCATAGTTGAACCACATAAATTGCGTCAGTGAGGTATTCCATTGAATATCTTTTACTGTTATATGGAAAATATAAGTTAGACTATTCAAAGGAATAAAAAGAAGAAAGGCAGAGATCTACCTCACAGCTAATTCCCTGGCTTCAGAAGGTGACCAATAAAGCAAAGTAAGCTAATAAAAGGCAATTTAAACAGTGGAAAGAAAAAGACACTGAACAAGATTTATTTCACTTATGGCCCCATCAGGACCAGAAGAGCTTCTCTCCCAAAGCCCAGAAATCCTACACTATGAAAAACTTCAGAATCAGGTTTCATCTTTTGTCTAGGCTCACTTAAGAAATTTTGGTTGAGACTTGTTTTGTGCCCGGATGTTTGAATTTTTACTTTTTAAAAATGTATATGTATATATACATACACATGTATTAAATTAACTATACAGAAATTTTAAATTAAATAGGTACACAAATTTAAAATTTTTTAATACTATGCTGAAGCTGAAACTCCAATGCTTTGGCCACCTGATGCAAAGAGCCAACTCTTTGGAAAAGATCCTGATTCTGGGAAAGATTGAAGGCAAAAGGAGAAGGGGGCGGCAAAGGATGAGATGGTTAGATAGCATCACCAACACAATGGACATGAATTTGAACAAACTCCGGGAGATAGTGAAGGACAGAGGGACCTGGTGTGCTGCAAGCCATGGGTCACAAAGAGTCTGACAAAACTCAGCAACTGAACAATAGCAAAATATATTTTTTATATTTATCTCTAATCTTACTGATTTAACCAAAAATTTATAGTGATTTTTAAATGAATGATTACTTTTCTGATATTTGAAAGTGAAAATATTTTCCTTTGTCTGTTTTTTTATTTTTCATATCTGAAGCTAGGAGCAGTCTCTATCCCAAACAGAGTATCACCATACGCGTGGTGACTACTTCTACAAATTCTGATTCCCAGGAGCACAGAAGGCTCTGGAAAAGCACTTTTGCCAATTCAATCCAATCTTAGGATTGCAAAGTAATATACCTATTAGAGGATCCAATTATTCAGAGAAGACTTGAAGAATTTTCTACAAAAATAATGTCAAGGTAATTCAAGTCCCCACTTCTTTAGTACCCACCCATAATCCTCTCTCTTCCTAGTTAGGGAACTGCTAAGAGTTTTTATGAAAGCATAACTTTCTTCATACATTTCTAAGAATATTATATCCAACATACTACAAAATTCTTTTTCTCTGTATGTCTTTTTCCTCCTACTCTGTAATTAAAATATCCAGCATATAAATACTTTCTCTTGTCTCTAGCTTTTCATGAGTAAAAGCTGTAATTCTAAGATAGACCTAATTACATAGTCCCTGTTGCACTGTGTGCCAACTTAAACTTTAGCAAGAATTTTACAATCTCTACTTATGACATTTCCCAAGTGAACATCCACAAGTATCATTGGCTCCTAATTGCCTGAAAAGGGTCCATATCTCCAAGCTACAAGAATTTAAAGTTCGGAGAATATATGGTGAGCCCTGATAGATCCACAATAAATATTATTCTTCTATTCTGGACATTAATCCACATTGAGGATTGGGGAGGCCCTGGAGTTCTTGTTTTCCTCCTTTAGCTATCATAAGCACCATTCTCCAGCTCCTACAGGCTGTTCCTAGGCCTTATTCCCCTATCTCCTTCTTTCAGAAAGCCCCAAATTAATGTCTGTATTTTTCAAAGCTACACTAATTGATAGAATTGAAGTACCCGGAAATCTCAGTGGTTTAACAAATTTTTTTCTCACTCATGTCACAGCCCGCTGAGATTGTTCTTAATTGGAAGGCTCCCCTCATATGATGATTTACAGACCCAGACTCTTTCCATCTTGTGGCTCAGCATTTTCATTAGGCAGCTCCCAAAGTTGTTCTAGAAGTCATTTCCACCTAACCAGCTGAAGGGGCAATAAGCATGGAGAACCTCTCATGGATAGTGGGGCAAATCATTGCCACTCATGTTACTCTGGCCCAAGCGCAGTTGCACAGTCACCCAATTGCAATGGAGGCTGGGAATGCAGTTATGTCTGTAAGCCCAGGAAGAAGAGGAAGCAGGTTTGGGTGATTTCCCAGAAGCCTCTGCCACAATGATCTTTGGACATCCTTTCATTAATTGAAGATGGAAGTAGGGAGGAAACGTGGCTGACCTGCTGTCTGTAGCCTCTATCATTCCTAGTTTTTGGACTTCTTGGTAAGAGGAATCCTAGGCCTGCCCATGGGAAGAGTCTTCTAAGGGATGAGAGGAAAGAAAAAATGACAAAATGAATACCAAGAAATTATAGCTCCTTTGTTGCTATTGATGTATGTGCATAAATTTAAAACAATTAAGCAGACATAACAGGAAGTTAGGAATTCACCATGAGAAGCTCAGAGAAATAACTGATAGCCCACAAAATTTTAGCACCTTCTTAGTATACAGCAGAGGCTGGCCTTCTGCTTCCCATTGTAANGTGCATAAATTTAAAACAATTAAGCAGACATAACAGGAAGTTAGGAATTCACCGTGAGAAGCTCAGAGAAATAACTGATAGCCCACAAAATTTTAGCACCTTCTTAGTATACAGCAGAGGCTGGCCTTCTGCTTCCCATTGTAAGAGAGAGGCTTATCTAAGGATTCTGATTTTGCCAAGCTACATAATGCAATTTGTTGGTGTCATCTCATATGTTAGCAACTGTGAGATGTCAGCACAATGCATGCTGTAAACCCCGGTGGTACCTGCTCAGATGCACAAGGAATGCCAATAACAAAACATCTGAAGAATTGCGAGAGGGACGCTCTAGTACTAATGGCTCTGTGTGATGCAAGGATCTCAGAGAATCAACAGTCACTGAGCTCCTAGGAGTAATTTAATTTTTATGGTAAAATCTAAGGTAGCTTTTCCCTGACTATTCCTATTTGGGGTGTAACTTTATCTTATTTGCTTTTATGAACACAGAAGACTGGAAACCTTTTATCTCTGAGAAAGAGTTCTCAGATTTGATTTGGCCATCATTTCATCAGACTTGCCAATCCAAACCAGATCTGGGGACCCCAGGCAGAGAAGGGGTCTGGAAGCTGGGAGAACACCCAAAGGCACAATCACCTCTTCCTCCCAGACAACATCACAAAGGCCAAAGAAATGGAGATGAATCAAGAAAGGGCTGTGTTTCCTCCCTTAGGTCCAGTTTCCATTCTTATAAGACTTCTGAGAAGAATGACCTTATATGGGTTCAGTCCTGCTCCCTAAAAATATAATAAACTAGATCCCAGAAAAGACTAGAGATCTTACAGAGTTCTTCTCTGATTTCAGGGTCCACCACTTTCAGCCTACCTCAGAAACGTTTCATTGTCTAGGTGAGAGGCCTTATAAGAGCCCTATAGTCCCTATGGAGCAAAGTATCTGGGCTATTTCACGTAGTTCTCAGGATTAGAATGCCTGCTGCTGCTGCTTAGCCACTCAGTGGTCTGACTCTTTGTGACCCCATGGACTGTAGCCCTGCAGGCTCTTCTGTCCATGGGATTTTCCAGGCAAGAATACTAGAGAGGGTTGCCATTTTCCTCCTCCATGTGATCTTCCCAACCCAGGAATCAAACCCAAGTCTCCTGTGTCTCCTACATTGCAGGTGGATTCTTCACCTGCTGAGCCATCAGGGAAGCCCCATTACAATGCCTAGTACTCCCTGGTGGTTCAGCGGTAAAGAATCTGCGTGCAATGCAGGAAACTTGCAAGAGATATGGGTTCAATCCCTGGGCTGGGAAGAGCCCCTGGAGAAGGAAATGGAAACCCACTACAGTATTCTTGCCTGGAAATCCCCATGGACAGAGGAGCCTGGCAGGTTACAGTTCATGAGGTCACAAAGAGTGGTACACATCTGAGTAAACAACAAACAACAACAGTATTATTCAAATCTTCAGAAAGATTTTCTGTGACATCGTGACAGTGCTCTATGCAGTTCAGCTGCTCAAGATCTATTTGTGGATTTGTTAGTCTTTGCTTCTTTGTTGTGCCTCCTGGTCTCCCATCTCATGTTCCTTTCAGTAATTGTTACCTTTGTGGTCAATGGACACAAACAGGAAATTTAAAAACTACCTCCTTCCCTCTGTGAATGAAATGGGGCTTCCTTCCGACTTTCCTTACTCAATCCTGAGTGACATTTTATTCCAAGTTGATCAGGAAGGTCTTCGTTCATAGTCAACACCCAAGTTTCTATAAAACAGCTTTAAGAAGAGTTTTGCCATCAATGATGAATAGGAGGGCAATTAGGAAACTTCAGGAAGCTCTGTGATATGGTAGAGGTCACATATTCAAAGGCTAATGGGGGTGGGGAGGCTGGAGGGCCAACAAAGCTGCATGGAACGTGGAGTCGTCACCTGCTGCATCTGCAGTGGCCACCAACCCCACCCAGTGTTGCCAGATCTACGTTTCTTTTTCCCCCAAGATAAACTGGGAATAAATACTTTTGTGTGAATTTATCCCATCCTACAATGATGAAAATCAATTCATTTAAAATATTTTGCTAGCTTAACCGATCGTATCTGATGGTGGCTGTCCATAGGGCCTCTGGTTCATAACCACTACAATTATGCCCCTCTACAAGTAATTGAAAGCCAGCTATTGTTTTTAATTTTTACTGGCATGTAGTTGATTTACAATATTGTGTTAGTTTCATGTATATAGCAAAGTGGAGAACCAGCTATTACTGAAATGTTCCATTTGTTCATTGGTACAATTTCAGGTCATAGGATTTCCATGTTCAAAATAAACCAATACACTATTCAGAACTTATTACTAGAAATAGAGATAAACAAAATAAATACAACCTCATGCGAAGAGTTGACTCATTGGAAAAGACTGATGCTGGGAAGGATTGGGGGCAGGAGGAGAAGGGGACCACAGAGGATGAGATGGCTGGATGGCATCACGGACTCGATGGATGTGAGTCTGAGTGAACTCCGGGAGATGGTGATGGACAGGGAGGCCTGGCGTGCTGCGATTCATGGGGTCGGGAAGAGTCGGACACGACTGAGCGACTGAACTGAACTGATAGGGAGAAGTAATAATCTTTGTGTGTTTTGTCTTTTCTAAAAGTGTGATCTTTCCTCCACATTGTAAATTACTCAACGTGACTAGATACAATTTTCACTGGAAAGGGAAGGTTTTTTTTAATTGACATATAGTTGATTTATAATATTAAATTAGTACAAGGCATTCAGCATAGTGATTCAGTATTTTTATAGATAATACTCCATTAAAAGTTATTACAAGATAATGGCTATAATTATCTATGCTATATAATTTATCTTAGCTCCTTATCTATTTTATATGAAGTAGTTTGTGTCTCTTAATCCTATACCCATGTCTTGCCCCTCTCTCCTTCTCTCTCCCCACTAGTAACCACTAGTTTATTTTCTATTTCTGAGTTTGTTTCTGTTTGGCTATATACTTCCATTTGTTTTATTTTTTTTAATGCCACATATAAGTGATATCATATGATATTTACCTTTCTCTGATTTACTTCACTTAGTATAATAATCTCTAGGACCATCCATGTTGCTGCAAATGGCAATATCTCATTCTCTTTTATAGCTAAGTAGTCTTCCATTTCGGAGAAGGCGATGGCACCCCACTCCAGTGCTCCTGCCTGGAAAATCCCATGGACAGAGGAGCCTGGTAGGCTGCAGTCCTTGGGATCACGAAAAGTCTGACACGACTGAGCGACTTCACTTTCACGCATTGGAGAAGGAAATGGCAGCCCACTCCAGTGTTCTTGCCTGGAGAATCCCAGGGACAGGAGAGCCTGGTGGGCTGCCGTCTGTGGGGTCGCACAGAGTCGGACACGACTGAAGTGACCTAGCAGCAGCAGCAACAGTCTTCCATTTGGAGAAGGGACTGGCAGCCCACTCCAGTATTCTTGCCTGGGGATTCCCATAGACAGAGGAGCCTGGCAGGCTACACATGGGGTCACACAGTGTTGGACACAACTGAGCAACTAACACTTCTAGATTTCATTGTATATGTACCACATCTTCTTTATTCATTCATGTATCAATGTACACTTAGATTGCTTCCACATCTTGGGTATTGCAAATAGTGCTGCTATGAACGTTGGGGTACATGTACCATTTCAAATTAGCATTCTTATTTTTTCTGAATATATACCTAAGAGTAGAATTGCTGGGTCATATGATAGCTCTATTTTTAGCTTTTTGAGGAAGTTCCATACTATTTTCCACAGTGGTTGTACCAATTTAAATTCAAACACATTGTAAAAGATCTACATTTTTTACTCTCCCCCCTCCCATTTTGTGGTTTTGATGTGCTATTTTACAATTTCATGTTTATCTCTTACTTATTATAGTTGCTTTTACAATTTGCTTGTCATTTAATCTTCATGCTGGCTTAATTAAGTAATTGATCCTCAGTCCTTACTATCTAATTGTTTTTTCTAGTGGAATTTTCCCTTTCCTGGGATTCTAACTTCTTTACCACTTAGAGAAGACCAATTAACATTTCTTTTAGGTTAGAAAAAGTATTGCAGAACTTGCTTACTTTTTGCTTGTCTGAGAAATTCTTTATCTTTCCTTTGATTCCAAATGATGATATTGCTGGATATTGTATCCTGGATTTCAGGGTTTTCCCTTTCAGTACTTTGACTATATCACACCACTTGCTTCTGGCCTACAGAGTTTCTGCAGAGAAATCAGCTGATAAGCTTATGGGAATTCCCTTGTATACTACTCTGTTCTTCTCTTGCTCCCTTTAGAATTCCTTCTTTAACTTTTGCCATTTTAATTATGATATGTCTTGGTGTGAGTCTGTTTGTGTTCATTTTGTTTGGGAACCTCTGTGTTTCTGTACCTGGATATCTGTTTTCTGTACCTGGATATCTGTTTTCTTCTTCAGGTTTGGGAAGTATCCAGTCATAATTTCCTCAACCACTTTTGATCCCATTCTCTTGCTCTTCTCTTTCTGGGACCTCTATAATGTGAATGTTGTTATGCTGAATGTTAGCCCAGAGATCTCTCAAACTGTT
>SJYV01020496.1:2069916-2091359 GCA_006410875.1 Neotragus pygmaeus
TTCCACATATAAGTGATATCATAAGATATCTTTCTGTCTGGCCTACTTCACTTAGTATTATAATCTCTAGGGGTTCATCCATGTTGCTGCAAATGGCATTACTTCATGCCTTTTATGGCTAAGTAGTATTCCATTGGGTATATATAGCACATCTTCTCTTATCCACTCATCTGTTGGACACTTAGGTTGCTTCCATGTCTTGGCTATTGTAAATAATGCTGCTATGAACATGGGGGTCTCTTTTTGAATTAGTGTTTTCATTTTTTTCCCGCATATATACCAAGGAGTGGAACTGCTGGGAATTATGGTAGTTCTATTTTTTAGTTTTTCTAGAAATCTCCATACTGTTTTCCACAATGACTGCACCAATTTACATTCCCACCAACAGTGTGCAAGGGTTCCCTTCTCTCCATATCCTCACCAACTTTGTTATTTGTGGACTTGTTGATAGCCATTTTGGCAGGTGAGGTGATATCTTATGGTTTTAATTTGCATTTCCCTGGTATTTAGTGATGCTGAGCATATTTTCATGTGCTTGTTGGCCATCTGCATTTTCTCTTTGGAGAAAATGTGCATTTGTTTCTTCTGCCCATTTTTTCATTGGTTTTTTTTTTTATGTTTAGTTGTATGAGATGCTTGTATATGTTGAACCACTTGTTTTTGAAACACTCTGAGTACTTTTTAAATAGCATATTCCTGGGCTTCAACCAAGAACTGCTGACACAGAATTTTTGGATATGAAGCTCAGGAGTCTGTATTTGAAATAAATGTTCACTGTGGGATCCTTTGTCCTTTCCAAGGGAATCCTTTGCTCTGAATCTCTTCCCTCTCCTCGGGAACTTNTGAAGAGCAAACCTCAATTGTATAAACTATAAACGTATTCAAGGATCCTGATGAAAGCTAAGCGACTGGAGAAATATGAGGTGCAGCATCAAACAAGGGGACTTCGCAGTTTTGAGACACTGGGTAGTCTCTCAGTTTTGGAGTCTTTGGGTTTCATGGACTTCCCTGCAAGACCTGTCTCTTATACACATCTAGATGTGTATAAGAGACAGCCTTATTGAGACCTGGGTTCAATAACTAGGTTGAAAAGATCCTCTGGAGAAGGAAATAGTTACCCACTCCAGTATTCTTGCCTAGGAAATCACATGGCCAGAGGAGCCTGGTGGGCTACAGTCCACTGGGGTCACAGAGAGTCAGACAAGACTGAGCAACTATCAACTATAAAATAAATAGTATTCTCTTTTTTAATTTTTTTTTTGCTTCCATACTCCTTAGGACATCTTACACTAGTAATGTCTCTTCTACAGTCAGGCCTGTTCTACTTCATAAACCTAACATATAAAGAAGCAAAATCTATATTAAGAAATCTATCAATATCAAATGTTGAAGTGAATGGGGGGAGGGTCACAAGAAGTTGCAAGTACTGCTGACTGGAGTTAAATGGGTATAACTACTTTCAAAACTGTATGACATTTTTATAATCCTAACAACTCCCATGGGAGTTCAATAACTCCAGGTTAAAAATGTCTACACTAGAGAAATGTGACCATACATCCAACATGAGAAGTGCACAGGTACATGAAAAGCAGCATCACTTATATGAGTCAAAAATCTGAAACAATTCAAATGGTATCAACAGTTCAAATGATAAATTGTAGTGATAATGACGTATCACTTAGGAATAAAAATGCACAAAGTAAAGCTGTATAATGAATCACACAAATATAACTTCAAAATCAGATCCATATCATAAGATACTACATACAGAATGAGCTAATTCTTGAATTCCAAAAATAGGAAATGCTAAATCACAGTATTTAGGGACACAAGCCTAAGTAGTAGAATTGCAAAACAAGGAATGTTATTACAAAAGTCATAATACAATTATACGTACAATATAGATCTTAAGGGAAAAGATCTCAAGAACCATAAAGATATTGGTACTATGTATATACTATTTCGGGCTTGAGCCAGAATAGTAGGCTCAGCCCTAAGCTTATTAATTGGCACCAAGTTAGGCCAACCTAGGCCCTAATGAGTAATAAAGTTTAAATAATGCATTGATCAGAACAAAACTGTGCCCATAGCTTTACTATCTGCTCATACTTACCGTAATTAGTTCAGTCCAAGAGCATGGATTTAGCAAACTTTCTCAAGCCTATTGAACTCTTTCAAAAACCCTAAGCGGTTTTGCTGTCATTTATTCATATATCTGGCTATTTATTTATCCTTGGGCTTTTAGAAATAAGAGGACCATTGAGGATTATCCAGAATGATCCCTTTAATTTGCAGTCAGGGAAATTAAAACAAAATTGGTTTGCCCAAGGTCAAACAGGAACTTTGTGGAAAAGCAAGACCTCTGACAGCAGTGACTTGCAGCTACTGCAAAGACCTATTGATACTAACAGCTTAACATCCTTCCCCTGATATCCATTCTTTCTCCATAGTAATAGAGTTTTTATCTAAGAACATAGCCACTCACATAGAAAGTAAATTTTCCAACCTCCGTTACAATTAGATATGACCATATGATGAAGTTCTGGACAAAAGTAAGTACACAGAGATGTCCTATCTTTGTGGCTGCTTCTAAGAACGTCCTACATAAGAAAATTTTGACTTTCTTTATTCTCATTCTTCTCTGCTCCCTGGTACATTTTTACCTGCAAAGATACAGGAAGGAAGCATAATAAGCTGGAGGAAGACTAAGTTCCTGAGGACCTCATGGAACAGAGTTGCCCAATCAAGCCAGGCCTGCCTGGCAATGGAATTTTATGTAGAAATGAAGTTCTGTAGCATTTGGGGTTTCCTATTACTTGCAGTCAACCTATTCCTTCTTGATAAGACACTAAATATATATTTCTGAAATTAAATCAGCTAATTTTTTGGCACATGGAACCATGTTCTGCCTACTGTGTCACAAGACACTTTTTCCACTCTAGCTCCTAAAATCCCTGTTATGTCACCTTTGGGTTTTGAACATGTGTGGTTGTTCTGTTGTCAGCATCAGATATAGAAAGGATAAGATTCTTTAATTTAAAAATATGGTTCCAAACCTTGTTCCCAACTCATAAATAACTTCATTGTGGACATGGAGGGTATGCTGCTGATTCAGAGATAGGAGCTACATTACTTAGATTCAGAAAGTTCCACTGATAGATCCTCAGATATTGTTTTCATTAAAAGTTTTTCAAGTGAAAATGCATTTTAGAGGCTGCAGCAGTGATGTATCATATGTTTGTCTTCCAGGGGAATGGGGAGGTTTTTCCTTTCTTACATGCTTTAAGTTTTTAGAAGTAAAAATGTAATATAAATGTAAAGTGTTATCAGGATCGCTACAAAGTGAAACATGATGAATGAATGCACACAAACATCTCTCTCGGGCATTGTTGAGTAAATTCAGGCTGAAGAGCAAACCTCAATTGTATAAACTATAAACGTATTCAAGGATCCTGATGAAAGCTAAGCGACTGGAGAAATATGAGGTGCAGCATCAAACAAGGGGACTTCGCAGTTTTGAGACACTGGGTAGTCTCTCAGTTTTGGAGTCTTTGGGTTTCATGGACTTCCCTGCAAGACGGCTGGATGTCCCGGTTGAGACAAAGCTCACAGTGAGACACAGAAATGCGTGCAGGACAGAGATGTGTTTCAAGCACCTCGCACCTCAGCTGCTAGTCACTGGCCAAGGATTGCGGGGTGATGAAGCTGAGTGAGCTGAGGATGTTGCAGAGAACCAATGCTCAATGAACCAGCAGCAGGTGTTGTGAGAAGCTGCCTGATGGTTGACTGTCAACAGGACCTTTCAGAAGCAATGGGGTCTAGAAGAAGACCTGGCTGAACCTATCAAGCAAGAAGGGGAGACCAGCAGGACATGAAAGCAGGATGGTATAGTGCTTCTGGCCTACATTCCCAATGCTGCTGTGGGAATGACCCCTGCTGTCTGAAAAGGGTCTGACCCAGATGCACGTAGCCGTCCTTTGGAGCTTGAAACCTAACTAAAGTTACCAGGTTTCTCATCTTTGCTGAGTCACACCCTCCTCCAAAGGCAAGGCCCATTGATATTCCATCCTCTTCTCCCAAACCCACTGTGCCTTTCCATCCCCCATGCCTGACCTCAGCTTTCTTTTCTCCAAAGCCATTCCTCTGGGCTCTTGATAAATTCCAGGTTTAAACACTGAATTGTGTATTTCCTTTATCTTCCACATTAAACAAGAACTCTTGTGTCCAGTGAGTCCACTGGTCAGTTCAACAGCATCCAGTGCCACTAGGTCACCCAGGAAGATCTGCATCTACCTCTATTTATAGGGCTATTTTATCCACTAGAAAAATCTCCTGCCAGCTAGATATGCCCATTCCTGTCATTTGCCTGGATAGTTAGATCCCTACATTTTTCTACCTCTTCAGCTCTGATGGAAGCTAAAATTTACAATTGCCTAGATTTTGACATCTGAGTTTATTTTGTCCTCTTATCTGTTGTCCACTTTATTTCTGATGCAGTCTGTCTCCAGACCTATACTCTTAACTTGAAATCCCTAAGCTCTTGAACTTGAATCCAGTTTGCAACAGAATTTACTTTTACCCAAACATCTCTGAGATTGACACTTATTTTAGTGGAGAGAACATTATGTAGAGACTGATGCCATAAATACATCTTCATGTTAAATAGTTAAATAATGTGTCTCATAACCTGATCTCTTCACAAGAACACTTTTTACATCAAATCTCAATGGAAAGAACAATTATGAATATTTCTGATTTCATGACCCCAAATGAGAGAGAGCCTCAAACCCTGCCAAGGTTACTGAAACTCCAAAAGATCCCATCTGGAAACCCTGAGGGTTTTAGATATAATATGTGGTATTTTCCTGTGTTAAGGGAATCACAGTTGGTACTGGCATGGCTGTTAGAGCAGACTAGAGAACTCCTGAACAACCAGTATCTACTACTGAAGATGTAGTCTCCAAGGACTTGCATAGCTATTGCTAAAGATCTTAGTTCGAATCTTTCTGTTATACTTGAATCTGTCTTGAATCCTGCTTACATGACCAAGATTCCAGTCTGCCTCAGAGATCATCCTTAAATTGCATCAGCCACTAATTCCTTTGGCCATTAACTTGAGGCTGTCACACCTCGTAGATTGCTCACATGTAGGACTTAGCCATAATCTCCCAGCTCATAGGAGAGAGGAGCAAAAGCCAAAGAAGCAGTAGAGAAGTTAGTTCACTATGACTATATCCGCAACAAGTCATGTTCTATCAAGCTACCACAGAGAAGATGTAAAGCGAATTAAGTTTGAGATACTAATAATTCTAATCACTAAAAATTGAGAGTTAAAAGCTAGGGAAAGCCAAATGAAAATCACCTAGGGGGTTTACTGATTAAATCTTTTTAAATGGCACTTAATTCTATTTTTTAATAGCAGTGACTTTGATAGCTCATCAGAATTATTTGTGAGATTCTTAAGAATACAAGTTGATGGCTTACATCCAACCTTAGGGGGAGTCTCTTCCATTAGGTCAAGTTCAGAAGTTTGGAGTCAAGTTCTGAAGTGGGGGCAGTGTGGTAGAGTACTAAGATGACAGGGATTGGAATCAGACACATCTGCCTTTGAACAACAGGTTGGTTATCTATTACATGATGTGATCTTGGACAAGTCATTAGATTTTGATAAACTTTAAATATATCATCTGTACAATTACAAATATTACTACCTACATTATAGGACAAAGAAGAAACACAGCAGCTTAAAGAAAACAGAAGTATATTTCTTTCGCCTGTTTATTTCTATGGCCATCCAAGGCTGATGGAGCAGTTCTGAGCCTCAAAACTATTCAAGAACCCAGATACTGGAAGCATTTTCTAATGTCCACTGGACCATTTAACCTGAGTTAAGTTTCTTAACCTGAGTGATACTGAAATATAGGGCAGGGGTAATAAGAGGCCATCCTGTGCCTTGGAGGATGTTTAGCCTCTTCTGGCCTCTACCCACTAGATGCCAGGAGCCAATTATCCTTCAGTTGTGATACCCAAAGGTGTCCCTAGATATTGCCAAATGTCTCCTTGAGAGCAAACTATCCCTGACTGAAAAATATTGCATGAGAGTAATGTCTCTGGTCATGCCTGGTTGAAGCCATGGAAAAGAGAACTCAGGCAAATATGCACACTGTTTCAATAGAGGCCAGGAAATATTATTATTAGATGGGATATAATATATAGAGGAAGAAGGGGAGAAACAATTTTGGTAGGTGGCAAGGGTGACTAGCAGACTGCTCCAGGTATATAGTGAAACTAACAGTACTGTGCTACCCTCCGTCCTTCATAGCTATCATGCCTTTTAAGGAGGACACATGTTAAATTACCCTCACTCACCAATATTTTGTGTATCAAGTGGTTACTAAAATAGCACAGAAACTTATAGAAGAGCTGTGAGTACCTAGATAAGGCACTGATTTTCAATTCACTTCTTCTTTAGAAGGAAAATATTAGTTGTAGGTATAATGAATAAAAAAAGAACATAGGGAGGAAAGAGAGACCAGGACCAACCAAGGAGGCAACCACAGTATAATTCAAGACTGAGAACATCTTTCATAATTATATTTTATAACTTCAATTTTCCCTAGATTATTTTCTTCAGTGTTATGCTATATCTAAGTAATTTAAACCATACCATGCTCCAAAAACATTTAGCCTTTTCTCTGCAGATTCTATTGAAAATTGCTGATCAAATTGCCAATCTGCACTATTAAACCACATTTACTTAAAATATATGTCAAGACACAGTTCATTATCTCTTGATTAAATCTGCAATGACTACTGTTATTTATATTTAAATTCCCCAAAGATAATTTTCCAATAAATGTACAGTATACAAGACATACTTGCATGGAAAAATAGCAAGTTCACAGGCTAGATATTTATAGACGCTCTAAGATAGGAAACCTTCTCCATATTTCTATCCCAGCCCATCCCTCCCTGCTCCCACCTCCGCTAAACAGCAAAATAATTCTAATTGGATGAACGGATGTACCTCAGTAAACTTCTAGTATAATAAGTACTAGAGACTCTGCACTGACTGCTACCACTTTGAGTAATGTTAAAAACCAGCACAGTAATGTATTAACACAATGATAGCTTTTCACTGTTGCTGTTTCACAGTTGAAGAAACTAACTCATATAACATCAGGTAGGGCACAGGCATGCAATGCCATGAAAACAGCAACATGCATGTAATGCCAGTTTGCCTGGAGGGTCTCTGGAAGTTTTCCAGGAAGAGCAAAAGGGCACTGCTGACCCTGGAATCAGCACATACAATGACAGTGGAGTGACGGTCCAACACAACATGTGCAATATGAAGGCAGTGGGTGTGGAGAGTGAAATTCAGCCCATGTTCTGCTCACCATGGATTCTCCTTTAGGGCTGGATATGCCAAGCATGTGCCACCTTTCTCCTAGTTTGTTAGACAAGGGAGTATGCAGTTTTCTTATTCAAACAAAAGCCTTGTGAAGGCTTCTGCATAATGTATTATATATAATGCATAATGCTCTAGAGGTATGAAACCATCTAATACATTTCAGGAATAGTTATTAAACTGGCAGAGTAGAGAGAGAGTGTGAGGAAGGAGGAGACAAACCTGGCAAGGCAGTTTATGGTCATATTTGAAGCACAGATTTTTATCACACAGGTCAAGGGGTCCCATGGAGGGACTTTTAAACAGAATGCTAAAATGATGAGCTTTCCATCCTGGCTGTACTACTTTCTACTGCTAAGACTCTGCTTTAAAGCAGGGAGGGTGATAGTATGCATTTCATAGGATTTGGGATTTGGGGGAATAACAACGTGACTGTGTTTAAAACTGTTAAAAGCAGTGTCTGAAACTCAGTAAAGGCTCACAGAAATGGTAGCAAAATAAATGTTTTGCATTTCTGAAGATGTATTTGATGACAGTACAAAAGACAGATTAAAACTGTGTAAGGCCAGAGACTGAGACAATAGGCTAGGACAGAAGCAGTGAGGAAGTAAGGGTAGTAAGTGTGGAGAAGGGAGAAAGTGGTGGGTGGGTTGGAGAGCATTAGGAAATCTACATGAGTGAATGACGTTAACAAATCCCATCTAAATGCCAAAAGTAGTACTCCATAAAATGCAATAGCCATCCATGATTGAAAAACATCTTTGCATAATTGGTATACAGAGCCAAACTGAACAAGGCCTCAAAAGTCAGATTAAAGAGTTGGACATGCATCCTAAAGATCAGTATTTTCAAAACTATAGTTTTAAGTCACCAGCATCAAAAATCAGCAGGGTCTTAAGATATAGATAACTAATAAGGACCCCTGGTAGCTCAGCTGGTAAAGAATCCACCTGCAATGCAGGAAACCCCAGTTCAATTCCTGGGTTGGGAAGATCTGCTGGAAAAGGGATAGGCTACCCACTCCAATATTCTTGGGTTTCCCTGGTGGCTCAGCTGGTAAATAATCTGCCTGCCATGCAAGAGATCCCGGTTTGATTCCTGGGTCAGGAAGATCCACTGGAGAAAGGATAGGCTACCCACTCCAGTATTCTTGGGCTTCCCTGGTGGCTTAGCTGGTAAAGAATCCACCTGCACAACAGGAGACTTGGGTTTGAACCCTGGGTTGGGAAGATCCCCCTGGAGAAGGGAAAGGCTACCCACCCCAGTATTCTGGCCTGTCGAATTCCATGGACTCTATAGTCCATGGGGTCTCAAAGAATAGGACACAACTGAGCCACTTTCACTTTTCACTAAGAAACTACTGTACAGCATAGAGAACTCTACTCAATACTCTGTAATAGCCTATATGTGAAAAGAATCTAAGAAAAAATGAGTATATGTATAACTGATTCACTTTGCTCTGCACCTAAAACTAACACAATATTATCAACTATACTGCAATAAAAATTAATTTTAAAAATCACCAGAGTACTTAGCAAATATGCAGATTCCTCAGTTTCACTCTAGGTCTTCAGAATTGGAGTCTTTGTTATGTTTTGCTTATCAAAAAGCACCCACAAGTGGTCTCAAACCACAAAAAAGCTTGACCATTAGGGGAAACATTCATGCTTCCTAAGCAAGGAGGTAATATTTTCATTTGTTTTAGAAAGGTTACCATGAAGACAGACTGAGGAGGGAAGAGAGTGAGGGATGGGAGGAATGCTGGAAAAATTAAGGGTAAAATCTGCCATTACCAGTATACTGCATTACTAAAGACAGCCTCTAAGAGTCACACTGCCATTTCTAATGCAGAGTTACGATTCTAATGATGGAACTTGATTCACAAAATTCACTGTGAACATCGCTGTGGTTTCTACAGCCTTTCTCTTAGGACATCTGGGAATGCAAGAATGAAGCTATAGACACATACCATCCAAGCATGTTTTTATTTTTCCTGCAAATATGGGTCATCTTTTTCACTAGAAAAGAGCAAAACATTATGCTTGAAGCATCACCTGAGTTAGCCAGTGGGCATTCCATGCAAAAATATAATGCCAACCACAATCAAAATACTTCCTAACACTTTCCTGCCTCATACAGTTAANGGCCTGGCGTGCTGCGATTCATGGGGTCACACAGAGTCGGACACGACTGAGCGACTGAACTGAACTGAAGACACAAGTGTTTCCCAGGTGGCTCAGTGGTAAAAATTTGCCTACAATTACAAGAGACATAGGAGATGTGGGTTCTCTCCCTGGGTTGGGAAGATCCCCTGGGGGAGGAAATGGCAACCCACTCAAATGTTCTTGCTGGAAGATCCGACAGACAGGGGAGCCTGGCAGGCTACAGTCCATGGGGTCGCAGAGGATAGGACACGTCGGCACTTGAGAAGAGCAAGGCATGTGGGCTTAGTCTGGCTCCCCTGCTTGGTAGCTCTTCAGTAACTGGTTACCAACAGAATCCTGGGCTTCACAGCAATTGCTTATAATGTTCACCTCTGTTCTAGGCTCATTTCTTAATTTTTAACCTCTATTTTGCCTGAAAAAAATATGGTCAGCCATGTCATGATGCTCTCTAGGATTACCCATATTTTCTTTGTTGTATCCAATCATGCACACAGATGTTCATTTTGCCATTCATAAGAATCTCTGTGTTTTATTCTGGCAGGTCTTATGCTAAAGAAATAACTAAACACAATTTAAGTTCCAAGTAGAATGAGGAAAATTATACACATGTTGAACTTTTTTTCCCAGGCCCTGGGCAGACCCTTTCTATTTCACTTAATGCTCATGAAACCCTATGAATTGGGCATGAGTATTATATCCTTTATTAAGGAATCAGAAAAGTGAGATCCAAAGAGTCCCAGTAACTTGTCCCAAGGCACACAGTAACAACACTAGTAAACAACAGGGCTGGAGTCCTCGTAGTCCAGGGAGCCTAATTCTAGACCCAATTGACTTTGCCTCCTTGATGTATCATCATTACCTTAGTCAGGAGGCAGCTTTGTCTCAGATCCTTAGAGGCATTGGCAAGAGGCAGATGGGAAACCTTCCATGATGATTGCTCCTAGGTAATGAGTGAGGTGCGTGCTAAGTCGCTTCAGTCGTGTCTGCCTCTGTGTGACCGTAAGGACTGTAGCCTACCAGGCTCCTCTGTCCATGGGATTCTCCAGGTATGAATACTTGAGTGGGTTGCCATGTGCTCCTCCAGGGGATCTTCCCAATCCAGGGATCATCTCTTATGTCTCCCACACTGGCAGGTGGGTTCTTTACCACTAGCACCACCTGGGAAGCCCAAGTAAGTGAGGTAGCCTGGTGAACTGGAAGAGCATTAGTTTCAAAGTTTCAAAGCCGTGATTCCATTTCAAGTTCACCACTGATAAGTTGTATCTTAGAAATGCTTACTCACATCTCTAAGCCTCTATTTCCTCGCCTGTGAAAAGGAGAAAATTCTGTAAGATTTAAATGAAAGAACATTTTGTAGGGCTTAACACATTTCTACATGTTCCAGGTCTTTTCTCCCTCCCAAGCCAATCTGTTTACATCACCTTGTGATAGGTTTTCATCACTATAACTACTAAACAATGTCTAAAATTCTGCCATCTGGGTGTAGTTTGATGGAAGGAGTTAAGCATCTTAAAAAAAAATTTTTTTAAGTTTAAAACTCCTTGGGTCACACTGAATTGCATGTGCTCTAATTCAGAAAAACAAAGTTAGGTCTTCCATTCGAAGTACTGTTAAAAAGTCGGCACTTCTGTCTTCACAAACTAGTAAGATAATTTCTAACATTCAGAATTCAAGCATATTCATTTCAAAAGCATGTAGTCACTGCATCTGGGCAACTGTTTAATCAAAAAGTTGAAGAGCAGAGATGTCAAAGACACTTTCTCTGATGGAACATTTACAACCTGTGGCTGTTGGACCTTCTCTATCACAGTCTGCCTTCAACCAATTCTCTTTCCTTGTTGGAATAAGGACAAATGAGCATAAACTCTGACATGAAATACATCAGATAGCTACCCAAAATACTCTTTCAAATCTGTGAGTTATTTAACCTTAATCTATCTTGAAAACCACAATAGATTTCCATCTTCTTGAAAAGAAAGAAAGCAAGTGGATATTCTAAATGATCTTTTCAGGCTTACATATCTCTTTCAAAACATTTCACAGTTTTCCCCACTTCGTTCCTAACCCCACCTCCATCCACCCCGTGAGTACTTGCATAAAGTAGGGCCTTAAATGCTTTTGATGATAAATGAGTTGTCAATGCACAGACAAATTCCCTTTTCCANTCTTGAAAAGAAAGAAAGCAAGTGGATATTCTAAATGATCTTTTCAGGCTTACATATCTCTTTCAAAACATTTCACAGTTTTCCCCACTTCGTTCCTAACCCCACCTCCATCCACCCCGTGAGTACTTGCATAAAGTAGGGCCTTAAATGCTTTTGATGATAAATGAGTTGTCAATGCACAGACAAATTCCCTTTTCCAAAAGCCTCCTGGAATTGGAGCATATTCTACTTCCTCCCAAAGACCCCAGAACTACCTGTGCACTGGCACGCACAGAAGAAAACTTTTATTCACAAATTTAAGCTACATTAATCTGCTGAAAGGAGGATAGATACTTAAATGGAGTTTCAAATAACCCTCGCCTTTGAGATCATCTGTGCTCACAGCCCAATATTTGTACAAGATGAAATGATTTACAGAATCAAGCCTGGAAAAATTGGAGGGCAACTCCAAAAGGCAAGAACATGCTGCCGAGTCCATCACTCATCCTGCCAGGGAAATTTTTGTAGTCTCCAAACTGTTATGAGACACTGCTCTCTCTCCAGGACAGAGAAATCATCGAAAAGGCGGGAGGTGTGTTGGCTGCACAGCCAGAGTAAAGAACTGGAGTTCTTGGCAGGGCACTTCCACCTCAAAAGCAGACAGAGTCCTGGAAGGACTCTCACGTAAACAAAGCAGGGAGACAGCTTCAGCTCTGCAGCAAGGCTCATCCTTTCCCAGATCAAAGCCTGCGCCAGAGAGACAGCCCTACAGAACAGAGTGTCCTTTTTGGAACATCCAGCTCCAGGAGGGAGGCTTGAACTGGAGCCACAACCTTGCCACCTGTATCCAATGGCTTAGATGCAAAGGCTTTCACAGGTTGGGGAGCCCACAGCTGCTCAGTGATAGTAGATCAATGAAAAGATAAGGCAAGCAAGAGAAGTTCCTACCTTGTAAGTTCAGATCAGCTACTCTGAGAAAAAGAAAATGCATCCAGCCAACCCCAGCTCTCGCTAGTGTCGAAAGGGGGTGGCAATTAGCACAGGCTCGTGGCCGAGCTGTTTGCCTGGCTCTCTACTCTGCCACTTACTTACTAACTGGGTGAGCTGGGCAGGCTACTGGATGTTTCTATGCCTTGGTTTCCTCACCTGCAAAAGGAACCTAATAGTTAGTAACTGCTCCACAGGCTTTAATGAATGACTGGTATAGGAAAGCTCTAAAAAATGTTGCAATGATCATTTGAAAGTCCCGTGGTCCTGAGTTTGAACAAGTTCTGCTAATTGGTAGTTTTATGAACTTGGGGAAACAACAATATGGGATGACTTCCCCCATTTGTAAAATGGAACTTCACTCAACCCTGGTGGGGTTGCCATGGAGATTTGACTTTATTTAGCACAGGGTAGGAATTCAGTAAATGCCACCTCATTTTATTATAATTTTTCCTGACTTCAAAAGGAGAAAGCCCATAGGACTGGTCAGATGAGAAGAGATACAGCTAGTAAAACAGAGAATCCTCTTAACCCCCCAAAACTTCATCCATATGCAAAAGAGATACATCCCTGGGGATGATTGGGTCCTGGTGTTTTAAATACACAGCTAATTATATTTTAAGAGAGAAGAGGGAACCTGGAAGTATTCCCAAATTTAACATCTGCAAGCAGAGAGGATGACGAAATGCATTAGTACTGAGGAATAACTTTCTCCCATCTTCTCAGAAAACATCTGGGGTATTACCCTCCCCTCTACTCATTCCCTCACCTCCCACCCCAAAGCTGACTCTTGGCTGACAGTTTATCAGAGATAAATGGAAACACCTGGGAACCAGATAAGGCCAACTGAGTGTGATCAACTGAGGAGACCTTGGGAACTCATGCCACTCAATATTTCTCTTTCCACACCAGCCGGGGCTAGGAGTACCATCTAGCCTCTGATGGATGGCAAGGCTCACTTTCACATCCATTCTTTCCTTCATTCATTCCAAACAACCTCAAGAGGTCAGCTGGCCCAGGTTCCTGCCTGAGGTAGGTCAACTCTGAAACCATCATGTAACTTAGATTGTTATTGACCCTGCTTTTAACCACTTCCACCAAAAGACTTTCAGGACTAATTGTATTTGTTCAAAGTTTTAATCACCTTTTCCTTTATCAAACCAAACCCATTCCAGCTAAAATTTCTCATCCCTAAGGAAATATGAAACCTAACATTATCTTTTGTACCCTGTGGTCAGGCCAAAAAAAAAAAAAATATATATATATATATATATATACATATACATATAGCCATTACACTGTAATGACCTCCTCAACTTGAAAACTTCAAATCTCCTTTTCTTCCCATGTCCATTGCATTATCCCAAACTATTCTGTCTCTTTTAACCTTTCTTCAAAGGCCTTACTTGCCTTTCCTTTAATTAGCATGTTCTTTTTCTCTCAACTCACTCCAGCTTCTACACATTATTTAGAGACCAAAACTTAACAGCAGATCTAGCTGTAATTATAGTGAGATAATTCCAGTGTGTTTCAGCACACCCCCTACCTGGATGTATGATCCCCATACAAGTTATATAATATTGCTGGACCTCGGTTTCCTTAGTTACAGAGTTGTTTCAACCATAAAGAACAAGAACTGTGAGCAGGTCAATAGGAAGACG
This sequence comes from Neotragus pygmaeus, assembly GCA_006410875.1. Taxonomy (NCBI): domain Eukaryota; kingdom Metazoa; phylum Chordata; class Mammalia; order Artiodactyla; family Bovidae; genus Neotragus; species Neotragus pygmaeus. The sequence continues at coordinate 2,084,282 of SJYV01020496.1, forward strand.
TACCAACAGCCAATGGAGACATTTTAAAAGAATTAAATTTAGAGAGACACATCAGAATTAGCTAATTCTAACCATCAGAATTAGCTAGTTGAAGAGGAGAAGAGAGCAATCCTACTAGATGGAACTGCATGTGCAAAGGTCCTAGGGCCCAAACTCCTGGACTAGTATAGCTAGATCACAGATAACAAGGGGAAGAGGTTTGGAAATGAGGCTGGTGAAGGAGGTATGGGCCAGTAACATAATCCTTATAAGCCATGGTGAGGACTTTAGTCTTTATTCTAAAGGCACTGGGAAGGTGATACAGTTATGAACAGATTGGTTTATTTTTATGGAATACTGACCACAACATGGATTGGACACAGAGTAGACCTGGGAAGAATAGAAGGCTTTGGAGGTAATCCAGGGACGGGACTGTGAGAACTTGGACTGTGGTGGCAGCTGTGAAGATGAGAAGACATGGATAGAGTTGGAAATGAGAGTTAGCAACCCTTCCTGATCCAATGAACATGGTGGGAAGGGAGAAAGAGGTGTCGGGGATGGCTGCCAACTGTCTGGCTCTCTCGTCTTTGGATGTAGGTGCTATTTACTGAGGGGATGCTGGAGGAGGAAGGATTTTGAGGGGAAAGCTATGAGTTCAGTTTTGGGACATGCAGAGTTTGAAGCACTGTGAGATGGCCAAGTTGAGATGTTGAAGAGGCAACTGGATTTATGATTGGGAGCTCTGAGGAGAGTCTAGCCTGGAGATATAAATTTAAGAGTCATCAACATATAGATAATAATTAAAACCATAAGCATGGACGAGATCACAGAGGGAGGGTGTAGAATGTGAAGGAGAAGACAGCCTTGCAATTTTCCAATATTTAATAGCTCGGAGGAAGAAGATGAGCCAGGAAAAAGACTGAAGAGAACCCCCAGAGGGGGAAGAAAATTAGGAGAGTATTAGGTCATGGAATTCAAAGGAGGAGGTGTTTTGAAAAGAGAATGTCAACAGCAAGGCTGTTACATATGCTTATCCAAATGACCTAGTCCAGGTGACATTCCTCTTGAATTTTCATGTTTGTGTGCAGCCCTGGGTTTTCCCAGCTTGGAATTTTGCCATCTTCCTATGCACACTATGGCTTGCTAATGGTTGTTGTGACCAAACTTTCTATCTAACATGATTAGTATAAGAACACTAGGTTACATCTCACTTGTCCAGATGCCTTGGCAATCCAGAATGCAGTCAAGAATTAAGCAGGAAAAAATAATCTGAAAAACTCAACGATTATTCAAAAGTCTAGTTACTGGTATTTATATATTTACTAATAGGAGCCCTTATTTAGCTCTCATGGGTAAAACCTTTCTTTTGTAAGTTTTTTAAAAATTGATTATTTGGTTTCTCAATCCACAATAAAATGGAAAAAGCCTTGAAGGGAGGGTGGAGGAAGATCTCAGAAGCTACAGAAGCTGTTACAGTATTATTACTGGTTATTAGAAAGTAGATTAAAACCTACCCAAAGTAGGCAATGGAACAAAAACATAGAAATCAGAACCTATTTAGCAGGATAAATATATCCTATACCTTAGTCATCTTTGTGCAAAATATCACAATATATTGCCTGACAAAAACATAGTAACCAAACAAATTTAAAATAAATGTTTGCTGTATTAAAATAGAACAAAAAGGCTTAGCATGTGATTTTTCATATTTTTCTGTCCCTTGTATTTTCTATACACTAGTAGTTAGAGCTGGGGACTTAGGGGACTCTAGTATAAATTTTTGGCAGGAGTATATGATAGGAAGTGATGTGAATATCAGATTATTCTAAGATGTTATGACATATTGGTGGCTTCAAGTCCCATCAGTTTTTTCATCTATTATAAAGTTTCCAACTGGCCTTTAACCCAGTGGGTTCACAGCCATTGATTATCACTGCCTAGATTTATTATATCATTGTTGTTGTTTTTCAGTCACTAAGTTGTGTCAGACGCTTTGTGACCCCATGGACTTCAGCATGCCAGGCTTCCCTGTCCTTCACTATCTCCCAGGGTCTGCTCAAACTTGTGCCCATTGAGTTAGTGATGCCATCCAATCATCTCATCCTCTGTGACCTCCTTCTCCTCTTGTCCTCAATCTTTCCCAGCATCAGGGTCTTTTTCAATGAGTTGGCTCTTCACATCAAGTGGCCAAAGTATTAGAGCTTCAGCTTCAGCATCAGTCTTACCAATGAGTATTTAAGGTTGCTTTCCTTCACTGGTTTGATGTCCTTGCTGTCCAAGGGACTCTCAAGAGTCTTCTCCAGCACCACCAATTCAAAAGCATCAATTCTTCGGCACTCAGCCTACTTTTTGGGCTTCCCAGGTGGTGCTAGTGGTAAAGAACCCACCTGCCGGTGCAGGAGAGTCAGAGATGCAGGTTCGATCTCTGGGTCGGGAAGATTCCCTGGAGGAGGGCGTGGCAACCCACTCCAATATTCTTGCCTGGAGAATCCCAAGGACTGAGGAGCCTGGTAGGCTACAGTCCATAGAGTCACATAGAGTTGGACACAACTGAAGTGACTTAGCATGAAATTATTTCATTAGGAGCTGAAAAACCAACTGGTGAACTCTACAGCAGAAACAACAGTTTCTTCAACAAATTGCTAGGAGAAAAGGCAAAGGGGAGCCTACAGAATACAAGAGACTTATGACAAACGATAACCAAATGCAGTGTGAGTCTTTGTCCTGTTTGTTTGTTGTGCTTAGTCACTCAGTCATGTCTGACCCTTTGCAGCCCCACAGACTGCAGCCTGCCAGGCTTCCCGTGCAGCTCAGCTGGTAAAGAATCTGCCTGCAATGCAGGAGACCCTGGTTCAATTCCTGGGTCAGGAAGATCCCTGGAGAAGGGAGGCTTTGTCCTGTTTATCAGCAAAGAAACATTTATGAGTCAACTAGGGAAGTTTTAGCACTGACCCAAAACATGATTCAGTTAAGGAATTGTTATTGTCAGTTATGACAATGGGATTGTAATGGCATATTTTTAAAAGTCCTTATCTTACTGAGATAGTACTGAAATACTTGTGGATGAAGTGATATGATGTCTGGGATTTGCTTCAAAATAACCCTGGAGATGGGGCCCTGGGCCATGGAGATGCTGAGGAAGTTCTGCCTGGGGAGAGATGAGACAAGATGTTATTACAGCAGGATGGTGAGAGCCTGAGGTTCATGTGCCATGTACTATACTCTCTGTAAATGCTTGAAATGTTCCTTTTAANCCCAGGCTGGGCCATGGAGATGCTGAGGAAGTTCTGCCTGGGGAGAGATGAGACAAGATGTTATTACAGCAGGATGGTGAGAGCCTGAGGTTCATGTGCCATGTACTATACTCTCTGTAAATGCTTGAAATGTTCCTTTTAAAGAGCTTTAAAATAGAGAGAGAGAGAAGTCATTTCTTTTCACCTTGTTGTTATGGAAGAGAATACTTCAAAAATGCTTTCTGTATCGATGTGGACAAAGCAGATTATTTGGAAATTCTGACAGTGAATACAAAGGGAAATCAGAAGAGAGGTGTCACCGAGTCTGAGGGCATGACTTTCAGTGCCTGAGTTTTTGAGATACCAAGTTGAAGCCAGGGTTAGGGAGGAAATCACTCCCCATCAGATGGTCAGAACTTCAATGCCTCAGCTAGAAACTAATTTCTAATGGAAGACACTCCTAGACTTCAGTTCAAGCTGCAAAACCCTATGAGCCTCAAACTCAGCTCCCTGTCTACAAGGAGGCCTTCTGGCCACCAAATCTGCTAGTTTGAAACTGAGGTTCTTATCCTTCTTCCTCCTTTGCTTCGTGTTTCTCTGCTCCAGAGAACTCACTCATTCGTTTGCTAGCTCAGTGGTAGCCGTGAGGATCTGGGGCGGCTGGGCGTGGCCAGTTCAGGGAATCTCCAGCATCTGCAGAAGGCTTTTTTGCACCCTCCTTGTCTGTATTTTCACTTATGGTCTTCCCTGAGGTCAAGAAGCTGATCCACCAAAATCTTACTCATCTTTTAAGGGCCATCTTAAATGTCACCAAATACACAGGTCTTTTCCCAACCTGCTCCTCAGAGCTAAGGGACCCTATCTCGAATTCCCCCCAATTCTTTGCTTGTAGACCTTTTATCAAATAGTTGAGTTCCTAGAGCCCCAACTGGGCAGTTCATCCCTTGAGGGCCGGAATATGTCTCTACCTCTGTGACCATCCCCCGAGCCACACACCCTTTCCTCAGCCTTCCCCTCCTGTGCAGAGCAGCCTTTGACCTTGCAACCCTCTTTGACCACTTGTCCCTGCCTTCCTATCCCCTCTGCCTCCTTCCTGCTACCTCGCCTTTTCCATATGGCCCATTCCCACACTGCCTCTGTCTCCCCCTAAGCCGAGAAGCACATGCATCAGGAAAGAGAAGCGTCGGTTTCACGCCAGAGTCTCAGCCGTATCTTTGGGTTTTCCTGCAGCAGGCCATTTGGCTGGTGACTGCTGAACTGGATGAGAAAGCTCAGCCTGACACAGGAGTCCTCAGGCTCCCACTGCCTCATGTGCCAATCACAGATTTCTGGATCAACAAACCCCTCCTTCAGTCAATAGAAGCTTTGTGAGCTGAACAACAGATGCCACAGGGCCTAGAAGGCAAATAAATATGGTTATTCAACGTTCTATCGCACTGTGTATAATTCAGGAAATTCAATTATGGTTTCCCCAGCAACAGTAACTGAACTTCAGGCCTGGCACACAAGGGGTTGACCCTCACGCCTCCACACGTCGGGGACAGTGCAAATCTGGCAGACTTACAATTGCCATTGGAAATCTAACTGGAGCCTCCAAAAGCCTGGGCTTCCAAACTTAAAGCTGTTTTTCAGCAACTGGTATAAAGACTTGGGGGAAAAAAGTACTAACATGATCTCAGACATGAATAGGTATGGGATGGTTAAGCAGCATGAGCACAATTCCAGCATCAGGGTACATTTGAGGCCTAGAATGGCAAGCAGGACTTTCTTATAGAATGTGAACTGTCAGGATGAGACCTGCAAACTGCCTAGAGCAGGGTTTATAACCTGGAGTCTGCAAAGTCTGTAAAGAGACCTATGCCATGGATTTGGAGCATGGATTCTGAGGCCGGACTTGCAGGTTCAAATCCTAGGTCTTCTGCATGACCTCAGGCAAGGTACTTACATTTTCTGTACCTTAGTTTCCCCATCCATAAAATGGAGATGATGCCATTGGTAGATGATAGGGTTATTTGGTTAGTTTGCCTTTGAAGCAGAGAGTATTATTAGACCTCTTGGCGGGATTTACTCATGACAGCTCTGAGCTATTTTTCATGACCCCACTTGTGATTCTGTGCCTGAGCCAAGATCGCAATTGGGACATGTTGCATATGTACTACCTTGAGTTGATTCTTTTTAATTTTCTTAGCAAACCATATTTCTTCTTGCACCCCTCACTCCTCCGTGAACTAAAATTAAGCCCTCTCCCATCTAGAGAGCAAGGCAAGGGTTAGGTTCTGTTTTTGAAAAGACTCACAAGCTCGCACGGCAGCAGGTTTTTCCACAGTTTGACAGTTCCAGTTCAGCTCAATGCTGCTGATTTATAAGACACTGAGCTCACCGCCTTTCTCCCCTCTTCTCCCCCAGTCATTTCTCAATCGAGTTGCACTGGCTGGAAACATCTGAGAAAGAAATTTACTGAGAGATGCACAGACAGCCTATTCACATTCCAGAATTTCCAGGAGCCTTCCCCAGAGGACCCGGTGGTAAACTGTTAACTCATGCACATCCCCTGGCCCTCATCACCCTCCTGGCTGGTGCAGTGTTCCTGCCCTTCATCACCCTCCTCGCTGGTGCAGACAGCACCCAGGCTTCCTGCTTCCAAACTCGGCTTCCTCAGCTCTAAGCCTACGTGATGTAGCTAACACAGTACACACTGTTCTCAAGCCTTGCCCAGCCTTGCCTATGACAGCAAGATTAGACAGGAAAATGAGGACAGAAGGTACCCAATGGATTTAGTGAGTCAGTTGTCTGAGCGCTTAACAATTCTAAATTAATGCCACTGTACGTGTGGTTGCTTCTTTCTTATTAGTGGGACTCTGCTTAAAATAACTCATTTGAATAAAGGCTTAATGGAGGCCCAGAACAATGCCCTTGCTTAACTCATGTACTTCCTCCTTCTTTCCCCTCTCCCCTAGGCAGCCTCTCTCCCACACCAATTTGGTCTTAACATAGAAAGTTCTAATCTGAAACTGGTGTTTCCCACTAAGCTCTCCATTTCTGCTTGAAGTAATTAGCNCTTAACTCATGTACTTCCTCCTTCTTTCCCCTCTCCCCTAGGCAGCCTCTCTCCCACACCAATTTGGTCTTAACATAGAAAGTTCTAATCTGAAACTGGTGTTTCCCACTAAGCTCTCCATTTCTGCTTGAAGTAATTAGCAAGGGCCACTTTCTGCATCTTGTTCTCAGACATGTCTTGGTCAATTAGTGCAATGTCGCAGCCGTGTATAGTTATTGTAACTCCAGCTGCGAGCTGTTAATAATAAACTTACCCACAGGACAATCGTGCCATATGGTTGATGGTCAATCAAGACTAAAATATGCATTAGGAAGAAAAAAAATGCTGTCAGCAGTGAGGCGGTGTAGGTCATTGATTAGGATGCTGGTTCCATAGAACGGAATTTGGGTTAGTAGCGCATGGAGGCATCTCTGCCTTGCCAGGACCCTACCACGTTTGTCCTGGGACACAAAAGCATGATAACAAAAATGATACAGCTGGAACCAGAAGACAAGCAGACAAAACATGATGCAATGTGTAATATGGGTTGGGGAATAGGGATTTGTTGAAAAGAAACATAGCTCAGATTCTTTGCTAGGAAAAGGAGGCAGATCTACATTGTGGTCATGGGAAATGACCTGTGTGCTACACGATGAATTTCATTTAATGGGAGTTTTGAGGCAAATAAAAATAAACTGATTTGTGGCTAATGAGTGAAGGAGGAGCTGTAACCCACTCAGGCAATTTCAATTAACTTCTTGCCCAGGATCAAAGGACTTTTGGATTATTTTGATTTCCTTTTGAATTTTGAATGGGAGGTGGTGATTTG
>SJYV01020496.1:2091445-2104000 GCA_006410875.1 Neotragus pygmaeus
TTTTTTTTTTTTTTTTTGATTGTGGGGGGGGGGGGGGTGGGGGGGGGGGGGGGGGGGGGGGGGCGGGTGCGGTCTTCAAAGCAGGTTCTTCAAGCTACTTACTGCTCCTGGCAAGTAGCTGAAACTTGACTTTCGTTCCCAGTCATAGCTGCCCTGGTAGAAAAGCAAAAGGCAGGGCCGACAAAGCATCTACGTGCTTCAGAGGCAAAACTAATGGTTCTATGTCAGTTTTACCAGAAATAGCAAAGAACCAATGCAGAATGGTGTCCTGTAAAGTAAAAAACCATGACAAATGTTTCATTCAACCTGTGCTTTTTTGTCTGTTTTCTTGTTTGTTTAAATGACAAGTTCTTTATACAACATCTATCACGGATCTCTCTCAATCACACACCAGGGTCCATACCCTCCACACCATAGCAGTTATCTGTCAACATTTTCTAATTGGAAGTGCAGGTTAAATTCCTTCATGCAAACTTTCCTTTGAATTTAAATACCCACTCCCACCTCCTAGGAATGATCCTCTTTCTTTTTTTTCTACTCTATTTTTTTCCCCCTCCTAAACAAAAAATGGAATGATTCCATTCTTGCTGAGATTACTTTTCCATCGAAATATTTTTTTCTCCACTGAAAACAAAAGACCTTTTCCATTGACATTTAAAGGGTGATCACACAATAAAGGCCTTATTAAAAGCCCAGAGCCCTGTTTACTTGCTGTGGCGCGTGACTTGATTACCTGATAGTGAAAGTGCTCTGCTAACCATGGGACCGACCACAGGGTCGGCTGTCCTGGGGTTGTGCCCCCTTCAGAGGAAGGGGTATTTGTGGTTACACTTCTGTCTTTGAGAAGGCAGACTATTCTCAGCCCTCCATGGAAGTCTCAGGAAGACTGCTGTACTGTCAGGAAACAGGTAGACATACACACACACAAACTTCTCTGTGCCGGTTAGTTGATTGTTTGCTGAATTTCCTGTCATTCTGACTGTTTCACTAACTCAGTGGTCCTCAGCTAGGGGTCCACCTTGCCACCAGCAGACATCAGTAATGTCTGAAGATGGTTTTGGTTGTCACAATATCACAACTGGGGTAGAAGAGGGCTCCCTCTGGCATCCAGTGTATGCTGCTAAAGATCCTACAATGCACAGGGCACCCTCCTACCCCCACCCTCCCCCCCCCCACACACACNCCCTGGGATTTCTTTGGAAGGAATGATGCTAAAGCTGAAACCCCAGTACTTTGGCCACCTCATGCGAAGAGTTGACTCACTGGAAAAGACTCTGATGCTGGGAGGGATTGGGGGCAGGAGGAGAAGGGGAAGACCGAGGATGAGATGGCTGGGTGGCATCATTCATTTGATGGACGTGAGTCTGAGTGAACTCCAGGAGTTGGTAATGGACAGGGAGGCCTGGAGTGCTGCAATTCATGGGGTCACAAAGAGTCTGAACTGAACCGAATGCAATGATGTAGTGATGCACAGGTCACCTGACCCACCAAGCTGGGTGGTGAAGGTGAGGGGGTGTGAGTGCTCTAGTAAAAAAAGTTGTGAGAAGTCAAGAAAGTGCATGTGGACAGGAGCAAATGCTCCGAGAGTAAGAGTGAGCTTTGCTGCTTTCAGAGTACTGGAAGTCATTCTGTCCAGCCCTGGACTGTGGTAGAGGAGATAGAGAGACCTCTCGTGTTAAATAAAGGTCAGATGATGAAGAAATGGGCTTCCCCAGTGACTCAGTGGTGAAGAATCTGCCTGTAATGAAGGAGATTCAGCTTCATTCCCAGGGTCAGGAAGATCCTCTGGAGGAGGGCATGTCACCCCACTCCAGTAAGTATTCTTGCCTGGAGAATCCCATGGACAGAAAAGCCTGGTGGGCTATGGTCTTTAGGGTCACAAAGAGTTGGACACATCTGAAGCAACAGAGCCGATGAAGAAATACATTCCTTCTAATGAAATTTGGACTCATTTATAAGGGTAGTAGAGAGCCTCTCAAGAATTGTTTAAAAAGGCAAACAAACAAACAAACTAGTATTGCTTGTTTGCAGAAGTTATACCTCTTCATTNCGATGAAGAAATACATTCCTTCTAATGAAATTTGGACTCATTTATAAGGGTAGTAGAGAGCCTCTCAAGAATTGTTTAAAAAGGCAAACAAACAAACAAACTAGTATTGCTTGTTTGCAGAAGTTATACCTCTTCATTAAAGGGAAAAACAGAAAAGTTTATAAGTGAAAACATAAATGAAAAGCCTCTACAGTCCTCTGATTATGAGATAACCATCAATTACATTCTGGTGTAACATTATTGATGATTGAGACAGTACATTTTATTGTTTTTGATCCTGTTATTAATGTTGCATATTACTTGTAAAAGGAAATTATAGATAACTGAAACAAATGAAAATGAATAAAAACTTTCTTCCCATATCTACATTCAACAGCTCATGTAATATATTATATATATTATTTGCACACTGAAAAGGTCCGTCTTTTCTCATACCAGACATATATGTCTGCACCCCAGCCACTGATGTCATCAGGTTTTTTACTGGTTAACAGTTTTATAGATAAGACATGGTAACTCATTATTGTCAATTGCATTCCTTTGCTTAATAATGAAGTTAAGCATATTTTCAAGTATCAGTTGGTTAGTTTTCTCTTCTCTTCCAAACTGTGTTAATGAAACTTTGCCATGTATTGTATTAATTATTCTCTTATTAAATCTTTATTAAGGAGATTTACTCTTTGTAGTATAGGCTGAAAATGTTTGTATTAGTAAATAGTCTTGTGTCGAATTATGTTCATGGATATTTTGTTGCCTGGAAGCTATAGCAAAAAAGTTTCCAACATTTCAATAACTGAATTCATCAATTTTTTCTTTATGCTCCTTTAGGCTCATGGTATTGGTCTTAGAAAGACATGTTTGCCTGAGTACTACCCATGATATATCCTGGCAATTACATTTTTTATCCATGTGGAATTTATATTTATGTAATGTGTAATGGAAAACTTTAGTTTTCTTCCCCCCCTCACCTTCCACCCTGCTTAGCCACCATCACCATATGTGTTGACCAATCCAACATTTCATCCTCCAGGATACAGGATGCTTGGGGCTGGTGCACTAGGTTGACCCAGAGGGATGGTACTGGAAGGGATTCAGGATGGGGAACATGTGTACACCCGTGGCAGATTCATGTTGATGTATGGCAAAACCAATAGAATACTGTGAAATTTTAAACAATAATAATTAAAATACCATTCATGGCTGACGCTATCATTACTATTTATAACCAATTCTCATTCTGTTCTGGACTAATGGAACTCAATTGTTGGGAGCAACAGACCCATGTTTCCTCGCAGCTGACCATGTGAGTCAGAGAGCAGAACAACTGAGGTTTCCAGGACGGCTCACATTTTCTCAAGTGGTGGTCTCACTGGAAGGTGTCATTTCACCTCTTCCCTTTCTTGTTCCTGGAATGTGAGGTGGATCCTGTCAGTCAGTGGGTCAGCCATCTTCCCACTTTGGGGGCAAATGTGGTTGCTGAGGATGGTGGGGCAGGAGGTCAGAGAAGTCTGACCCCAGGTGACTTTCTCCAGTAATCATTCTAGCTCTAGACATCTTCAGCGTGAGAAACCCAAATTCCTCTTTGGTGAATTCCCTATAATTGGATTTTTGTTTCATTCAGCCAAATTTATGTTCACCGATAAATCATTTTTGTATTATAATTAATATATTTTACATACACTAGAGGGTGTGTCAAGGCCTTCTAATACGTGTCATGGATTTGCACACCCTGTGTTATTCTGAAAGTGTGTGTCTGTGTGCTCAGTTGCTTCAGTTGTGTCCTACTCTTTGCAGTCCTATGGACGGCAGCCTGCCAGGCTCCACTTTCCATGGGATTCTCCAAGCAAGAATATTGCAGTGAGTACCCATGCCCTCCTCCAGGGGATCTTCCCAACTCAGGGATTAAACACACGTCTCCTGCATTGCATGTGGATTCTTTACTGCTAAGCCACCGTGAATGCCCATACAACCATACAACCCAGGCCAGTTAGACAGATCCAAAACAACCTGGCTTCTTATCACAACTGCCTTGTGAGTGTTACAACCCTCTTTCCTCCAAAATAACCCTAATCTCACATGAAAACAGTTACTGTGGGAGAACCAGAAATCTGGCCGTGTGGCCAAAAGTAAAGTGAAAGCGGGAAATTCTGTGACTCTCTTTGGGCTTCTCTGCTTTTCTTAGTCTTGCTTTCTGAGTCCCTCTCTTTCCGCTGATCCATTTGCTCTCAGTAGGTTTGAATACACCATTTGAAGTTTTTGGTGCCTACTACAGTGCTAATCTGCTTTTTCCTCGAAGGAGCTCTTAACAGACACTTGTCCCAGGCCTCAGAGGCCTCCATACAACCTTCTCTTGGTTTGACCATCACATCGTGCTACTTCAGGGTCATAAACTAGCTGCCTTGTAACCAGCAGTTCTGGTTGCGTCGGGTGAGTTCTGTAAGGAACCATCCTGGTGCTGCTGGCTTTGCTCCATCAGCCCACTTGCTTTTCTTATACTGCATTTCTTTAGATAACTTGGTATTCGTTTTGTCAGATTCATGTTGTCTCTCCGGCTATCTGAACCTTCGTTTATGTCCCTCACTGGAGCTGAAACATTTTATTCGGGTTCATGATATTTCTTTTGTTTCTTTCCTATTTTTTGTGGTTATTGAATATTGGAAAAAATTTCCATTTCCTAATAGCTTTTTGTTGTTGCTAGTATGCTTTTGATCTTTTCTTTGGTGATTACCTTATTGAACATTCTTATGATTTCAGCATTTACTGCTTGGCTCCTTTGAATTCTTCTCCTGATAACCAGTCATTATAAACTAACCCTATATTATTTTTCCCTCCTGTATTTGTGCCTCTTATTTCTTTTCTTGCATCAGTACCCTAGTGGGAATATATAAGCATTCTTATATAAGCGTACTTTTTTTTTTTCTTCTGACTTTAGCAAAAATGCCTCTAATCCATCATTGTGAAATTTTATGTTGCCTCTTAGTTTTGAGGTACACTCCGGTTTTTGGTTTTCCAAAGTTGTTCAGAAAAATGAACTTTGAATTTCATTATTTCTTGTTGTACCATCTATCAAAATGATCACCTGCTTTCCCTCTCTCCTCTATTGACAGTGTTGAGTATTTCTCAAACTGAGTTATAAAGACATTACTTCTAACATTAAAGAAGATTTTATAATCAAGTAAATTTGGAAAGACTGAAGACAATTGCTCCTTCATGTAAAGGCACTGAGAAAACTCGCAACCAGGAAATTTCTTTGACCTTTTTCAAATCAGCTCTTCCCCTTTTTCTTATCCAGTCACCTTAGATTCCACCAGACATTGAGAAATGCTCAAGTAGTTAATAAATTTAATTGAAATTATAGTATTGATAACTGAATTTCTGAAATGTATAGTAATGTTGTATGCATGCTCAGTCGCTTCTGTCATGTCTAACTCTTTGTGACCCCATGGACTGTAACTCATCAGGCTCCTCTGTCCATGGGATTCTCCAGGCGAGAATACTGGAGTGGGTTGCATATACTCCTTCAGGGGATCCTCCTGTCTCAAGGATGAAATCGATGTATCTTATGTCTCCTGCATTGGCAGGTGGGCTCTTTAGCACTAGCACCACCTGAGAAGCCCTTAGCCCTTAGTACTGTTATATTTTCTATTTTTATTTAGGGCTTGTGAATTAACATTAATAACATTAAAACATTAATGTTATTAATGTTAACATCAACATTAATAACATTAATAAGAATAATATTCAGTTCAGTTCAGTCATTCAGTCGTGTCTGACTCTGTGCACCCCATGGACTGCAGCACACCAGGCCTCCCTGTCCATCACCAACTCCCAGAGTCCACCCAGACCCATGTCCATTGTGTCAGTGATGCCATCCAACCATTTCACCCTCTGTTGACCCCTTCTCCTCCTGCCCTCAATCTTTCCCAACATCAGGGTCTTTTCAAATGAGTCAGCTCTTTGTGTGAGGTGGCCAAAGTACTGGAGTTTCAGCTTTAGCATCATTCTTTTCAAAGAAATCCCAGGACTGATCTCCTTTAGGATGGACTGGTTGGATCTCCTTGCAGGCCAAGGGACTCTCAAGAGTCTTCTCCAACACCACAGTTCAAAAGCATCAATTTTTGGCGCTCAGCTTTCTTCACAGTCCAACTCTCACATCCATACGTGACTACTGGAAAAACCATAGCCTAGAATAGACAGACATTTGTCAGCAAAGTAATGTCTCAGACTTTGAATATGCTATACAGGTTGGTCAGAACTTTCCTTCCAAGGAGCAAGCATCTTTTAATTACATGGCTGCAATCACCATCCACAGTGATTTTGGAGCCCAGAAAAGTAAAATCTGAAACTGTTTCCACTGTTTCCCCATCTATTTCCCTTGAAGTGATGGGACCAGATGCCATGATCTTCGTTTTCTGAATGTTGAGGTTTAAGCCAACTTTTTCACTCTCCTCTTTCACTTTCATCAAGAAGCTCTTTAGTTCCTCTCCCATTTCTACCATAAGGGTGATGAGGTTATTGATATTTCTGAGGCTATTGATATTTCTCCCAGTGATATTGATTCCAGCTTGTGCTTCGTCCAACCCAGAGTTTCTCATGATGTACTCTGCATAGAAGTTAAATAAGAAGGTGACAATATATAGCCTTGATGTACTCCTTTTCCTATTGGAAATCAGCCTGTCTCTAACTGTTGCTTCCTGACCTGCATACAGATTTCTTAAGAGGCAGGTCAGGTGGTCTGGTATTCCCGTCTCTTTCAGAATTTTCCACAGTTTATTGTGATCCACACAGTCAAAGATTTTGGCATAGTCAATAAAGCAGAAATAGATGTTTTTCTGGAACTCTCTTGCTTTTTCCATGATCCAGCGGATGTTGGCAATTTGATCTCTGGTTCTTCTGCCTTTTCTAAATCCAGCTTGAACATCTGGAAGTTCATGGTTCACGTACTGCTGAAGCCTGGCTTGGAGAGTTTTGAGCATTACTTTACTAGCGTGTGAGATGAGTGCAATTGTGCGGTAGTTTGAGCATTCTTTGGCATTGCCTTTCTTTGGGATTGGAATGAAAACTGACCTTTTCCAGTCCTGTGGCCACTGCTGAGTTTTCCAAATTTGCTGGCATATTGAGTGCAGCACTTTCACAGCATCATCTTTCAGGATTTGAAATAGCTCAACTGGAATTCCATCACCTCTACGAGCTTTGTTCATAGTGATGCTTTCTAAGGCCCACTTGACTTCACATTCCAAGATGTCTGGCTCTAGATTAGTGATCACATCATCATGATTATCTGGGTCATGAAGATCTTTTTTGTACAGTTCTTCCGTGTATTCTTGCCACCTCTTCTTAATATCTTCTGCTTCTGTTAGGTCCATACCATTTCTGTCCTTTATCGAGCCCATCTTTGCATGAAATGTTCCCTTGGTATCTCTAATTTTCTTGAAGAGATCTCTAGTCTTTCCCATTCTGTTCTTTTCCTCTATTTCTTTGCATTGATCGCTGAAGAAGGCTTTCTTATCTCTTCTTGCTATTCTTTGGAACTCTGCATTCAGATGCTTATATCTTTCCTTTTCTCCTTTGCTTTTTGCCTCTCTTCTTTTCACAGCTATTTGTAAGGCCTCCCCAGACAGCCATTTTGCTTTTTTGCATTTCTTTTCCATGGGGATGGTCTTGATCCCTGTCTCCTGTACAATGTCACGAACCTCATTCCATAGTTCATCAGGCACTCTATCTATCAGATCTAGGCCCTTAAATCTATTTCTCACTTCCACTGTATAATCATAAGGGATTTGATTTAGGTCATACCTGAATGGTCTAGTGGTTTTCCCCATTCTCTTCAATTTAATTCTCAATTTGGCAATGAGGAGTTAATGATCTCAGCCACAGTCAGCTGCTGGTCTTGTTTTTGCTGACTGCATAGAGCTTCTCCATCTTTCGCTGCAAAGAATATAATCAGATTTCGGTGTTGACCATCTGGTGATGTCCATGTGTAGAGTCTTCTCTTGTGTTGTTGGAAGAGGGTGTTTGCTATGACAGGTGCATTCTCTTGGAAAAACTCTGTTATCCTTTGCCCTGCTTCATTCTTACTCCAAGGCAAAATTTGCCTGTTACTCCAGGTGTTTCTTGACTTCCCACTTTTGCATTCTAGTTCCCTATCATGAAAAGAACATCTTTTTTGGGTGTTAGTTCTAGAAGATCTTGTAGGTCTTCATAGAACCATTCAGCATCTGCTTCTTCAGCATTACTGGTTGGGGCATAGGCTTGGNTGAAGAGTGAGAGGGAGATCCAATGTGCCTGGGCCTCAGGTTCGTGAATGTTGGCCCTGAGAGGGTTTGGATATTTGAAGCCAGGGATCAGATCCATGACATCACTTTCCTCTTGCATATGAGGTCATTTTGCATTTATGGGCCCCAATTACCTAGACATTTGTGGTTGTGATTGTTGTTTGTTTAGAGTAGTTACCAAATCCCAACTTCTTCAAGCGTTAAAGGAAGTGTGTTTTTCAATGCTAATTATTTTGCAGCATGATAGAAACTGGCACCCACAAAAGGCATTGACTTCAAAGGAGTGGATTGAGAATTAGAATGTCTTCCTTCTCCACCAAGCTTTTGAGCTTGTGCACTGAGCTCGCTGACAGAAAGTTGGCCTGTGGCAGCCCCCCAGCTGCCGTGTGAATGACAGCATGACTGGCAGCCCCTGGTGGCCTCTGAAGATGGACTAATATTTATAGGCAGAGGCGCCCTTTAGTGTCACTGAATCACCACTCACCTCATTTCACCATGGCGTCCCTGCCCACTTCAGAGCTGCCCCAGGCTGAGGAGGGTAGAAACCTAAGCTTCTATCACAGGTCTGGGTTTACCTTAATCCGTCAGTCACAATTATCATTAGCAGGTTCCAGCAGGCACCATAGAAATAATAAAACCACCCTTTCAGAATACTACTCATGAAGGAGCTGAATGCAGGTGCCAAGTTGGATGGGTAATTTCATTTCATAGAAAAATACATGTTGGAAATCTGTATTGTTTTTAGACTGTGCCTAATTTTTCTGCTCACATACACAGACATTTCTCTAACAGTTTGGCTAGAGTAAATAATATTACTAACTTTTACTTGTGTGTCAGCTTTGCATATACACAGCTTAAACAGATGTGCATGTTTATAATTTTAAAGACGCACATATGTAAAACATTTGATAGCGTATTTATTCATGTCATTGATTTAACTGAAAGACCCTGTATTTACATCTTTTAATTGTGTTATGTGGGATAGTGCCACATACGTTGTTTACATATGTGACGTGTGTGATGGAAAACCAATTGGCTAGTGGAAGTTCGTTCTTCATGGGTTTGGAGGATATTCCAGACCTAAAAAATTTAGTGCCACTGAGCAAGGGGTGAGGAATGAGGTGGAGGCAGGGGGCAATGAATGTAGATTGATTCCAAAATATTTAAAGAGGGTAAAAAATAAATAAATAAAAAGTACCCGCCCCCCCCCGGCCCCAACCTCACGCTTCATATACATAACAAAATTTGAGACAATTTTTCCCAGCCAGGGAAAGAAAGAAGCTCTCTGTTTCTGGTGCCTGCCATGTGTGATGTTTAAAGGGGGAGCAGCTTGGGCAGGGGAGGGGGCTAGGCAGTCCTGTACGAGCCTCCATCCAATACTTCTCAACGAGGATTCCAGAAGGCCCGGCCTGTAAATGCCTATATTGTCTCCCTGCTCTGCAGCCTCAGGCAGCTGAACATTTTGCTCAGTCAGTCCACAAAAGTTTTCTTCTTGCATCCAAGATTTCAAGCTTTCATACCAACTCTGTTTGTAAAAATTCAAAAATCAAAAAGGATGTGGTCTGAAGCGATGAAGTGTTGAGCCACATATGGAAGGCAAAACTCAGGGAAACGAAGAGGCACATTTATCAGGTCTCAATGGGAGATTCTCAGGTTTGGAGTCTGGGATATAGTTATTTAAGCTACACTGGCCAGAGGTTCCTGAACTTCCTCATCCCATTGACATGCACACATTGTGTTCTTTCTCCCACCTTCTTGAGTATGTAGGTGCCTCTCCCCTTTGGCATAGATTATAAATGTCATTCTCAATTCTGCTATTTTTCGTCCTCCTTATCAATAATTTAGGCTTGTGAATCCAGGAAAGAGCTACCCAGACATAAATTATATATTGATGGATTCTCTTGTCTTTGTCTCTGCTAGTTTTCCCCAGCTCTAGAGCAAACGATCGGAGAAGGCAATGGCACCCCACTCCAGTACTCTTGCTTGGAAAATCCCATGGATGGAGGGGCCTGGTGGGCTGCAGTCCATGGGGTCTCAAAGAGTCGGACACGACTGAGCGACTTCACTTTCGCTTTTCACTTTCATGCATTGGAGAAGGAAATGGCAACCCACTCCAGTGTTCTTGCCTGGAGAATCCCAGGGACAGCGGAGCCTAGTGGGCTGCCATCTGTGGGGTTGCACAGAGTTGGACACGACTGAAGCAACTTAGCAGCAGCAGCAGCAGGGCAAATGATCTTCCCAAGTGAGACATGCTTGTACACAGAACAGTGTTCCTAGAGCACTGCTGGTAACATTTCTTAGGTCTTATCAAGTCCTTCTAGAAATGCATGTTGTAGGACCAATCTTCAAATATAGAAAGTAGAGACTCTCCAAAACTTACAGGTGCTCTCTACTCTAAATTCCAATTGACATGGAAACAAACAAGACTAGGGATGTTTCTGCTCCACTCTGCAGAGCAGACCAAGTGATTGGACCTGTGTGATGGGCAGAGGGAAGGGAGAGTGTGTGACTTTGCCTTCACCCCTGACTTCCACATAGAACATACTTATTCCAATGAAATCAGGTTAAAATCATCATCAAGAGCAGCTTTCAGAAGCTTTGAGATAACTGGGAACATTCCTATGCACAAGAACGTCATGCCTTGGCTGGTACCTCCTCCTCTGGTCCTTCACTCTGTCAAAAATGGGATTTTCAAAGAAAGAGAACTGAAGAAAATGTAGAGAAGTCCACACAGAGAAAAGAGGAAAACAGAAGAGACCAGTCCCACTTCTCCATCACTTATACCACCACCAAACCACTACTATGGAAGCTTATTTTCCCTACATCTTTCAAGGGAAAAAGAAAGTTTGATGCAAAAGCAAACTTTTCAATCTGGGGGAAAGATAATCCTCTATATTTTTGGAGGACTACATTTCAGCTTATAAACTGTGTTGATGATGAGCCCTCATCAGAATAGCTAAGGCTTGTGGAAAGATGTGGCTAATGGTCCTCTGTCTCCATCAGGCAGTTTCCCCCTCGTGCTTGGCCTGTGTGTTATAGACGGAGTGAGCCCACTCCTGCAGGTTTGAACACGCTGCGATCTTTGTTGAGGTGGGAACAAGTCCTCTCTCTCTGCCATCCTGGAAAAATAACCAGGGTTATTTCCATACCATTTTATCTGAGAGTTTCCACTTTAAAACTCATGCCTTTGCTGCCTCATCCAGATTTCAAATAACTCCTTTTTCAGCTTGAGCCTCAGCATCTTCTGGTCTTTGCTGCTGCACCAGATCTCCCCCCTGTAGCACCAATCTGCTGCCATTCATGTTGTCAGGGATGGTGTCAGGAGATTCAGATGCAGGGTCTCTTGTACTGCCTATCTCTGGGAATTTCACAGGGCAAGCTCCCCAGGACCCTGGAGATGCACAGTGGGAAATGCTGTGTGGCTTCTTCTCCTCTTGGAGTTCCACAGTACTCATTAGTCCACACTAAAGGTCTTGAGATTCCTCACTGTAAAGAAGCCTGCTTAGTGTCTATAAATAGGCATTGACAAGCTTATTTTAGAACCCCATCTTTTGAGTCATGCCTCTACCATTTTGCAGAATTGTTATTCTGAGGAGCATGTGTCAGGAGAAGTCTCTGATCCACATGATGAGTCTACCCAGGATCCAACTGCTTGTTGTGTGTCGTGCCTCAGAAAACAAGATCTCTCTCTATATATATATACCTTCTTTGCCATCTCTTCAGCCCACAAGGAGACAACAGCTTCTGGTAATGCTTAAGATGCAGACCTAGGATAACCAGTCCTGGGACCTCAGCCTCAACTACTCATAGAACTTCAAGAAGTTCCTCCTGTTTGCCTTAAAGTCAGAGACTGATAGCTGTCCTACAAAATCATTTCTCCCTTCCTTCTGTAATAAATTTTTGGCTGGACATAAAGTCACTGTGAGTAAAACCACAGTTCTCAGCCTTCCTTGCAGATAAGTATACAACTACAGGAAGTGCTATATGTAGCACCTAGAAACTGTGCTTACAATAAGCATGTCTTCTTCCCCTTTTTCTCCTCTCTCCTTCAGGAATAAGAATGTGATGGCAGGAGCTTGAGCAGCCACCTTGGGTCATGTAGTGTAAGTCACATGTTCAGAAGAAGACTGGGTCCCTGACATTGTAGAATAAGATATCAGGTCACGAATGGCATATCTGGGTTTCTTTAATGTGAAATAGTAATAGAGTTTTGCTTTTTTTTTTTTTTTT